>CAJQZJ010032443.1:2023029-2159523 GCA_907164525.1 Lophiomys imhausi
AGATAGGGCATCTTCAAAAAACCCCAAGAGATCTGCAGAATATGGCATTCAAAGATGTGGTCTTAAATTAAGATTTTTTTGATATCGTGACATATCAGCTCCTGACAGCACCCCTATTCTACTCCAAGTAGAAGAAAAGCATCGACGAATCTCCAGTGTGAGATGGTTGAATTAGTGGCAAGCCTATCTCTTGGCATGTAAAAACTCCTTGCTTCAACTGCAGACAGACTACTGTCCAAAAAGGACAAAACTTGGTAGCAGGGAAGTCGACAGCCTAGCTCTGCCAAGACAGGGTAGGTTAGTCCTTCATAATCCCTGCTCTACAATAAATGTCTGTCAGAGAAACAGGACCAAAAGGCTGAAGACTGATGCTGGAATGTATGGAGAGAAAATGGGAACTGTCCAGGTAGTCACTGGTTTGTCATTTCTTAGTATTGGAAGCTGCAAGCCCTGCAATTTCTATATAATCAGATATATTTATCCTTCTCAGCTCTCTGAGGTGGTTGAAGAATAGACAGCTTGAGTCTCATATCTAAATTTTGAGTTGTTTAGGAATCAAGAGGGTGTTCTAGATCTAAGAAGATGGTTATAATAGTGATGCAAGTTAGTATGAAAACTAAGTCAGTTATAGAACTTTAAACTCATGGAGATGGTTAGAAGGTAGAAGGTTAAAGTCAGGGGCCAAATATGTATGAACTGGACATTGGGAAGGTATACTGGGCCATTTAACTCTCATAAATGTGGCATATTTAATTCTGCTGTTTTGTATAGAATTTACTGTTATAAGAGAAAGAACCATTTGTTGGAATGAAAAGAGAAGCTGTTGGGGTGGAAGAGGGTGGAAGGGTGGGACAGGAAGGGGGAATAGGGAAGGGTTTGTGACTGAGATGTAACTTGAAGAAAAAAAAATAAAGTACTTATAAAAAAAAAACAAATAGGCAGATGGTCTATTTAACCAAAAAAGAAAAAAAAGAAATTAAGGGAAAAAACTGCTCTTCACAATAGCCACAAATAATGGAAAGATTTCCCATATTTATGGATCATCAGGATTAGCATAGTAACAATGGCCATCTTACCAAAAGCAACTTACAGATTCAATGCAATTTCCATCAAAATTACAACACAATTATTTTTTATTAATTTTTTCCTTTATTTTTTATTTCTTCAAGTTGCATCTCAATCGCAGTCCCCTCCCTATTCCCTCTCCAATCCCACCCTCCCACCCTCAACCCCCCATCCTCTTCCCTTTTTTTTTTTCTTTTAAGTTTAAGGATATCTTATTTCCCCCTACAGTTTCCCCTTTCAGTCCAACAAATGGCTCTTTCTCTTATAATAAGAAATACAATACAGTACAACAGAGGTAATTAGGCCACAGATATGAGGGTTATATGGATTAATGTACATTCCCAATGACCAATCCATATGTATTTGGTACCTGACTTTAACATTCTACTATCTAAACATCTCCATGAGTTTAAAGTTCTATATCTGACTCAACATTCATACTAACTTGCAACACAATTTTAAAAGCATCTTCTTAGATCTATAACACTCTCTTGACTCCTAAACAACTCAAAATTAAATTATGAGACTCTAGCTATCTGTTCTTCAACCACCTCAGAGACCTGAGAGGGATAATTAAGAAATGCAAACTAATGGTTATGCAAGCCGGTCATTCTGTTAGGTACTGTGACAGCCTATTATAGTTACTTGCTAAGCTAATCAGAAATAAACCTGCTAAGAGACAAGCAACATCTGCTTACCCTAATATAAGAGATAGATAGGGCCTCTTCAAAAACCTCAAGAGATCTGCAGAATATGGCATTCAAAGATGTTTTCGTAACTTTAGATTTTTTTTAAATCAAGACATATCAACTCCTGACAGCACCCCCTATTCTCCTCCAAGTAGAAGATGAGCATTGAAGAATCTCCAGTGGGAGATGATTGAATTAGTCGCAAGCCTATCTCTTGGTAGGAAAAGCCCCTTGCCCCAACTGTAGACAGAATGCTGTCCAAAAAGGACAAAACCTGGAAGCAGGTAAGTCGACAGCCTAGCTCTGCCAAGACAGGGTAGGTAAGTCCTTCATAACCCCTGCTCTACAATCAATGTCTGTCAGAGAAACAGGGCCAAACACCTGAAAAGCGATGCTGTAATGTATGGAGAGAAAATGGGAACTGTCCAGGCAGCCACTGGTATGTCATTTCTTAGTTTCGGAAGCTGCAGACCCTGTACTTCCTATAAAACACAATTCTTTATAGACATTGAAAGAACAATCCTCAACTTCATGTGGAAAAACAAAACACCCAGAATAGCTAAAACAATCCTGTGCAATAAAAGAACTTCTGGAGGCATCACCATCTCAGACTTCAAGTTATACTACAGGGCAATAGGTATAAAAACTGAATGGTACTGGCATAGAAGCAGACTGGTTGATCAATGGAATCATATTGAAGACCCAGAAATAAACACACACACCTAAGGACACTTCTTTTTGACAAAGAAGTCAATGGAAAAAAGAAAGCATCTTCCACAAATGGTGCTGATCTAACTGGATGTCTGCATGTAGAAAAATGCAAATAGATCCATATTCATCACCCTCCACAAAACTCAAGTCCAAGGTGATCAAAAGATCTCAACATAAAACCAGATTCACTAAATCTATTAGAAAGGAAAGTAAGGAGCAGCCTTAAACACACTGGCACAAGAAACAACTTCTTGAACAGAACACAGTAGCTTAGGCTCTAAGATTAACAAGTAACAAATGGGACCTCATGAAACTGAAAAACTTCTGTAAGGCAAAGGACACTGTCATTCAAACAAAACGGCATCCTACAGATTGGTAAAAGATCTTCACCAACCCTATGTCTGACAGAAGGCTAATATTCAAAATGTATAGAGAACTCAAGAAATTAATCACCAACAAACCAAATAATCTCATTAAAAATTGAGGAACAGAGCTAAAATGATAATTCTCCACAGAAGAATCTCAAATGGTGGAGAAGCACTTAAAGAAATGCTTGATGGCCATAGTCATCACAGAAATCCAAATCAAAATAATGGTGAGATTCCATCTCACACATGTGAGAATGGCTAAGATTAAAAACTGAAGTAACAGGACATACTGTCAAGGATGTTGCGAAGAGGAACACTCCTTCATTGCTGGTGGGAGTGCAAACTTGTACAACCACTTTGGGAATTAATCTAGTGGTTTCTCAGAAAATTAGGGATAGTTATTCTTCAAGACCCATCTATACCACTCTTGCACATATTCTCAAAAGGTGCCCCACCATACCACAAGAACAGTTGCTCAACTATGTTCAGAGAACTTTATTCATAAAAGCCAGAAACTTCAAACAACTTAGATGTCCCTCAACCAAAGAATGGATAAAGAAACTGTGGTACATTTACACAATGGAATACTACTCAGCTATTAAAAACAAGGAAATCATGAAACTTACAGGCAAATGGATGGAACTAGAAAAGATCATCCTGAGTGATGATGAACCCAGAAAGACACACATGGTATGTACTCTCGTATAAGCCATTATTAGACATATAGTAGAGGATAACCATACTACAATCCACAGACCTAAAGGAGCTAAGTAACTAGGAGGGCCCAGGGAAGATGCTTGAATATCACTCAGAAGAGGAAACAGAAAAGGCAGTGGAAGCTCATCAAGAGAGGGAACTGGGTAAGAGAGGGAGAGAGGTGGGAAAGGAGGCTGGGAATCACTTGTGGGGAGAGCAGAGGCAGGTAGTGAGAGGGCTGGAAGAGTGATAGGAAAACCAGAGACGGGGCATCTCTGAGACAAACTGGAAACAGGTAGGCCCCTGGGAGGATAGAGGAGTGACTCTAGCAAAGACACCTAACAGCAGGGGATATGGAGACTGAAGTGGCCTCCCTCTAGCTAGGGAGGACTTCTAGTGGAGGGAGGGGATTATAAACCCACCTACAAAACTTTCACCCCAAAATTTACAAGATATACAAAGTGTATACAAGATGTGCAGGGATAAAGATAGACCAGATATTGTGAGAATGCCAACCAACAAATGGCACAACCAGAGACCTACCCCAAGGGAGAGAACCAACCCCTGTCTCTATGAATGATATTCTGCTACGCATACAGATAGGAGCATAGCATAACTGTCCGCTGAGAAACTCCATGGAGCAGAGGACCCAAATAGATGCTGAGACTCACTGGCAAATATCAGGCAGAACACAGAGTGTCTTGTGGAAGAGAGAGGGAAAAGGATAGGAAGACTTGGAGAGAACAAGAACTCCACAAGAAGACCAACAGAATCAGCTAATCTAGGCCCATAGGAGCTCACAGAAATTGAAGCACAAATCAAAGAGCATATATGAAATGGACCTAGGCTCCCTACACATATGTAACCAATGGGGAGCTTGGTCATCATGTGGGTCCCCTAGCAAATAGAGCCAGTGGATCTGGGGCTGTCTCTGACATGGACTCTGATGCCTGTTTTTTGATCACTTCTCACTAATGGGGCTGCGGTGCCTGGCCTCATTGGAAGAGGATGTGCTCAATCCTGATGAGACTTGATGTGCTGGGATGAGATGGTATGGGGGGGCTCCCCTTTTCTGAGGAGAAGGGGAGAGGGGGAAGAGGGAAGATGGTGGGAGGGTGGGACCCTGGGGAGGGGAGGAAGGAGGGCTATGATCAGGATGCAAAATGAATAAATAAATAAACTTAGGCAATAACAAGAAAAAACCCAAAAGAATAAAAAAATAAAGTTGTGAGAGGAAGAGGAGGACTTGTTTATCACTAAGTCTATGAGCATGACTGATAAAGGAACCTAATTTTCACAGAATTCTTATGCAAGACACAGAGAAGGAGTTTTAAGGAAAAGTCATCAGATCACAGAATTAGGAAAGGATAATATTACTTATGGAAAGGCCCACAAAAACGCAACTTCCTGCCTAAAATACACAGAAAATTGGAAAAGCCGGGAGATAAAACCAGCTGTGTATCTAGAAGTCAATGGCCTTCTGTTGCATCATGAGACATCATAAACTAGATGAGATAAACTATATTAGTTAGCAACTTGGTTACAAATAAAAATGTGTTTGGTCGTCTCACACAGATAGAAAAGGCAGATATCAGAAGGCTACCAGGAAACTCCCTGAAGAAAAAGGAAGGTTTCAGACAGAACTCACTTATGAATATGTTATTAGAGATAGTCACAGTCCAGTTGAAGCCAGAGCTGGTGGTTATGACAGCTGGTTCTGGCACGTTGGTCTCTGAAGCTTATGACCAGCAGTGTGTTTTACCATGACTGTTCTTTTTATGTTTCCAATTTTGTAAAATGAAACGGGGATGTCCAGAATTAGTAAGTGTCTGATATGCACATTTTTATCTGCATTGACCTCATTTCCTGTTCATTCTGTTTGTGGCTACAGATGGAATCTGTCAATCTCATTGCAAACATGTGGTGGTTTGAGGTAAAGTTGCTAAGAAATGGAAGTGCCTGCCAAGCCCAGAATATTGGTCAGTATCGATCATGTTTCCTAGAAAAAAAAGTTATGGGAACAGGGGTTGGGACTGGAGGTGGGTAGAGGAGGAATTGGAGGGGAGAGACTGGGGGGGTGAACTTGATCAAAACACATTATATGCATGCATTAATGTCTCTATTAAAAACAGAGAAAGGAACCAAGGAATTCAGAGAGTAGGGAAGCTGGCTGAAACCTGGGACTTATGCCAATGTCTATGGAAGCAACACTGGTGTCTAACTTCATTGTAAAGGGATTAGAAAATATGGTAACAGGAAAGTCAATATTGCATCAGCTTGCTTTGAGGCCACTGTTACAGAATGATAAACTGAATAAGAACTGAATTTTAAGACTCCTATGCACACGGGGTTTTGAGGAACTCTCTGGACAACATCCCTTAACAGGATCCAAGAGTTTTATATTTATAGTCTAGAAAGGGATTCTCTGAAGAACACCAAAGAAGTTAGAAGTGGAATGGAGCAGAGGGCAGAGAAATAGGCTTAGAGGCTTTAGAATTTAATCTAAAGAAAGGAATGAGTATTTACTGATTTGTTTAATGGAACCAACAGGGAAATTTAAGCAGAAAGTTATGTTTTATTTGGGAACACAGTACTTCACTGAAAATAAGAGAACTCTGAAAATGAGGATATTAAGTATGTTATTCTGTACTTCAAAAACAAAAGGAAAGAAAACAAATTCCAGGATCCAAATTAAATCAAGAAGATGACTGGTGGGATCAAATTTTTAAAAGACAAAATGGGCTCAAATCAAGTATCTTATACTTGTCTTGTGTTGTCCAAATGCTCGTCGTTATTTATAAGTGAGAAAGAGACTGGCAAGTCTCTTTAAACGATCTTTGTCAAAATGCATGTGTAGCAGTGTGCTAGCCCAAGGTTAAACACACACACACACACACACACACACACACACGGATCAATTGACCCCACATGATCTTTCCCAATTTATAATGAGGATTTTTTTAATTCAGAAAACATAAACTAATAATTTATTTAACATTTATTCCTAACATAAACATTAAGATCAAAAAGTGGCTACTTTTGATAATAGTAATACACTCATTTAAACATTACTCATGAAGTGCTCATGTGGCAAAGATAAACCTGATTTCCTGTGATTTATGCACTTTCCATGGTGTAGGGTTGTTGCTGCAAACAGGATGCGTGGCAAGGCACTGCATGTTCCAGTATCTCTACCTAAATAGAGCATTACAAGTAGTCATTTTTACACCATGCTCATTAAAAAGCAGGTGTGACTTCTTTATTGGCATTCTTTCCTTTCCTTCCAACTAGATATTAGAAGCCCAGGCGACCTTGGAAGCCCTGTGTTGAAAACAACATAGTCACTACTAGCTTATCATACCATATACAATACTACTACAAAAGCCATATCACCATCCAGTATTCAAACATCATCACAAACAATATCAAATATAAAGCCCAGCACTGAGGGCTAGGAAGATAGCTCAATGGGTAAAGCATGAAAACTGGGGCCAGAACCTTAGTGTCCATTTAAAAGCCAGGCATGGTCACATGTGCCTGTTGCCCCTGTGTTGTGTGCACAGACAGGTGGATTCCAAGGGCTCACTGGCCAGCTGGTCTACCTGAAATAGCAGCAAACCTGGTTCAAAGAAAGAACCTTGACTAAAAAAATAAAGTGGAGCACACAAAACTGTCCTACAAAGATGGATATTATTCTATAAAGACATTAATTACTTTTTCTTTCAAATTCACATATCACACATAATTAAAAATAGATGTCTGAAACCACTGGAAATGTAATTGTTAGAACTCATTTAATTATTTGAACTTAACTCATGGACTCAAGAGCTTGGTTACTTATTGAAACTTGATTTGTAAACCCAAAGCACAGGACTCATATTTGTACAGCAGAGTTACTCTACTTACTAGCCACAAAGCAAGTATGTATTTCTCATATCATGTGCTTCAAGTAAAAATTTCAATACCCTTTTTTTAAGTTTCTAGTACAGTTTTATTAACTGTAAAGATATCAAGGCAGCATTGCTCAAAAGTGAAAATTTGGATAAGAATGAGACAAATTTATACTATATTTCTCTAAGTTAATCAGACAATAAGTTGCTAAGAGACAAGCAACATTTTCTTATTCAAATATACAGAGAGATAGATGGTCGTAAAACATAAACAATTTTTTTTTTTTTGGTTTTTCGAGACAGGGTTTCTCTGAATATCTCTGGCTGTCCTGGACTCGCTTTGTAGACCAGGCTGGCCTCGAACTCACAAAGATCCGCCTGCCTCTGCCTCCCAAGTGCTGGGATTAAAGGCGTGCGCCACCACCGCCCGGCTAACATAAACAATTTTAAGAGGCCAAGTTTGAACATTATTCAGTGGGTAAGTAGAGATCATTGAAATATTTTGACCAGGCAGATGAAATGATAGAGTTATTCTTTAGCTAAGAATAATCACCCAGGAGTTTGCAGGGTCGATTGTATTAGTAAGAGAATCATGGACCTCATTAGCAATTGCCCTTTGTATTTGTTCTTCCCTCATTTGCTAGCAAGAGAACTCTGGAGTCTGAGTTAGAAGTCTAAATAGATCCAATATTGCTAAGAAGTGTATCCATGTCATTAAGTTCTGACTAGAGGCTACTTCAACAGGAGATTGACAGGAGTGCCAAACTTTTCTCATGTACCTTCCATAAACACTTCCTGGTCAAATGGTAGATGACAATCCATTAGAAAAAAAATGATGTCTTTATATCCTGGGGTACTGTTTGGATGGCCACAATTTGTTAAGCTTGGGAAGAGGAGAAACATCAGAACAAATTGGTTCTCAGTGGTTACCAGAGTTCTATAAAATACAGAGTTTGTGTTTTAGCCAATCTAACCTGCATTCTTTTGACATTATACAACCTTTTATCCTTTTATTCTTGATTCCTATATCAGTATCATACTGAGCCTTGCAGGTCCTTCTCATGGATAGAGTTCCCTTTCACCTGATCCTACCTCTCCCAAACTCTCACTTGTTCACTCTTTGTTTATAATCCTTTGTCAATTAGTTCACAAGGTTTGTCAATAGTTTACATATATAATAGGTCTGTCTCTGAACTGCTAAAAATGGACTATAACATTTATTATCTTAGCAGAAAATACTTCAACACAAGGGCCCATAAGAAAGTGAGAGAAAGCAAATAAAACGATCAGGAGAATGTTTTAAATTATAGAAGAGTTTTTAAAATATCAAAGTTTGAATAACAAAAACAGTTTTGAAGACAATACAGCAAGAAGGATCAAACAGCAAGCAATTGTATAAAAGACAGACCAATGGACTAAAGGTATGAACAAAGAATGAAAATTTCACAGGGATGTCAGGATTGCTCAATGGGGAAAAGACAATTTTTTTCAATGAATAGTGCTGGGGAAAATGGACACTCACATACAAGAGTGAACCTGTAAGGTTAATGCCACTTATGGACATGAACTTGGAATAGATGAAACACCTGAATGTAAGACTTTTAAAACTATAGCACAAAATTCCTCAATACTAAACTTGACCATTATTCCTTGTATATGCTATCAAAGGAACAAGCAAATAAAGAAAAAAAGAGAAATTGGGTATAACAACATATCATAAATATGTACAGCAAAAGACAATCATCAATAGGGTAGAAAAGGAATCGCAAAATAGAAGCAAATATTTGCAAATTGTATATCTCGTAAAGGACCAATAGCCATAACACAAATAATTCTAAAACTCAACAACAAAATATCAGATTCAAAACAAAACAAAAGAAGGCTCAGGTAGACATTTCTCCAAAGATATGCAAATAGGTGATAACCATAGGAAAATATGTCCAACATCACTAGTTATTAGGATATGCAAATTAAGAGTATAGTGAGATACTACTTCATAGCCCTTATAGCCACCAAGAAAGGCAGAAAATAACAATGGAACTATTCGAACACTGTTGATAAGTAAAGTGGTACTGCATTGAGGAAAACAGTATTGTAGTTCTTCAGGGACCTGAACAAAATTGCCACGAGAGTCAATGATTCCACTTCTTGGTATAAGATAAAATCCAAAGAGGTAAAAAGATAAAGATCTGGAAGTGATATTTATATACCCACATTCTTAGCAGTATTATTCACAATAGATAAAAGCAGTTCAAGTGTTCACTGGAGAATGGGTAGGCAGATGTGGTGGATGTTCATAATGGAATATCATTCAAGCTTAAACAGAAGGGAAATTCTATCAGTAAGTACAGTGGGAATGAATCACAGGACATTTTGCTAAGTAAATAATCCAGTCACACAAAAGACTATATACTCTAATTATATGAGGTACTTAGAGTAGTGGTTATCAGGATATAAGAGGAGCTACTATTTAAAGGTTATAGAGTTTCAATTTTACAAGATGAGAAGAGGTGTGAAGAGGGATTGCACCTATGGCTTTATGGCGTGTACATTATGAATGTGTTTAGTGTTACTTGTCTGTGCACTTAAAATCATGGTAAAGTTTGCATTTGCTGTATTTTACAAAAGCAACAAAATTGAGAGGAAAGGGCATTGTGCAACACCAAAAGAGATAAATACAGCCAGACTTCTGTAATAGAAATGAACCTAGAGGTGGGCTGAGTCAGGGCTACTCTCTCTGGATCTTCAGTAGCTGAGCACATCATCTTTCTCAATGACTATTTTGTTCTTTTCTCTATTTTCTAGTTATGAATGGTGCCTTAGTCAGTGTTGCATTGTTGTGAAGAGACACCATGACCAAGGCATCTTATAAAAGAAAGCATTTAATTGGGGAGGGGTTTTTATAGATTCAGAGGGCTAGTTCATGATCATCATAACATGGAGCATGGTAGCACTCAGGCAGGGATGATGGTGGAACAGTAGCTAAGAGCATACATCTGATTCACAGGCAGAGAGAGAAACTAGGTCTGGCATGAGCTTTTGAAACCTCAAAGCCCACTCCCAGTGATACACCTTCTCCTAATACAATCTAAACAGTTCACCAGTTGGGGACCAAACACTTAAATATATGAGCCTATCTGGGACCATTCTCGTTCAAATCACCACAAATGGTTGAAGGTGATGTCTTGAAGCTCCATGGCTCTTGTATATGCTATAGTCAATAAATAAATTAGTATCAGTAAATTGAACATATGAACTCAGAGTCTGTAACAACATGAACAAGACCTGCGCAAGTTCAAACCAAACAAAATCTCAGCCTGGAGAAGAGGAAGTGGACACAAAGTCCCACCAGAACCCAAGAAGCTATTTGCAATTGATACCTGCTGAGAATGTGAAAGTCAGTTTTCTCCAATGGAGTAACACTGGATACATCAACCACACTCCAGGGCAAGTCCCATGCCCCAGAGTAGTTGGCAAACACAAGAAGACTCCATGTTTTTGTGTAAGTGTGTGTGTGTGTGTGTGTGTGTGTGTGTGTGTGTGGTGTTTCACTTTGATATTTTGTGTTACTGGGTTTTTAATTTGTTTTTATTTTATCTATCTATCATCTATCTATTTATTGTTTCTTGTTTTTGAGAAAAAGAAAGAACAGAGAGGTGATGAACATCATAGAGGAGCTGAGACTGGAAACAAACAGGACCAAAATATTTCGAAAAGAATTTCTTTTCAGAATAAAACTAATAAAAATGAGCAAGTGAAAGATAATGACCTTATTTGGGCCTATTGAGCTCAAGATTATGATGTGATAGTGACATGCCCTCTGGCAAAGCCTGTTAGACTCAGGAGGATGGTGAGAACAGGAAATATTAATTAGTTTATTTAACTGCAGAATTGATTCTGACAAAACCTGAAGTAGGTACTCTCTTCTACTGTGGGAAAGCAGCAACGAATAATACAGACATTAGCTCTGAACCCAGATGATAGTATGCACTGTGGTATCCTTACTATATTTTAAAAAGTCTTTTTTAACCCCTCAAATGACAAAAAAAAGTATGTATCTTTTCCTTGGAAAAATGTTCACTCCTTCAGCAAAAGTCTTATAGATATGACCCCAAAGAAATAAACATTTACAGAAGCGAAGCTATATTTAGATGCTGACTAAAGAAGTGTCAGAAGCTTTTTCCCCAACAGTGTCTTAATTAATATCAATGTTCACAGTGTGGGTGAAAATGCAGAAGGGAGCTTCCCGCCCACATCTTGTGACCAGGGCAGGTCTAAAGAGAAAGAGCTGAGACACTTTTTCCCACCTGTTTCAGTCATCTCCCCGCCCTCTCAGATTCCTTTGAGATACAGAAGACCTCAACACACTATTGTGTGCTTAATGAAACATCAGCAATAGCCAAGAGTCAAGAGGTTGTTTTCCCACAAGTTGGTTCCACAAGAGATGACAGGTAAAAATGACCAGTTATTAAAGAATAAAGCGAACCCAGCAGAGCTTTCTCAGATGCTGACTGTAGCCAACAAAGGCTGGGACTGAAGGATGTGACAGGGCCAGAAGGAATTGCAGTGCCAGCCAAGCTAAGGTGGAGTGAATCAACAAGGAGACCATAAATTTTCCAGGAGCCATGACCATGATCTTGCTGGTCATGGGAACAAGTTGTCACTAAGAGGAAATTCCAGTTGAAACAAAATAAGTCACTCTGTGCTTGATCAGTCCAGAAGGAAGAGAGAATGCACAAGCTATGAGTTGAAGAGACGTGTGTTTTATCCAGAACAACTTCAGGGATCCTGATTTGGTAAACTTAAATTTTTGTTATTTGTGGGTATGGGAGTCATGAAGTTAATTTGAAGAGAGATAAAAATGAACCCACCTCAATAGAAACAAAAAAGTCAGATACTCAAACCTGAAGACATTATGAAAAATTCCTAAAGGGGTGTGGCATCTTGCTAAGGGTGGAAGTGGGCTTGCACATAAGCGCTGAGCACATGGAAGTTGGAGGAAGTGAGCAGGGACTACAGTGCAAAAAATATTAGCAATTAAAGAAAGGCAAACAGTAGTAATGGCCCTGCAGCCTCTGTTTTCTAATTTGTGAAGGAAAATGAAGTAATCCTTAGATCTAGAGAGATAGAGCTCTGTTAGACCTCCAGTGTCAAACACCCTTGGCAGAGCAGCTTACACACACCAGATTCTTCTAGCCTGTCTATTCTTTCTTTCTTTCAAATAACTTTTTTAATTGATTCTTTGTGAATTCGACTTCATGCATCCCAATCTCACTCATCTCCCCATCCCTCCATAACTACCCTCCACCCTTTCAACCTCCTCCCTAAAAAAAAAAAAAAAAAAAACACCCCCCAAAAAAAACAAAAACAAAATGCGTCTTGCAGTGGAAGCTTCCCTATGTCACAGTGAATGACACAGTCTACCCTTTTGCCCAAACAGCTTTACTTGCAAATGTTCATTGCAATGAGTCATTGCTCTAGTTTGAGGCCTCTGGCTTCTGCTAAACTATCAGTAGTGGATCTTCCCCTGGACTCCTTCAGGAGATCCTGTTGTTTCCTTGTGTCATCAAGATCCTGCAGCTTTGGATTTACAGGACCAGCCCCTTTCCTGCTCTCAAGCAGTTTATAGATGGGGTAGATATTGGGGTGGTCCAACTCAAAGCCTTGGAGGTAGGCCTGGATAGTAGTTGAATTGGTCAGCCCCCCAGCTCTCCTGGGCCTAAGTTATCAGGGCCAGCTCTCTCACAATTACCCTGAGGAGTGGGGTCAGTTCTCCTGCTCTTACACCCTTGGGGCTGGCTCACCCACACCTAGACACCAGGGTCATATCTACTGTGCTATCTAGGGGAGGTGCAGGGCCTTCCCCAGGCAAGAGGTGGGGCCATCTCTCCTACCTGCTACAGAGTTCAAACCACCACATAGCCTGCAATGTGGTCAGCTCATCCTAGCCTTCTCCTACAGGGCCAGCTCTACAGTGCTGCCCAGGTGCTGTACTGGGCCTGCCTATCTTTTCTTTCTCTCTTTTTACTGTAAGTCACCAACCTTTTTCAATAGTTAAATATTTGTTTGAGCATTATGAATGCCATATTTCAACCTTTTTTGTTTGAATAAATGATATGTACTCAGAGAAACACAATAAGATAGTACTCAAAACACTTTTTAATTCAGGGAAGTAGAGACTCTAAACAAAGTAAGGTCTCCACACACCACACTTAAGTAGCAGAACAAGGACTCGTGTATTTAGCCCAGTGTTTGATTCCCCATTAGTACTCCATCATTATCTGAATGGCTGTCCTTACTTTATTAGTGCAAATTTTACCTTGTAGAAATACCAGAATGGTCCAGAGTCCACAATTTTACACACTGCTAATAATGCTGAGATCAATTGATGCTCAAAGATCCTAAGTGTAGCTACACTCTTTTCTAAAGGGATTTTATCTTCATGGCTCAATACTAGCAGCTCTTCATTTTCTGCCTCATGGTGGGTTCCATCTAGCTTAGTATCCTCTTTCAGATGTTGATGGAAAATGTTGAACATCATCTTTATTATACACAGGTGGTATGCTATCTTAAACAGAGACCAACTATGAAGTAAGAAAAGTCTTTACTATGGGTCTTCTCTACAGGTGAAAAGGTGCCACCTTTTCCAAAAGAAGGTATTTTAAGTAAAGAAGAAGACCTAAAAACAATTGATTTCAGGTTTCCACTGAGGTGTCTAATAGTCCTCAGTTCCATCTAAATAGCAATCATTATGTGGTCTGGGCACTGGGTTAAGAGAATAAAAATAGCTCATGTTTTAACAGAGGCATAAGTATAGGATGTGGACATGAACATTTCCAAAAATAAGATTAGAAAAAAAAAATCAAAGATCCTATTCCATTCTTTTTCACTATGGTAAACCTCAAGACAAGTACACATGGGATCACTACAACTTAGACATTTGGAATTTCTCCTCCATTTAGTGAGCTAATTTCTATATGGGTCCATGGTAAACATATAGAAAGAAACAGGGTTTCCTCTCTGTCCCACTCCTTCCCTTCCCATTTGTTCTCTGCCATCCTCTGATTTACTTGTGATCTCAGATAGTTATATAAACCATCAACTATGGACACTGTGGGCCATTTTGTGGCTGGGTTTAGCCAATGGAAGATTCAGCAAGTAGGCTAGATAAAAGATAAAGAGCAGCTAGCACATTTCCTCCACATTATTTCTCTGCCTTTGTGCTATGTTTTAGGGGTTCTTGCCACAAGGGTGCAGTCCTGGGCCTAGCCAATGTTCATTTTACAGCATACATGCATGTATGTATGTATGTATGTATGTATGTATGTATGTATGTATGTATATCCCCAAAATACTGATGTCTGTACACTTTTCTCTTGCATGCCTTGCCTTTTGGCCTTCTAGGGGCTCAACCCATGAAGGCTACCAGGGGACCAAGCAAAGGAGGTTTCTTCCATGTTTGCTCAGTTTAGCAATGTGGCTCCAGTTTTCCCCCTCTGATTATACATACAGGGAAATGTCCCACTGGCACTGCTTTCATTCACATTCATCTCTAATAAAGCTGCAGACAGAGGCCTGGAAGGGCATCCCAATGTCATGTGTAGATTTTTTTTTTAACTAGGCTTATTACCCTGTAATAACCTATTCTCTAAAACTACTTGGCACATCTTAGAGGAAATCTGTTTCCTACTGTGATCCTAATGATACATCCAAGAATGAAAGCCATGAGCAAGGACGGAATACTATGGAGAAACAGCATATGGGAAAAGTAGAGCAACAAACTCCTGTGATAGGCAGGTGAGCATGCAAATAAAAAGGGCTGATTTTGAACTAACTAGTCAGCTAAGGCATACAGACATTTCTCAGGATATTATCGCACACTTCATGACATTATCAGTAACTTTATTTTGAGTCTTAGAGTCTGAAGTCTAGTAGGATCCTTCGATCACATCATTTCTCTAACAAAGTTCACTGTCTTACATCTTCCTGTACTCATCACCCCAATTTGAGGCACAATTTTGATGTCACCTCCTCAGGCTCCCTTGACCATGTTTGACGTAATTACTTGCTCTCCTTATCATCCTATAGTTCAGCTCATTGTATCTATTAAAAGGTTTTCTTTTGTTTCGTTTGTTTTTGTGGTATTATTTAAACTCAAATAAATCTATTCATTTTTCTTACTGGGTAGTCTGTCATTGGAGTTGGTGACTTTGATGGTCAGTCGCATTGCTTTTCCACAGTGGCTTTGAGGTTCTTGGTGTGGCGGGTTGTGAGTGCAGTTAAGGTTTCTTGCACAGCAGTAGCACTTCCAGCCTGCTGATGTTGTGGATCAGGAACTCCCAGCAGCCAGTGGGTAGCATACGCTTGGTTTCCTTGTGTATATAACAAGTGTTGGGCATCAGCGACTAGTCTTGAATCTTCTCTTCCCTTTATTGCTGATACCTCTGGTTTCTTGGTAGGGTGTACTTGAAGGGTACTGGACGAACTTCTTGATCCTCTTTTTTATGAACTTGGGCTTCACCAGAGGTCTGTGGAGAGCTTTGGTAGTTGGAATGACAACTACCTCACCAAAAGTGTCAAGGAGAGAAGGAGATGATGACCACAACTGATCCTTCCAAACGCTTTTAAAATTTAGTTTGGGTGGAGGCGCATCTACACATGTGGGGGGGTAGATAGTGGGGGATATTTTCTGTCCTGCTCTGCCATACTTCATCTTACTTCCTTGGGACAGGATCTTTCACTAGACATGGAGGTAGGCTGGCAGCCAGAAAGCCCCAGCGATTCCCTGTCTCTGCTGTGCTTGTGACATTGGTTCTGGAGAATTGGATGTACTCCTCACATGTGAAGGAAGTGATCTTACTCATTGAACTCTGTCCCCAAACCTCCTTCATATAAATTCCTTTTATTTGCTATATACTATAGCCTATATGCAACTGTATCTGTAATAACTATTCCTATTATATCCCTCAAATATAGAGTAGACATGAAAATTCCATGCCATCTGTTGAAGAAATTAAAGAATGAATTGAAGAGAGTGTGGTAGCAGGTGCTTTATTTTTATTTAAACACTACTTGTATCAGTCTACTTAATCCATTGCTTTTTCCAATCACCACTATGCTCTAAGGATATCATTCTGAAAATACAGGAAATAATAAGAGGGAATACCTATGTCAAGCACTTAAAAGAATGCCTGTGGTGTAGTGAAAAGATCATTGGCCTTAGAACCAATAACCCGAGTCAATCCTAGATCCCTTGGTCAATAGCTCTCTCTCTGGCTTTGGCCAAGTAATTTATTTTTGAGGCAGTTTATTCATTCATGATTGGTGATAATAATTCTAATTTGTATAACTCACAGGAAAAGCAAATGTATAACTGTTGTTCACTCAGTAGATACTTTTATAGTGATATTGCAAGCAATCTCATGCCATTTGCATTTTCATTGATCAACAGTCTTATATTTGTTGTTCACTGTTGTATTTATTATATTTATAGTATTACCTGACCCTTCAGGTGCTCAATAAAGATTTTCTGATCAATTTGAATTGATGATTATTTGTATTTAAGGATAATTGAAATAAACCATATTTACTCAGACATTCTGGTAAACACTTTATATGTGTCATACCATTTTATATCTGCATGAAGAAGATGCTTCACTTTACTCACTTTATAACTAAAAGAAATGAATGTCCACCCCAGGATCCTGTGAGCTTCCCAATCATGAGTTCTTGGTTAGCTTTACCATACCAGGCAGGCATTTATTTCTATGTAGTGGACCTTAATTCTAGTTAGAAAGTGGTTGGTTACTCCTATAACATTCATGCCAGTAATTGCACCCAAGGCTTTATATATTCACATTGTTCATTATTGTAGTTCACAGGGTTTGCAGCTGGACAAGATCTTGATTTTTTTTCCCTTAGTTGTTTACTTAGCATCTCTCAATAGATGTAAAGTATGAAATCTAGCCTGCATGTAAGAAACACTCTGATCAGTACTAACTTTATTTCTTCATGCTATGTGGTCAATAAATGTGATATCTTCACCTGTAGGATCTTACTATCAAGTTTTAGTGGCCAACTAAGATCACTTTCAATATCCTGTATTATTTCTGGGGGTCTCAGAAATACCTCTGTCTAACAACTTGAGGGGAAGTATCACACACTTAGCAGTGGGCTTTTTATTTGTGAACTTAACGTGTTCTGGGTGGAGTAATCTCCTTTGTGTGGAGTATCTCCAATTTCATATAAATATACATTCATGGCTAGCTTGATCTATAGAGTGATTCCTGGCAAGCCAGGACCACACAGTGAGACCCCGTCTCAAAAAAAAGTTATTTTTCCATATGACATTTTAAAACATCGTTAGTGTTAGATATTCTCCCCCAACACCTCTTCTTCCCTTCTCTCCCACCCCTTACTCCACCTAAACTTCCTTATTAGTCTCCTCTTCCCCTTCATATTGCCTGCTTTCTACTATCCCCCCACCCTTAAGATCTTTCTTGCACCTCACCCCAAATTGTCCCTCAAACCTATTACTATTATTCCGCTAAATGGACATAACGCCAACCTTCTCTCTAAATCTATATCTCTGCACTCACGGACTAATTCAGCTCTCACACCTCATCAGAGAAGTTTCTTCGGGTATGTGGAAAGTAGTTAATGCAGAGACACATACCTGATCAAGCTGCAGAGAATACATGTCTAGGGGATAGTCAGCACAGATGTGAAGCTTTGGAATTATCATGGAAGAGAGATTAGAAAGACTGTGAGAGTCTGAGACCAGAGAATCCAGGTGTCTTCTGTACAGAACAGGACCTCATGACCTCAGCAGAGCAGCTGTGAATCCCTGCACAGGATCTGCGTGTGACCGGTCAGCATTCTAGGATGGGAGTGAAGGTCGCAAACCCCCTCCTTTAACAGAGGAGCTGTGGATAGCTGATGACATCTTGGGGAGAGAAAGTCAGCATTCTCTAAGGATGTGGTAACTCAACCATGCTCTAGTGGGATGGCTCCACACTCAGGAGTATATTGCCAGCACAAACTGGACTTGCAGGGTTACTTTTTAAAAAAGAAAGAAAGAAAAAGAAAATGGGAACATGGAATTAGGAGGGGTGTGGTGGGTATGAGAATAACGAGGGAGAGGAGTAAAGGTGAATATGATCAAAACACATTGTATAAAAGGAGTAATAAAGTATATTATTTTAAGAACTGAATGATCGCTGGGTGTGGTGGCACATGCCTTTAATCCCAGCTCTTGGGAGGCAGAGGTAGGCGGACGTCTGTGAGTTCCAGGCCAGCCTGGTCTACAGAGTGAGTCCAGGACAAAAAGTAAGTTGCTGAGTAAACCATCTAAATTCCTTCTCCCATCCCATTGTCACAGCCCTTATGGAAGAGTGGGTACCAGTAGGTGGGCATGTTCCTTTGATAAGCTTCCAATCCATAACTTTATGCTTTCAAACGGGATGAAAACTCATTCTGTGGATGTTCCCAGGCTGTAAGTCAAATCTTTTACATTTCCAAGGTCATTTAGCTCAGTTATGCACCTTAATTTCACACCTTTATATTATCATGCATGAGAGCTTCAAACAATGACATAGCTACCTAAAGAGTATCTCTTTAGAGTGAATACATTATTAATTTTACTTACAATACATTAAAAGTGAATTAAAATGAGAGATCCACAACATCTAATTTGTGGGCCTCGACCACATTTCTGATACATAAACAGCATAGAGGACTGAGATAGCAGTGGATTTGTATCCTAGTCCCTTACAGACTTAACAAGTGATGTTGTCCATGTTACTTAGGCTCCCCAAACTCCTGCTTGTGATCAGCAACCTAGGGTTAATAATGACAGGGCCACCCAGTGCCTGCAGGTACTAAACAGTTTGCTTGAAAACAATTGTACAAAGCGCAATGCTATGTAAATGCTCACTTTATGTCCCTTTCATTGCTTTCCAATTAGTAAGAATCACTGTTGTAGAAATCCAGGAACTACTGTGCAGTCACACTTCTCACCAGTTTGGTTTACTTGGTCATTGAGGCCAAGGTTATGCATGCTGACTCAGCAGTTTTAGAGACCACTCTACCCCAGTATTTTTCTTATGTCTTTTTCCTCAAGTTATAAAACTATAAACTATAGGGTTTCTGGGAATGGTACATTTACTAAAAAATAGCCAAGTTACCACAATCTGTAATATTTCTCTTTTGCATATTGTGCATGGATAAGAACTTCTGGTATCTGGAAAAAAATTGGTCTGGTAGTAGAATGTAAAATCAACAGGAAATGAGTCGTAACTGGTACTTGCTGATACTTCACATCCAGGACCTTTCATCAGACCATGTTTCTTTCATTGATTCGCTTAAAAAATGTCTATTAAGCAACATATTTAAGGCACTGAGATGAACAAGGGATCATGTTCTCTGGGAATTTCTAACTTGGAGGGACGAGAAAGAGCACACTTAAATAGCTGTGATGCAAGTTAGACCTTGGTAAGTATCAAAGGCATGTTGAGAAAGAGTCTTACGGGATTGCTAAGGAAGGATGCAAAGGAAAACTGCTTCCCACTAATGGTAAATGAAAGAATTTGAATCTTTAGCACAGGAAAGGTACTTCTATCAGAGTGTCCCAAAGTCTCTGAGAATTCTGTCAATCACAGGTCTGGGTGGGACAGCACTTCTGTGCACTCAATCCATCCTCAGTTGTGAAATGACGTACATTATATTGTCACTATTTATTTTCTGGCTTCCTGGGTAGTTGGTCAACTCCCAGAGGGCAGAGACCAAATCTTTCATTTTTAGCACGAAGTCAAGTGCCAGCAAATTACAGACATTCAACACACAACTGTGTTAAGAATGGAACATTTCACCAAACCAAGAGACAAGAAGGTAAGAATTCGGTGTTACTAGTGCACATTAAATCCCTTACAGACAGAAGTCTTGGGGTCTGACAAGAAGAGTGCATTCAGGTCATGCTGGCATGAGGCTGAGGATGGACCACTTCCAGAACAGACCAGAGATGGCAGGGATACATTGTGCAATGAGCCCCAGGGAAGGTGAACTACTGCATTACTCAGCCCTGATCAGTGAAGAAAGCTCCATTATTCTTTCCTTGCCTCTGGCTTGAAGTAAGTGGTGGTGAGATGAAGCTTGCATGCAGGCATGTGGATGTCTAAATGATAGGGGGAAAAAGTTGGAGTGAAAACCAACTAAATAGTCAAAAGTTGGAGAATAATTTAATAATGTGTCTCCTAAGTCTTCTGATGGCATAGACTTCTAAAGGGATGTAACAAATAAAAATTAAAAAAAAACTAATATAGAAGAGTAAATTTAGGAATGTCTGCAGACTTGTTTATCTTTTGAGGGTAGGATATTGAAAATAAGTATCATCACCCACCTACCTTGTTGTTGCAAGAAATTAGAATAATGAAAATAATTTTAACCTCAAGGAAAATGTTACTATCCTGCAAATCACCCTTTTCTTCATAAATTAAACATTAGGTGTAGTTAATTTTCCCTATATAATGCTTTCCAGAATCCAACAAAAGAGACTCACTGCTACATACTGAAGATCTTTGACCTGGAGTGTCTCTGTCACTAGATCTATTTCCACTGCCAGACCAGAACAGAGACTGGAGAACACGGAGGAAGGAAAGAGAGAGGGAGAGACAGAATAGACATCAAAGGTCTGAGCATGTAGAAAGGTGGGAGTTATAGAGAACAGAATGCAAGGGAGAGAATGTTCCAAAAACCATAATGTTGGCAAACAGAAAAGATAGAAAGAGGCGAGAAGCTTCCAAGTAGCTAGTCAATGTATGTTGTTAAAACTCCACCTTAAAAATCAATACACAGATTTGCAAGAACTCTGGGAGAACAGACTGGGCAAGGAAGTGACTGACAAGAAGTGAGAAAGCAGTAACAAGTAAACACCAACATACACAGCGACATTTCTCCTAGGCCAACACTCTGTAATTTTTCTTCCTAATAATATGAACCATGTCCCTAAATTGTGCTAACCTGGGTCTTTTAGGCAATTAATATATGAGTGAAAAAAGACAATTAAAACCCCCAGTAATTCTAGCCATTAATGCCACCCTCCCACAAAGCAATATCCAATTTTAGCTTTTAAACACTGCAGGGAGCACTTGAATACTAAGAATACTTAAAGCTGGTTGAATGCCTCTACACACCAGGCAGTTTGAGGAATCTTGAGTGAATTTGTTCATTTAGCACTCACAGCAGCTCAATGAAATAGGAATTATTGGTGTGGCCATTTTTTTCCAGATGAGAGAGCTGAAGTTTAAGCAGCTTTTGGAAAGTCATGTAGCCCCAGAAATTATCAGTAGTTAAACTCTTGGAGTCTGAATCCAGAATCTGGAAATTTGGAGCTTTTATTTAAAAAAAAAAAGGGGGGGTTATACTATGCTGCCTAGGGTGGCCTCAAACTTATTTTGAAGCAAAGGCAAGCCTCATTTTCATGACAGTCTCTCACCTCAGCCTCTCAAAGCCTGAGATGCTAAGCACGGACCACCACAGCTGGCTCAGAGGCTGACTTATTGTCATCATCCTTCTCTTCCTTCCTTCCTCTTCTCCCTTTACTATACAGTGCTGGAAATAGAACCCACAAGTGCCCTGCCACTGAGCTACAGCCCCAGCCAAGTTTAAAACCTTAACCACTATTTTGCACCATCAGCTATAGTGTAGGTATCCCTATGAGTTTTACATACAGATCAACATTCATGTTTAAAATTTGGCAAATGACTTATGCACAGATGTTCACATTTGTTACCATAAATATCCAGTTTGTGGTATGATAACAGTTTAAAAACAGAAGAAGACTTGATTTTCAATTGTTATCAGGTATTCAAAGTAGTCAATTGTGTGTGTGTGTGTGTGTGTGTGTGTGTGTGTGTGTGTGTGTGCGTGTGTGTGTGTGTGTGTGTGCGTGTGTGTGTGTGTGCGTGTGTGTGTGTGTGTGTGTGTGTGCGTGTGTGTGTGTGTGTGTGTGTGTGTGTGTGTGTGTGTATGTGAGCATGAGTACCTGTTCAAATGTTTCTTTTTAGTGTATTTGTTCTTGTATGACATCTTCACTTTATCTCAGATTTCCAAAGTTTGTTTTCTTGTTTGAGGATCCAAGGCACGCCATAGCAAAGGCAAAGGAGAAAGAATGGAGGAAAGCTGGAATGAGTAAAAAAGCCTATGACTAAAGTAAAACAAGATAGATCTTCTTTCAAATTGAATAAGAAGTGAAACATGAGTACCTCCTGATGGTTTCTTATGCTGTCACTGCGTTCACAATTTTGTTCACAGTTATACATAGTGGTATGTTTTATTTTTAAGTCCATCATTCAGAGGTATTGAATTCTTTTTTATTTTAAATTTCATTTTTATTTCTGGTTCTGCTGAATTGAACTCAGGGCCTCACACATGCAGGGTTTACCCACTTTAGTGTTGAGCTGCACCCCAACTTCAACAACTGAAGCTTTAAATTTACCAATATTCATATACATCCTCCATGTTAGCATATATGCTATCTACTACATTCCCTTTCTTTCAATTTTTTGTTGCTTTATTATTTTGTGAATTTCACATCATGCATCCTGTTCCTTCTCATCTCCAACCTCCCCTCAGACCCACCCTTCACCCTTGAAACCTCTCCCAACATTAAAAAAAAAAATCTAATTGTGGAAGCTGTAGTGCGTCTCAGTGTGTCTGAGACTATTCCAATTTGTCCATACTTTTTTGCTTTCAAAATGAAGTAACAGCAGACAGTCCAAAATGAAGTAACAGCAGACAGTCTGTCAATGATCTACCCTTGCTCCTAATTAAAAGCCATTCTTTTACACCTTGTGTATAGTTGAAGCACTTTGAATATAGCAGTAACTGACAACAACACACACACACACACACACACACACACACGCACACGCACACGCACACGCACACACACACACACACACACACACACACACACACACGTGTCCCCTGCACACATACACACAAAGAGGCACCACATCCAGGAATCACAAATGGAAACAGGGGCACAGTCAGACTAATGTGCATTAATTCTATGAAGATGCATTAATTTTACCTTGTCTTCTGTCTTCTGACAGGCTGTGAATATTTAGGTCTGGAATGTGTCTGGCTTGAAATGCATCTCAACACACAGTAAGGACTGGGAGATGTGAAAACAAGCCAAAATAATGGTAGCAAAGAAAAATATGCACATATGCACATGTTCTGGTGTAATTGTCTCACAGTTTTTCTGCTCTCAGGCAAGTTGTTGCAAACCCCTATTCCCAGAAAGCTCTTTTTGTAAGTCAGCAGCAGCTGTGTTCAAGTAAAGCATTCGCTGTGGGATGACGAGAACATTACAAAGGCAATCTTTTCTGATGGTCCCCGGCCTCTCTCTCCAAATCCCTGTACCCCCACTTGAAATAAATCTCTAAAACGTGTTCCTGGGTTATTTGTCAGGCTACAGGGAGTAAAGCAATGTTATAAAAAGAACCGAGAATATTCACTCACTTAAAAATGCCCTTTGGTTCTCTTCTAAGGGCAAAGCAAAGCCACAAAACAAAAGACAGTGCTCTGAGCAATGTGAGAGGTTCTAGAACAGGAAAATCTTCGGGAGGTCAGGAAAACAGTGCAAGTGGTTTACTTTGGGGACGTTTAGTTCCTCCAGCACTTGGCAACTCTTCCTGTGCACTTTATTTGGATGCTCCATTGGTGCCTTAATTTCACATGTTCAGGGAAGGAGAGAGGCAAGAGAAGCTGTCAGTTTAAGGGAGGAATAGTCAGCATTCCTTTCTCTGGATCAAAATGAACTAAAAATTAAAGGAAAAAGGAAGCACGGTCAACAGGAAAGGTGCTTTAAAACAAAACCCCACAGCAAGCAAAAAATATACAAGGAGAATGTCAGCTGCACCTTACAACACAACACGTTAAAATCAGGCTCAGATCTCATGCTACGTTCTACATTCTCTAAATGGTTTGAAATTTTCCCCACTGCAGACAGAATACCGAAGTTGATTTCTGGCTTTCCCACACAATCCTGTTCACACGCTTACAAGTTAAATGAGGTATGAGTTCCTCTTAATCTATGAACTGTGTGTTGGGAGCGCAGAGTGATGGGAACAGGCGAGCATAGAAAACGACAGTGGGAATGGCTCTGGCTGGAGGCACAATCTCGGGAGTGGTTGTTACTTTACAGATTTAATCCTGCTGCTGGTGATATCATTCCTGCAAGTGTTTGCTTTGGCGTCTACGGCTAAACTAACAATGATCCAGCAATAAAGCGTGTCGCATTACTGTGATCAGAAGCTAGGACAGATTTCTGTCCCTTCCCAGATTTCTCTTAAAAACTTCCCACGCCTTGACTTGAGAACAAATCTACTTGTTGGTGTGAAGATGGGATAGTGTTCAGATGCCTCAGAAAATGATCAAATTAGTTAAAACACAGTTGTGTTGCCCCAGCATTTTTAGCTTTCTTTGTTTTTATTTCTTTTTTTTCTCTCTGTCAACCCTTCTGGTGTATTTCCCTTTCCAGCCCTTCCTTTTCTTCCTTGTTTAATTTTCCTGTTCTATTTTGTCTCCTAAATAGACACATCTTAGACTCCAAGGTGAATTTACCAGTAATCTACTTATCAAACTCTGAAAGAGCTCCCAGAAAGTCAGGTATGAAAATGAAAGAGAAGAGAGGGGACCCTGAGAATGCAGGCCATTGCTTAAGCAATCTTGTACAGAACACTTAAGATGACTGTTTAATCAACATGTAGAAAAGTTGCTTGGGAACTCCAAATTCCAAATGTTCCAGTAGTTGGTTTCTTTAGAAGAAAATGTCTCCAAAGAAATATGGGATTTGCATGAGTCAAGTCTGATTTGGAAAAATAATGAGCAGAAATAATTGAAATTTTGATTATTTTGAGAATCCTGGTGAATGATTAGAAATATGTTGAGATAAAAGATGACTGTTTCTCTAGAAGGGCCCTTCAAATTAAGATTTTTGCCACATGTTAAGAGGTAAATGCCTATTTTAAGAATTGCTATTTGTAACTGCAATTCTGTCAGTCATAGAACATAAATTAATATTCTAGCAAATAAAACAAATCAACAAGGCAAACCTCTTTTACCTCAATTCTCTAAAATCAAATTTCTCAGTCTTGCCAATATTTTATGATACATATCTTGAAGAGGACAAACAATTGTAGGAGAAATATCTGAATGATAAGATCACCAGAGCATACCCATGACAATTGACCTTGCTATTGAAAGCATGTTTGCTTCAAGGAACATTCCACAGAGGGCAAAGTGGTCAATAATCTGCCTGATTTGAGATAAACTAGCAATTCTTTAAAAGAAAAAAAAATGACTGAGCAGTGTTAACACTGACTGTCTTGTTGGGATTATATCATCACAATAACACATGGAGTGAGTACCCTGTTGTTAATGGAACCATGGTGCTATGGAACCCTTATCTCTGTTCTCAGTTGGTTCAAAGAGTGTATCATTTCCCCCGACTCTATTAGCTTGTCACACAGCACTTTTGTAGAGGAAATTTCACCCACACTTCACCACTCAATGGCCAGTTCTGTTTCTGGGGAAGTTAGTGTTTGAGCAGTGTAGCAGGCAGAATTAGTCCTAGGAGCAAAATTCAATTAAATATTTTTCAGATGGCTTACCCACAAAGTTACATAGTGTTTTATCAATGAAGGAAGAGAATTTTATTCTGTATAACCAGTGCCTTTTGCAATACCAGACACATGTTGATTTCCAAATACCTTTGTTGAAAAGTACCTAAGGCATGAAATTCAGCCATCACACATTTTTCTATTTAAATGTTCTGGGCACATTATGAGGACTCATGTCAACACAGAACAAGCACATTTAGATGCACACCTACTTTTCTTTTTCCAAAAATTAATCTTATTTGGCTGGAGACAGGATGGTAAAATGGAACAGAATTCAGCATGCAAGGGTCTCCTAGGAGCTGTAGTTAGTTCCTTACTCAATATTCTCTAGTACAATTAGTCTGACCAAAGTACTGCAATATGGGAACATTCTCCCATTTACAGATGAGCAGATAGCTTCAGACCTGTTTGTTCAAAAGGTTTCACCAAGGAGAATTCATTAAAGATTAGAATTTAAACAAAAATTGTAATAAATGTCAAGTTAACATTTTTAATAGTGGCTGAGAAGTTACCAAATGCCAGAAAGGAATAAATTATATGAATCTCATTAGATTCCTTTCCAGAGCTCTGCATTACACACACACACACACACACACACACACACACACACACATTGAGACAAGTCTCAGATTAGATTTGCCGGCCCCAACTTATACCCACAATTCCATTTTAAATTTCTTAGTTTTATTAGAGAAATAGGACAGAAATCTCCTTGACTTAGTTATAGCTGCATTTGGAAGGCTTTACATATGGTTTATTTGGTATCCATTTATTTGTTTGTTCGCTTGCTTCCTTCTTTGTTTTTTAGGGTGAAGTTCAGGAATCTTATTTATTTGTTTCTTTTAAATTTATCTATGTCAAACTGAAAGAGAAATTAAATCAAGAGAGAAAATCTCTTGCACTTCTACTGCAGTTGCAGACAAATGGTGTCTGAGTGGACGAGAATGTTTTAAACGTTTGGTTGTACTTTTAAAGCATTGTAAACAAAATTAAAATTTACAACTACACTGTAATGAATACCATAAGTTCTATGGTAACCTAAGGGTTTAAACCTTTACATTTGAAAGGATTTTATGAATTTATAACTAATCACTAAAACAATCATGAATGGGAAAGAGAAGAGAACCGAATGCTTAAATAAAAGGAATAAGAGTGTTTTAATAAGTTGTTTTCTTAAAATTTTGACATTAATAACAATTAAGATGAAAGTTAGGACAATAATATACTTATAATGCCTCAAAGCAGTTTGGGAAATTTTTATTTAACTTTAACACACACATAAAACAGACATATCTTTAAATTTGCCAAGTGGTTTGGTAAGAGAAGTTCATAAAGTGTAAAATATGTTTTAAGTTTATGTTTAGAGGTCACATGAGGGAACATTTTTAAATGCAGGCAAATATTTAAGCATAAAGGTAGTCTCTGCTCATTTTATTTCCTTCTTCCTTTC
The DNA here is from genome assembly GCA_907164525.1 of Lophiomys imhausi. Classification (NCBI taxonomy): domain Eukaryota; kingdom Metazoa; phylum Chordata; class Mammalia; order Rodentia; family Muridae; genus Lophiomys; species Lophiomys imhausi. The sequence continues at coordinate 2,050,585 of CAJQZJ010032443.1, forward strand.
TTGTTGATGGCAGGGTCTCATGGGGTCCAGGTTGACCCTTCAAATCTTATTCCCCTGTCTCTATTTCCTAAGTGATCAGATTAGTGACATATGTCACCATGCCTGGAAATCATAAAAGCCAGGGAACCTTAATATCCCCAAACAAGAAGCACATAAAAGATCTTCTGATGACATTTGAAGATAGATTCTGATGACCTAACAATAATGAGCTTCAATGTGGACCTTAAAAGCATAATACTGTTGCTCCCAACCACAGGGAAGGAGCTTAGCAAGTGATGCCAGCTGTGGTTATCTCAGTCTGACTTGTTATTAACTTCTTATTTTTAAAACTATTTTCCAAGCTCATATTTAGTAAAAGTATGGAAGGAAAGAGAGAAAAACCCACTTTAATCAAGGCTCTAATCAGATTTGCTATGTATGGTAGAGAAGTGGAAGATAATTAATCATTTCTAGATGTCTAAGTTTGACCCAGGAGTCTTTTGCTGCTAAGTTCTGCGTGGCCAACTAGGACCAAAGTGTCAAATCAAGGCAAGGATTGGTGCTCGCTGACCACAAGGCCTATGTAGCACAATTCAGAGTGACAAACTGACCATTTAAGAAAATGAATCATTAGGATGTAACCACAGATTGTCCAGAGTAAAGACAGCGGCGACCCAGCCTATGGTAGTCTCACTGGGGCGACCCAGCCTATGGTAGTCTCACTGGGTCCCACCTGGAGGCAGTGCTTTATTGCTATAACCTCACCTGAAGCAGAATGACACTGGCGTCCACCCAGAACAGTGCCACAATGATGGCAAACGTCTACAACCTTTTGACTCACAGCTGAAGATTCTCCTGTGGTTTCTTATTTTGTCAGAGTGAAGACCAGATCCCAGAAAGACCCTGATGCATCCCAGAACACTCTCCACTCCTTTTTCTGAGTCTAGTCACAGTGGGCTTACAATTCTTCCATACATGAAGTTGTTCGGCACTGCACACTGATTTTGTTGACTATATAATAAGGTAATTTTTCTCATGTTTGTATTTCTTGCTGGACTGTAAACTCTATGAAGACAATACTGTGTGTATTATCATATATGCCCAGAATTCACTGCAAAGCCTGACTCACAGTGTGATATAGTTCATGAATGAATGAATGAACCAAGTGAAGCCAATGTGTCTGTAAGTTTTTATAGCCATTGTCCACTTCCACACTTTAATTTCTCCATAATATCCAGAGAAAAGGGATACTAAGCCTGAGACAAAGAAGTCAGATAAGAGATAAAGGAATATACTCACCACAGAAGCATGTGGCATATACTCATTAGCTAGAAATAAGTGTTAAGGATCTAAAATCATGCGGAAGTTCTTTTTACAAACTAACTGAAATGAACTCTTTCAAGAATAAGTCGAAGTCGCTGTGAGAGATTGCTACATTGAAAACTGTGTTCAAGAACTCTTAGCATCATGCCAACTATCCAATTCCATGACTTCAATATCTCTGGCTGAAGAGGCATTACCCAAGAGAAAGAACATGTAAAACAAGGCAGGAAGCGAAGCAAAGAAAAGCTTGGAGAAGCAGAGCCAGTGTGACCCTGTCTCAGAACGTTCTATCTCATCATTTGGTATCTTTGAGACCAGAGTTGGCAGGCCTCCCAGACACACCAAAACAAAGCAACTAAACAGGACCTCACCAAGGAAAGGAGACCTGAGCTGGGAGATGGGGAGATGAAAGTCCTGTGTCTGCCACAATCACTGAGGACAGAGGTGGGGGACACAAAAGGCAAACTTTTTCCCCAGTTCATTTAAAGGCACACTTCTGAGATGAGTCTCTGCAGCAGCCAGAAGACATTTTTCTAAATCCAGAAGTCCGGGAGTTAATAGAGAGACTGTGGTGAGTTCTGTGTGACCCCCTTCTCTTTCTTCACTATTCTTAACTCAAAGTTATGTCATCAGTCTGGAATGGACAATGTCTGTCCAACAAACCCAGCTTCTCTCTCTCCCCCCCCCTCTCTCTCTCTGTGTGTGTGTGTGTGTGTGTGTGTGTGTGTGTGTGTGTGTGTGTGTTTATTCACAGTTCAGAAGTTGACCAATGGCTTTGTTACTCTCTAACCAAAGGAATTAATACTATAGGGGAAAGAAAAATAACTCCTATTTTGCTTTAAGACAAAGAATATGTTTCTGTTAGAGCACAAAAGATAAAACAGATTTGTACTCTGTAACTTCACCTTATTCACACGTGACTTTCTTTCTAGCTGTAGCTTGGGGACTGCTTGAGAAGAAGAGCATAAATTTCTGGCGTTGATCACGTCCCAAAACATTTAATATTTACAGGGTGCTCCCTGTTTCAGACAATGAACTGAGTAACGGGAATGTTTATCTTCTGAATTCCAACAACAGTTTGGATGCAGATCCACTTACAGTCTTTTGGCCAGGAAAGGATAAGAGCAGGTGTGCTGCTTACTTCAAGTCTAAGAATCAGGGGAGAATACATACTTGTATATCACATGGGGAGAATATATACTTGTATATCACATGGATATAGCTCAGGATTGCACAATTATGATATGCAGACAGAAACACAGCAATCCTCCCCCTCCTTGCTCATTGCGGATAGAAGTATACCCAGCAAAGAAAATTCTGCTTGTAGATAGTGCACATCATAAGCCATACTCTTTATTACTTGAAGAATTGAGAACATGTGATGGTATTGGAATTAATAAGCACGTTCATAGTACAGGGCACATAGTAAGCGCTCAGTAAGTTTTGGCTGTTGTCTCCTCATCCTTATCGCTATCACTGGCATCCTCATCATCATGGTCACACCCTGACAGAAACTGGATCTAGGTTAAAGGCTATCCTGGAGCTGATCAGGGCCAAGGACTCATGAGAGTCAGAGTCAGTCATTGTCAGATATCAGGTATTTTACATAACTCTTCAGCCAAGTTCCCTATTCGTTGCCATGGAACCAGTTCTGTGGGAAGTTATTTAAAATGTGCTTGCCGAAGGCTGGTGAAAACAAACACCCAGCTCAATAATCAGTGTCTTGAGCACTGTGCAGTCACACACCATGGGCCCCTCTCACACAGCAGCTGACACTAATTTCTGCAGGGGAGCAATCTTTCTGGCCATATCCCAGTCCTCTGGCTCTCAGTCACTGCCATCTTGTTCACTAAGCTCTCCCACCTTGTCAAGCCCATTTTCTAGTTTTGTTTCTTTCTGCATTCATCACTGCATGACTGCTTACTTTGAAGTCAGATAACCTCCACTATCAGATTTCCTACTGAGTCTCAGCAGAGGCAAGCTATTCAATAACCCATAAAAAACAAACTATTGTATGATATGCACTGTGATCCACGTTAGAAATACAGAAATGTGTAAGAAAACATCTCTACCTAGGGAGCTCAGAACATGATGGATCCTGGCTTCAATCTTCCAGTTTTCCTAACATACCACCTAGACATTCGCTTGTGGTGTATTTTCACTTTATAGGTCTGTCTGTTAGAGAACCAACATGAGTGATCACCATTAAAAGAAATATACTGACTTGTATATTCACTCAAGAATTTTAAACAGTTCTACTTTATGCATAAATATTTATAGGTGTCATAAAAATAATTCTGAACAAGTTATTTTATAAGGAAGCCAAACTCAATGGATAGACTATCCAACCAAAGTAGAGGAGAAATAAAGAATTCATGCCCAGCAATCCCAGAGGAGATTTCTTATAGATATGGCCTCCAATTCTGTAGAATATCTGTAAGAATCCATTATTTCTCTTCTTTCCCAACACTCACTTTCTGAGTCTTTGTTGGTTGTGGTATTGTGAAAGTGCTTTGCCACAGTTAACTGCTGTCTACACTTTCAACAAATGTAGCGTCGAAGGCAATATAAAATGAAGCTCCACAAAGAGAGCAAAGCAGACAGACCTGTTGAGCAAGCTCAGATACAGTCCCGGGAACCAGAGGGCTGAGGCCTTTGGATGTACGGTGTCCTCCATCCCTAGATGCCCTCGCTAGAAGTGTGCAATTGTTGTACAGGAAATCAGCTCCATCTGCCTCTTCTGGGCATTCCTTTTTTAGACTTGAAAGTGAAGTAGGAAGCACACTGACATATATACACAGATGCCTCATCTCATGAATTCATGATGCAGACAAAGGCAAATGGCATGATTCAGGACCAACCACAAAAGTGGAAAGGGAGTTGATCAGAGTTTCAGCAAAAGTTCCACGAGCCAAAAGAGAAAATGTGTGCACAAACAGATGAGCCTCAGTGTGAGGCAGAGAGGATGCCCAGGGAACAGCCGTCAGCCCCAGCAGATGCACAGTGCTAATGAAAGGGCTGAAATCTCCCAACATGATCCACGTAGAGCTAGTGGTATAATATATAACAATTCCTAATTTCATTTAAATGAATGTAACTTGAAAATTTATCTCAAGCAGAGTGTGTTGATGTGAGGACGCTAGGCTTAGAACAAACTGTCCAAGCCTGTGTCCTTCAAAGCCGGTGGCTTTGGATAAGTTTCTCTCCAATTTTTCTCACCTGGAAATGAACAGAGCAGGTGCATCAACTGCATGGAGATGCCAGTCGGCTTACTTACATGAGTACAAACAAAGCCGACGCTCATTGCTCAACTCTTACTGTAAGATCTGAAAGCACTGAAACCTGATGCTTAGTTTTACTGTCCCCTGCACACAACAGCTATTACTATCAGAGAGGCTTTTAATGACACCCTTTTTAAAACTTTCCATCTTTTTTTGTCCTCATTCAGCTTTATTTTTCTCCTTAGATGCGTCACAGTTGGCATATTAAATATGATTGTTTTCTTAAATTTTAAAAACTTACTTATTTTGCGTGTATGAATGTTTTGCCGTCGTGCATATATGCACACTGTACTCATGCCTGCTACCCTCAGAGTTCGGAAGAGGGCATCTGATATCCGGGAACTGCAGGTAGGGATGGCTGCGAGTCACATGTGCTGCTACGAACTAAACCTGCGTCATCTGAAAAAGCACAAAGTGCGCTCCTCCACTAAGCTAACTTACCATTTCTGATATCTCTTCATTTTTAATTGCACTTATGAAGAATGTAAGATTTTTGCCTGCTACTTCTCTCCTGTGCCTAAAATAAAGATAGAGTTATAGCAAGCACTTGTGACAAATGAACAAATGAACTTGGTAAGGTCCTCTACTTAGCCAGTAGCTGAGCTGAACAGGATTCTGGTTTTATAGGGTTTGATTCCAATTTGAGCACTTTTTGCTACAATGTAACCTAAAGTTTAAAATTTTGTAGGCTATTTACATGTAAAGCATATAATTTGAAGTTGGAAAGCACTGTAACTAGAAAGAGTACGGTGCACTTACCAACCCCAGTCTCCAGACGTATAGTCTGCTCAGTTCCTGGCTGTGTGGTTCACAACTTGTCCCTGCATCTTACCAGGGTTTGTTTCCTTATTTGTGAAGGGAAAGTTTTTTATTTTTATTTTTTTATTGAAAAAAATTTATTTTGTGAATTTCACTTCATGCACCCTGTTCCCTCCCATCTCCCACCTCGCCCCAGAGCCCCCCCTCCACCCTTGCAATCTATCCCAGCATAAAAAAATAACAGCTCGTTGTGGAAGCTGCCGTGTATTTCAGTATGTCCCACAATATTCCCCTTTGTCCATACATTCTGCTTCCAAATGTTCATTATAATGACTCCTTCGTCTGGCATGAGGCCCCTGGTTTCCACTATTCGGTCAGTACTGGAATCTCCCTGGAATTCCTATCAGATATGCTGTAACTGTCCTTTGTCATGGAGATACTGGAGTTCTGAGTTGTGAAACTGACCTCTTCTTGCACTCCTGTAGTTCATCCATGGGTAGATGTTGGGGTGGGCCAACTCAAAGCCCTGGTTCTGGACCAGCAACCCCTACTTGCATGGCCAGATCTACTATGGAAAGGTGCAGCACCTGCTATCCCAAGTGTTGTAGTACATAAGGAGCAGGGACAATTCTCCTGCTCTTGTCACCCCTTCTGGGCCAGAACTCGTGTTGGCCAATGGTGGTGAGGGCAAAAGGGAGGGGAAGGCATCTCTCCCTAGCCAACAACACCACATAGCACACAAAATGCAGGGCTGCCTCTCCCACATTCACTCCCTCAGGGCTGGCTCACCCACAACCCCCACATCCAAGGCCAGTCAGAGTTCTTCTAGTTTCTGGTTTGTTTCATGTCCTGGGAGCTCATCTGGTGTTTGCCTGGTACTGGTCTGGTAGTCGTCACAGGCTACTGCATGGTGCCAAAGTGGTGTTGGTATCCAGCTTGCTTCTTTTTCCCCCTAGGAATGTTATGCTACTATTCATTCAAATGTTCATAGGTCAGAACACTGAATGTAGATATAGCCTCTCTCCTCTCTGCCACCTACTGATGCACATGTGACATAGCAGTCACATCTGCAATGCCTCTAGGGGCAGGGTGAAGGGAAAGTTTTAAATGACATGATTTCCAAGATTCCTCTCAGTTTGCTGATTCTATTCCATACAATAAGTGAATCGAATTAATTAGGGTCTAGTTTTATGCAATAGTACTTTTTTGTTTTCAAAGGCTATAAAAATCTATATCAAGAATTTTGTAAACTTATTGTCCTATGAGTTACATTGAGTTTTCACTTTTTGAAATTGCCCTTTGAGATATGTTATTCCGGACAAGTCACCTTTTTTGTATATGGATATTATAAGGTTCCCAGTGGTCACTGACTGTTAGAACTGGGGGCAAGGACTGGATTTAGTGTACTCTCAAGTGATAAGTCTGCTTGCAACTCTATCTACTCAAGTCCTCTTAAGTCTACTTAAGTCCAACTTAATTGTAGATTTCAACACTAAACAAAAAAACACTGTGCATCACTTTTCCTAGCTAAGTGGTCTAACTAGTTAAGTCCACTAACTACAAGCTAAGTGATTGAAGGGTGTTAGCTTACACATCTATATTCATATGTATTAGAAGTCTAGTGGGTAGATAATCGCTAGTGAGTCACTCTTGCACCTTGCATCCATCTGTAGTGTCATTTCAGTGACACATATGCGGTATCATTTTGATGACACTTTCCTCCACTCTCCTTTTCCAGTGTTTCATTCTGTCACCTTCTCCTTTGCCTTGCTCTGTGGATGGGCCCGAAGAAAGTATGGTTCTCATCCCTTCCCCACTCACTCTCAAGGTCCTCTCCCCTTCCAGCGAACAACAGTCCAACCCCTTGATGGTAATAGCACTGTTCTTCTGCCTTATTAAAATCTGGTTTTTCTAAACCAAAACATGCTGTTTCAGATTTTCTTGATGGGAAGGGGCTTCTCCCCTGTTGGCAGTAAAGATAGAACCCTGAACAACATATATGAAACTTAAATACATTTCTTTCACATTCCATCTCTCAGTCTCTACAGGGTTCTGTTCCATTTTCTTACTTTGTCATTGCAAAGACAGTCAATTTTCTCATTTCTTCATTTTATATCAGCAAAAAGTTTCCTTCTCCAAAAACAACAGCAAGGAGGAATGTGGACACACAGTACAATCAGGAAGTTCTAGTTAATTACATTTGTGCATTATATTGATAACAGAAAAGGAAATGGAAGAATATCTCAATTTTGAGAACTGCTAGGGCTTAGGTTAACTTTTGAAATACTTAGATATACAAGGAAATAAATTCAAATGACACTTTTCTACACAGAGGAAATTCCACTTGACAATGGTTTGTTCTTCAAGTAGCTGGGTTGTCCCATCTACATTTTTCTGCAATTCTCTAATTAGAAGTCTTTTACAATGACCTTGTCCTGTAAATGTATCTTAAAAGATTTTGTTGAAAATAAGCTGACAAGGCAGTGTGAGGAGAACACAATTCCAAGAAAGCACTTAAAAACCAGACTTTGTATTCCAGTGGAGAAAAGAATGATGTCATATTAATTTAGCATGCCCTACATTTCTTAAGTGACAGAGAAAACTATCTCTTAGGATGCATTATGTAGAGTTCATTGGCTAATATCAAATCAGTAACTCAGTCTGGTTTAAATAAAGCTATAACATGAATTGCAACATATTGAAAAGGACCAAAAAAATCACTAATATTATGTTCCAATAATTACAATTTCATTGCTCAGATGCACTTAAACAAAATGGTGGAAAACTAAAGCTACTTCTAGTTCTTCGCAAATTTTAACATGGATCGAGGCAGAAAAACCATTCCTTAAGTAAATCTATATAGTTTATTAATATTCAGTATTCTTCTCTAATTAGTTTGGAAACATGATCAGTGTTTATTCAAAGCAGTATTCGTGCATGGCAGACTTGGGGGCTTACAAGAGAAAAAGACATGTGACAAGCCAATGGATTCTTTTATCCTGGAACACTGCCTCTCTAGATGGCTCTCTCCGGAGTTTGAAAAGCTAGTCATGCCCCTTCAACACTTCTAGGCTCCATTATAGCTCCTTGAATACATGGATCCAGCTAAATCCAGCCTGCCTCAGTTTTCAGGCTGTACCTACTCAAGCTGCTTCTATTTTATACAGAAGTTCATAAATGTGTAAAGAAAGATATTCTCCATCTGTTTAAAAAACTGCAATAAAAGCTGTTTTACCTGATATTCTTTAAAAGCGTATCCATACCGTATTTTGTTAACTAGAAATTACTAATATATTTTAATGCCCTCTTTTGGTACTGGAACAGTCAGTAATCAAAACGATATTTCTATGGCACATTAGCATTTAAAGGGACAGGATGGGGTTAATATAAATGAATCACTGTCTGAAAACTGAAAAGTTTTGGAACTATTATTACATTTGTGAACCATTCCTGATTTTTTTGTCATTATTCCTTCTCATAGAGTATGTCTAAGTTCTTTTTTTTTAATAATTTATTTTTTATTTCTTCAAGTTACATCTCAATCACAATCCCCTCCCTACTCCCTCCTCCAGTCCCACCCTTCCACCCTCCTCCCCCTCAGCCACACCATCCTCTTCCCTTTTTTTTTTTTTTTTTTAGTTTAAGGTATTTATTTTTCCCCCCAACAGCTCTCCCTTTCAGTCCAAATAATGGTTCTTTTTCTTATAACTATAAATACAACACAAAACAACAGAAATAAATAGGCCACGATTATAAGAGTTATATGGCTTAGCATACATTCCCAATGTCCAGTCCATATGTATTTGGCACCTGACATTAACATTCTACTATCTATCCATCTCCATGAGTTTAAAGTTCTATATCTAACTCAGCTTTCATACTAACTTGCCTCATAATTTTAAAAATATCTTCTTAGATCCAGAACACCCTCTTGATTCCTAAACAACTCAAAATTTAACTATGAGACTCTAGCTATCTATTCTTCAACCACCTCAGAGACCTGAGAGGGATAAATATATCTGATTATATAGGAAGTGCAGGGCCTGCAGCTTCCAAAACTAAAAAATGACATACCAGTGGCTGCCTGGACAGTACCCATTTTCTCTCCATACATTACAGCATCAATCTTCAGCCATTTGGCCCCATTTCTCTGACAGACATTGGTTGTAGAGCAGGAATTATGAAGGACTTACCTACCCTGTCTTGGCAGAGCTAGGCTGTCGACTTACCTGCTTCCAAGTTTTGTCCTTTTTGGACAGAAGTCTGTCTACAGTTGAAGCAAGTGGTTTTTCTTGCCAAGAGAATGGCTTACCACCAATTCAATCATCTCCCACTGGAGATTCTTCGATGCTCATCTTCTACTTGGAGTAATATAGGGGGTGCTGTCAGGAGCTGACATGTCTCGATATCAAAAAATCTTAAGTTAAGAAAACATCTTTGAATGCCATATTCTGCAGATCTCTTGAGGTTTTTGAAGATGCCCTATCTATCTCTTATATTTAGATAAGCAAATATTGCTTGTCTCTTAGCAACTTGATTTCTGAGTAGCTTAGAAAATAACTGTGATAGACTGTCATAGCAACTAACAAAATGACACGTTTTCATGACTATTAGTTTCCGTTTCTTAATTATCCTAAACAGTTTATGTCAATTGGTAGCGAGAGGTCAAAACTTGACATTTCATTTTTAAGTATTACTACAAACAATACCTTTAAGAAGCGTTACCCTTAATTTTGTATCAATATACAAAGATCAATACCAATGTGGCCAAATATAATCTTAATTTTGTATCAATATACAAAGATCAGTACCGATGTAGCCCAATACAATCTTAATTTTACATTAATATACTAGGGTCAATACCATTGTAGCCAAATATAATCTTAATTTTGTATCAATATACAAAGATCAATACCAATGTAGCCCTATACAATCTTAAATTTGCATTAATATACAATGATCAACACCAATTTAGCCAAATATAATATTAATTTTGTATCAGTATACAAAGGTATAAAGCTATATTCAATAATCTGTCCTTTTTTCTTGTTCTTTCCTATACTATGTCTATGTCCCATTTTTCTCAAGTCTGTTCACTCCTATATAGGAGAGAAAGGAGGATACAGAATAAGTTCTTTTATATGGTTATTTTAGTAGCAGCCACCCAATAAGATCATCAATTATCTTCTTAGATCTATCCTTTTTATACTAAGTGCTAACTGTATGCTTGCTCGGCTTACATATAGTTTTATCTGTATTTTCTTCCAGTCCTTGGAAAAGTGTGTCCTTTCTGTTTTCTTTCTATAGTATACACATATTCTCACATCTAGGAAAATAATCCAGTATAAATGAGGTAAGAACACCGTGTCTGTGACATGAGGTTAAGGCTGCTCCAAGATAGCCCACCAATGTCTCACAATATCCATTTAATATCTCCTTAGACTCAGTGCTGCCTAGTAAGAGGAAAGAAATTAGAGCAAACAAACAAGAGGGAGTCTCCAATTTTTTTCTCTTTTGTGCAGACACACACACACACACACGCTTATGCATGCATGCACATATGTGCACAAATATTTGTGCATTGTATTGTTTGGGTTGGAAAGGCTTAACTTGCTTCCAATTCCCATGAGACAAGCAAAGTGTACTCTGCTATTATATAAGCAACATATAATGAATTAACCTTTTAAGGATGCTTTGACTGTTATATGTATCAGAGCCCATTTCAACATTAAAACTTCCCTCAGGTACATGGTAACTTGCAATAGTTGCATAGTGAATTATTGACATGTATATTGCACTCCAATTTACCTTATGGTGATTTATTCAACTAACAGTGATATTAGAAAGAACTGGGTATTTATTTTAAAATTTTTAAGGAAATGTTCTGAATTTGTTAGCAAAGATTCACTTGTCAGAAGTTCCTTCACTCAGAGTCCTGTGAATATTGCATGGCCAGGATTCCAATATGTATTTTGCCATTAGCTGTCTCATCCTTAGCAGCTGCCCAGCTACATTAGCTCTGAAGTCTTCACTGCAATGGGGATTTTGATATCAATGTGCATAATTTTCCTGAGGTTATATGTGAGTGGATCTTGAATTCCACCTGGAACTGTTCAGGTATTTTTCTTTTCAAAGTGGCCATGAAAGTGGTAGATTGAGGTTTCAAAGCATATTTTAGATAATAGAAATATATATATTTAAATTATTACTCATTTTGATAATGTTACACATGTATATAATGTATTTCAATCATATGAACTCCATCATAACATGTACTAGATACTCCCCATTGTTTCCCCCTCACACTTTCATGGCCTCTTGTCATACCCTACTGAATCCCATCAGTTCTGTTCACATGTGCATGGGTGCAGGGCCATCACCTGGAGCATGAGCAACCTACTTGGGGCCTCTTCCCTGAAGAAAACTGACTCTTCCTCCCTCAGAATCCTCCAACTGCCAAAACCCCATAGCTAGTGATGGGGCTTTATGAGCCCGTCCCCATTCCATGCAGGGTTCTGGACTGGTTTGATCATATGCACACTGGCTTGGTCTTCTACAGGTTTTGTGGAGGCACCCACAGGTGCTGTGACTTCACAAATGCAATGGCAACATCATCTCCTGGAGACACTGTCTTGAAGCAGTCCTCCCCAACCTCTGACTTTCATACTCTTTCAGGCCTCACTTCTACAACGTTCTCTAGGTAATGCACTGAGGAGGTGTGATATAGAGGAACCATATGGAGCTGAGCATTTCACAGTTACTCATTCTAATGTAGAAAAAAATCTTTCATTAAAAAACAAAAGAAACAAAACATAACAACAACAAACAAACTGCGGGGCTGGAGAGACAGCTCAGAGGTTAAGAACACAGACTGCTCTTCCAGACCACCCTGGTTCAAGTCCCAGCTCATCATCACCCACATGGCAGCTCACAACTGTCTGTAACTCCAGGATCTACACAGATATACATGGATGATAAACACCAACACACATAAAAATAAAGAAGTTTTAAAAACTATCAAATATATGAATTCCTCTTGTTTTCATTATGGCTTTGTTTTGCAAATTATCCATTACTAAATAGCAGAACATGTGGGAGATCACCCACTAGATAAAGGCATGGACTATAATGCTTGTAAATTTTGAGATGTTTAGAAATTAAGAGGGTGTTCTGGATCTGAGAAGATGTCTTTAAAATTGTGATGCAAGTTAGGATGGAAGCTGAGATGGATATAGAACTTTAAACTCATGAAGATGGATGCATAGTAGAATGTTAAAGTCAGTTGCCAAATACGTATGAACTGGACATTGGGAATGTATGTTAAGCCTTATAATTCTTATAATTGTGGCCTAATTATTTCTGTTGTCTTATATTTGTTGTTATAAGAGAAAGTGCCATTTGTTGGACTGAAAGGGGAAGCTGTTGGTGGGGGCGGGGGAAGATATACCTTAAACTTAAAAAAAAAAAAGAAAAGGAAGTAGATGAGGGTATTGAGGGGGAGGAGGGTGGGAGGGTGGGAGCAGAGGGGGAAGTAGGGAGGGGATAGCAATTGAGATGTAACTTGAAGAAATTTTTTTTAAAAAAAGTGAAAATACAGACAGTTAGCAATTGCTAGCAGTCCAGGTGAAAAGAACAAAACAAACAAAAAAAATATAAAAAGCTCTGGGGACTCATGGTATTTAGTACTTTAGAAACACATGAGGTATCTTGAATTTCTGTCTATTTCTCTTTATCTTCAAGAACACATAAAATAGAATACCAATTTGAAAATTAAAGTCCTGGACAAGCAATTTCCTTCTTAAGTTGTGAAGTTGTTGAAGAGCTGTTTGAAAATGGGACAGACTAATCAGACAAAGCAAAGTAAGGCACAGTGCTTGCCAGCGAAAGGTGAGCAGAGGACAGGCAAGGCAGCTGGAGGAGGTGTTTTTGTTCTGTTTTCCAAATATGAGACAACAGGAGACAGAGCAACTAAGCAGAGATTCAGATTCAGGTGAAGACCCCTTGTGGAAAAGTCTAACTTCAAGAATATAATGATGTGTGTGTCAGGTAAGAGAGATTGATTAAACCAGCAGCATTGGGAAAAGAGTCCTTTTCTGTTTCCTTAAGACCGAGTCTCAGTATGTAGCCCTGGCTGACCTGAAACTCTTTATATAGACCAGGTTGGCCTTGAACACAAAGAGATCCACCTGCCTCTGCCTCCTGAGTGCTGGAAGACCCCCCCACAACACACACACACACACACACACACACACACACACACACACATGCAAACCACATCCACACAACAAGAATGCCTCCCGCCTGCAGATATCATTTCTAAAGATAGCCAGCTAAACTACTAAACTGTGTATGTGCATAGTAGCCATAAAGAAAAATAATCTGCACTTTATCTTTAACACACAGAGAGACATAAATGTGTGTCTTCATTGGACATCTAGATTCTTGCTCTCTTCTCATGGCTGGACAAGGATTTAAGGAATGTGCCAGGTTTCCTTGGCTATGAACGTGTTTTTTCTTGTATCCAACATGCACATTGGCGTGGCCTTTTAACTAGTCATTCACTGGATGGGGAGTGGGAATAGAATGGAATCCTTGATGTGGTTCCAAACACTGCTGGCGTTATAGCCCTAAAACCAACAGCCCAAAGACATCAGAAGGCTTTGATGTGCTCCACACAGTGCAGCACTCTTGGATACCATTTTAGAATGCCCTGCCCCCCTTCAGTAATGTCACTTAAACTGTGTTAACCAATTCATACAAAATATTTTGTTTAATTTTGCAGTGGTTACAGAAGGTCAGCATTTTAATATTTTCACTATTTTTTTCTGGTTGACAAACCAAGGGAAAAGGAACTTGGGAATTTATCTGGTTAAGTGACATAGTGTGTATAAAGATGTCTGGTCCATTATGAAGCGTGTCTGCAGCTTCAGTTTTACTCTATAATGCCAGTATAAGAAGGTGCCTAAGACTCATTGCTATAATCCTAATTTAATTCAGAAACAACAATTCCTTCAAACTTGATTTCTAGAACTTTCTTTTTACAATGGAAGCAGTTCACCATCATTTATCCTGCTGAAAATGGTTCAAAACACAATGTATTGCTTCTGCATTTTTTGTTTTGCAAGTAACTGCATTCTTTAAGGGATTGGTCAATTTATTTAGAATAAGAAATGTGTGACTTGAATTTAGGGTGGTTTCTTAAAATCTTCAAGGGCTGTCCTGATGGTCATGGAAGAAACCCACATGTTCCTCCCTCCCCCCACCTTTGGATTACTATGTTCTCACACATACACTAAGAGAGGGGAATCCCAAAAATTTTTATGACTTTAACTTGACCATTGTACAATTCTAATTCTTAAGAAAAAATTTCTTGATGGAAAGTATTTTGTCCAAATGAGTTTGAAGAGGGTTTCTAAGTGACTTAAATATCATGCCACAAATAATCTGTTTAAAATTTAAACAGACAAGGTTTTGATTGGATGTAAATAAAGCAAATGGTGGTCTGAGGACAGAGTTGGTGGTAGAAGACAAAGGAAGGAGACACAGCTAGCAACAGACCATTTGAGAAGCTGAAAACACAACTACCTTTTAAGGAGAGCAAGCATTCAGGGTCGCACCATAAACTTAGTTGGTTTTTTCAGTCTCTAAAACGTGCAAAGAGACCCAACCCAGGATTCTTCATCTAATTCTGAAGAACTTGAAGAAAAACAGACAACTGTCCAGAACAAACACTAAAGGCCGTGTGCATCCTCCAGGTAAATGTGTCTGACTTGATTGTGACCCTGATACAATTTAAAAGACTCATCTAAAATCCTCACCTAGAGAAATCTTTTACCCCATTTGAGGCCCTCATTAAAAAAAAAAAAAAATCCAAAGATTTTTTTAATACCCTGAGTATTTCTGTTTTTCCAGGTAGAGAACCAGGCAACCAAAACCACAGGACAGGCAACATTTATCTCAATTCTTGATCTCAGCAGACAGCACTCCCCAAATGTTGACATGCATTCAGAATGTGCATCTTAAAAGGCTGATTCTGGCTCAGCAGCATTTCTACCAATTCCCCTGTGATGCCAATGCTGCTAGTCTGTGGTACACTCTTAGTGAGCAGGAAGTCTCTAGCCATGGATGCAATCCTCCACATGTATTGCACAAAGCTCTTCCCAACAGCCCCTCCCATCTTCTCTCATATATATATATATATATATACACATATATATATACATATATATACATATAAATATGTATAATCTCCTTATGCCACTCCTTGCCATCACTCATTTTAAACTCAATCTCACAGACTGGAAGCCATCACCAGAGTTTGGGTAAGAAGAATAACTGACTTTTTTCCTTTGGAATGATCTTAAGTTTATCACAGTTGCATTTCAATGTTTCTCTGCTTTTGTGGTACTTAACATATGATGTCTCTATAAGTTGTGAAGTGGATTACAATTAATGAAAATGTATGATTTACATCTGTAGCCCAGAGTCAGACTGAAGCTATTATGATTTTGCTCTCAAAAGATGAAATCAGAGTTAGATAGTACTGGAAAATTACACCGTCTCAGCCCAGTTAGTAATTGATGTCAAGCCTGTGTAGACCTACTCCTAGCTTCCTCGTGTGTTTGAAGAGTTGAGAACTACTTCCTTCTCACTGTTATCCTTTGTGGATCCAAAATATGGATGATTCAAAAATGAGCAAGACCACAGACCAGAAAGATTTGTTTGTGAGAGAGACTCAGATTTCGGCATGTTAGTCACTGTGTATTAATAGCTGGTGTTATTCATTACATTTTCAATAAAGAAAGGTTTCATGACAGTTCCTAAAATGATAGCTGAATGAGCAATGCTGAAAAACTCAGGAAATTGATTTAGCAATTGATAAATTTTGGCTACGTAAAGGTAATCCAATGACATCATTTCACTTTTTAAACTTATTACTTTATTTATTTATTTAGTCTATGAGGTGTGTGTGTTTGCATTCCTCCCTCCCCTCCTTCTACATAGAATATTATTATTCAAAATTAAAGGCACGAGGTTGAAGCTTTTAAAAAAATAAAACTAGAGGTAATTCTTTTAAATTTCTGAAAACTTTATAGGTTTTGTAAGGACAACCAAGGAACCACAAATGGGTTCCTTGTTTTTAACAGATTTAGTGTTTTATTCGTCACTATTATATTTTTTCATTTACTTTAATCTTATCTTTGACTCTAAGAAATTTGAAAATCCTATCAGATATTCATACACCACCATCTAGTTTTAAGATGTTAACACGATGGCTGTCTATTGTATTGTCTCTTAGGTTTTTTTCCCACTAAAATATATGTCTTAAAAATCATATTTAAAGTCTAAGAAACTGGCAACATTACCAATTGGTTGGGTGAAGGACCAACGCTAAAATCCTTTGGAGTGTTTCATTTAGAAGCTCATCGGAATTTTAATGGCTGAGACAATTGCCTCTTTTCTATGCTTTGTGCAACACTTCTTTCAAAATTACGATGCCATCATTTGTATTTGTTTGGGAACAAACAACTTGTTTGTCTGGATCAAAGAAAGACAAATGTTTGTCCTTTTCTACACTGATAGCTATAATTTGAGGTGTATTCTCTCTTCTTTGGTTACTTTCTATTCAAAGTATCATGATACACAATTTTAGATAAACAAGTAGGCAATCTGATCTATATTATTTTAGGGTTCTGTCTAAAACCTTTTTCAAAAAGTGCCATAAGTGGGGCTGGAAAGATGGCTCAGCTGTTAAAGGCTAGGCTCACAATCAAAACTATTAAAACGAGCCATAAATGAAGTCCTTGTATTTACTCATCTACTGGGTTTTCTGTTGGAGTCTGACAGTCTTTCCTGCTGGGATTCATATAAAACGACCCCCCCCCCATTTTACCAAAAGAATTATGTTTAAATGGCTACCAATATTTGATGATATCCTGATTCAATAAATAAATTTAGAGTAATACTTTTGCACTTCAAAGAATGCTTATAAATTTATATAAATCTATAGATTTAATTACATGTTTTCCCCACTTAGCTCATTCTAGGTTCTCATTTTAAGGCATGTTTTTCATGATTTGGAAGTATTTGATTTTTTTCCCCCTGCACGATGACTATAAACTTTAAAGTTATCCCCCCCCAATATTTCAGGACTATTTTAATAGTGAAGTGTTTAATTGCTGATTCTTATTTCTTGATCAAGGTAGTCGATCAAGCTTGAGAGTTTTTCAGTTCTTTAAAATCGAGTTCATGAGTCAGAGCCATTTTAAAATGAAGTGTAATGATTCCTACTATTGTGTATTCAACATTAATAACCATTAAGCATCACTGACCTCTCAACACATAACTTTAGTATGAGAGAGAGCGTAGAAACCTTTTATGCACCTGCTTTATGAGGAAAAGTTAAACTTGAGTATCTCACATAAGTCTTGAGCACATGTATATGCTCATGTTAGTGTAGTTTGTGTAATGCCCAACTGTATTTGCCTTGTCTTCCCCACAGTTGGCTAAGCAAATGAGTGCCACTTCATTACTGAGGGAACCACTGGTGAGTAATTTTCACCTGGGTTGAATAAATGGTTTTTAAACTGTGATGTTATCACATCATTAATAAAACATCACTGTGAGTCTTGTTCGTCTCCTTTCTGCACCCCACCTGTAGAATTTTTCTTGGAGCTAATATAGGACCGTTGCTAAAAATGTAATTGCACTTACTTGCACAAAGACAAGTTTCCACCCTCTTACATCAGGGTAAAAGACCTCATGCTGTGCTTGCAGACTATGGGAAGAAAAAAGAATGTTGCTGTGTATAATTCCGAATTTATTTGAGATTTTCCCAGGTGAGCAACTTAGCCTCTACCTTTAGGTAACTGAAACTGAGTTGGAAAGAACTGGGGTTAGCGCACGCCTCTGCTTGTACTCTATAGTATTAAACATGAATCTCTTCGGACAATAAAAAAAGTACTTGGAGACATGGCAGTGCATGGGAGCATTCATCCAAAAGAAGGCTAGCCGAGAGATCCAGAGCGCCGCCATGGCTGTTTCAAAAGAGCAAGATTTCAGCAGCGGCAGGTACCTGGGGATGAGGGGTGGGGGGAAGACCGTCCAGGAAGGCCTCAGGCAGCCAGGATCCGGAATACGGAGGATGGGAGAATTCCCCTCCAGGTCTGAATGCCACTTAGAATCCTTGGGGCCGCACCACTAGCCAGAGTTTCTGAGGACCCCTGCCTGCGCAGCAGCCAGCGCGCTCTGGGCGCTGTGGCTCCCGCAGGTGGCTGTGAGGTGGCTGCAGCACCGGCTGTTGTCGAACCTCGCGGCGCCCCGGCGCTCCGGAGCTGCGCGGCGAGCAGCCACTGCTGGGCGGGCGGGAGGTGCGGACGGGTCCCTTAGGGGCGGGGCCTGGGCGGGGCGTCGGGCCGCGCGGCAGGTGTGGGCGCACCGAGGTGGCACTGCTCGCGACGCCTTCGACCTGCGCACTACGCGGGGCGCAGACAAGCGCGCCGGGCGCGGGGAGGCCGCAGGTGAGCGGGCATGGGCAGGCGGCGAGGCATCTCGGGGTCGGGGTCGGAGGACAAGGTGGCCCGGCAGGGCGCGTAGGGAGCGGAGCGCGGTCCCGCTCAGCCGCCGGCGCTGGGCCACACTCCCGGGCCGCGCGCGACCCACGAGCGCAGGGGAGCCGGGGCGCGAGCGCTCTCCAGAGCTGGGGAGTCGCCGCGCAGCCCACGCACCACTTCAAACTCGGGGTGCTTGGAAACTTCCCGGGCTCCTCCGGTGGAGGGAACAGAAATCAGGCGTGCGGTGGAAATCCAAACCCGGATTCGTTTTCGGTGCCTACGGTGGAGTAAAGGTGTCCCCAAGCCCCTGACGCCACCTGGAAAGGCCCGGCTCCTCCTCGGGGAGACAGCTGCTGCAGGGTTTCCATAGCCAGGCAGTGACCGCGTGGAAGACAGCGAAACAGGCACAAGTGGCCCCTTAAGGAGTTTCTCAGGGGACAGCTTTGTCCCTGCCTTGAAGGCAGTAGGGCTAGGAATGAGGGCTCTGCACCTAGGGTTGGAGCTGACACCCTCCTGCCTGGGGACCTCTTCTGGAATCCGGAATCGGTCTTTCAGCTTCCTCACTGAAGTTCTGGGAACCTTTGAAGTGGAATTAGGGGGAAAATATGCGAGGTTTTTGTGCGGAGTTTATTACCTGTGGATTAAAATGCTTGGTGGGCGGACGTTTCGACAACTCTCAGTTTTATCTTTGTTTTGAGGAAGTTTTGGTTGACTTGATTTTTGTTTTATGTGATTTAAAAGTGACTGCCGACTTTAGGTTTATTAAGTTTTTTGTTTGGTTGGAGGGGGAGCTAAGTTTTTTAATTGTTTTCCACTCTTACCATGGTTATTTTTCAGTGTCTCCAGAGGCAATTCCTTAGGTAAGGCCTTTATCTTCTTTTTATAATCAAAAAGGGTTAAAATAATAGTATGCAGTCATCCCCCACCAAGGCAATAATATAGTTAGCCTCCTTTCTAATTTGTAACTTGTACAGAGCCTCCTGAAAACTAGGTTGCGCCCCAAAATAGGCATTTCTGTTTTGTGTTTAATAGTTTTTGGGGGAGGTGGGCTTTATGGAAACTTTTTTCTTTATATTAGGTGTTTATTATTTGTATATATAGCTATTGGTTTTATGGTATATGTGAGAGAAAGCAAGAAACTTGAAAAATAAAAAGGTAATAGGCTCTTGGTGAAGTTTTGTAAGTTCTGAAGCGTGTGTATCAGTCACAAAACACTTGACCGACAACATGGACTCGGCTTGTTCTGAAATTTTAAATAGCTTTTTATAAGAAGAAAGCTATGAAATATTTACTGTTTAAACATCTTTATAAAAATGGAAATGGAAAGAAAAATGGAAAACAAGAAAAATTTTTTCTGTGTATCATTTTTTCCCTCTGAACTCAGTTTTCTTAATTTGCCCCAGAATTGAAGCTATATTAAATACAATTGTTAACTATTTAGGGTAACTACAGAACATTAATTGATTGACTTTTACAATAATTTTTTTTCATTGATATATTTTTGTAGAATGTGTTTTGCTGGTAATATTGACATCTTGAGATTGGATAGCATTCATTACATTTTCCATAGTTGCCACTATTTCATTATTTGTGTCTTACGTATTTTTAGCATCTGAACATTGTGGGGGCTTTTAAATTTAAACTGTAAAGAAGCTAAAATGTAGCCTCTGGTGATTAACATTTTAGGGATGTTAATAAAAATGTAGTATTAAAAGATAATATGTAATTTGAAGGCATTTTAAGATAGATAATTCTCTAATCATAAATAAGAAATGACTAATAATAATACTTTAACATCTTCTTGATGTATTTAATAACTATGACTAGATGCTTAAAAGTAACCCCAAATGTTTCAAAAGTTTTAATGCGTAATAAATTTTGTAATAATTCTGCAATTTACAGATGAAAAATACTTTAATTGAATGTAGAATATATTAAGTAAAAAATTATAGAATTTAGTCTTTGAATTGTGAGCTACATTTTCACTGGGGGCTTTTAAACAAAGGCAGTAAGTTGTGTAGAAGGTAGGTTAGTTAGTTAATTTGTACATGTAAGTGTCCTAAAGTGCTTGCTTCATTTGCAGAGTCTCAGGCTGTTTTTCATGCTTTGCTGTGTGGAAGACTCTGAGGAGTTATCAAATATATATATATATATATATATATATATATATATATATATATATCAGGAGGAGGTTTGAGATGAGGGAAAATCTAAGCATGGGTATGAGGAAAATCCATGTTGGCTTCAGTAGTTAGGAGATTAAAAGGTGGAGTTTAGGGTCAAGATTTACTTGTAGATTCTCCAGCATTTTCTACTTTATTGTATAATCAACATTTTAACCACTATATAGTTTTTGTGTGGCAGTAGATAGGAGTGGGGGGAGGTGAGGGAACAGCGATCCTTATCCAAAAACCTTGAACCCTGATTCTGACTTTACCACCCTGATTCTTACTTTATTTACTAAGTATGTTCTGGTTTGTGTTTTGTAGCTGATCCTAACTACTGAGCATTTGAATCCAACTTGCAAGTTGCACAGAATTAACTAAGTGATTTCTATTTTAAGAGAAATACTCTTTTGAGACACCATTATTTCAAAATCACAAATAGCACCAATCTTTTGAGCAAAACAGTAGTTCTAGTAATTTAAAATACACTTTTAGCAGGGAAAATACAATTTTTGTTGACCATCAATGATCACACTACAGTATTTTTTGGCCCATTTTCCACTTCTGTTTTTGTTGTGCGTCTGACATATCATTCCAGTGCTAGAAACTGTGAGGAAAATCAATGAAACAAACAATGCATATTGATTCTCTTTCTGTCCTATAAGCCTGAGTCTGCGTACATTCAAAACCACGAGATGTCTGAGAGTTAATGCCACGGCCCTTTACTGAGCATGAGAGCAGACAGTGGAGACGGGAGTCAGCTTTGCCATTTGCAAAGCGGATTCCATGTTCCATAGGAAATCAAACCCATGGAGTCTCTTAGCCCTGTCCAACTCAGCTTCACTTCCTTGCCAGAGGCGCAACACTGCAGTTAAAAGGCTTATACCCGAGTGGGGAAATTAATGCCATTTGAATATAGGCAGTAGCCTTATTCAAACTGCTTTCAAACTAATTGGGGGAAAAAGCAGGACATAGTATGATTCAATTATACTCCTCCAGGGTGGGTAGTGTGTAGGAGTCTGTGGCTCAAGAATACATTTAGGCTTTTCACTTATTTTGAATTCTTTATAGTTCACTGTAGTTCTTTGGTTGTGTGTGTGTGAGAGAGAGAGAGAGAGAGAGAGAGAGAGGTTTGCTTATATAATTTGGAAGATGGAAAAAGTATGAAGTGGTAAATTGCAGTTGTCAAGTTGGTATAAGTTTTCTTCTGATTGGGTAATTCTTTCATGAATTATCTTCATTATGTTTTAAGTTTATATTCTTTGGTAATAATTCTGATTCTGAACAAGGATGGTAGCAAAGTGGTGGAAGGGGCAGACTCTACGTTGTCTAAAAGCCAGTCTAATCTGACATTCGACATCTTTAATTATTTCTGTTAATTTCAGATAGACTTTGACCACGTTAATAAATTGAACTTGTGTTGAATACCTTAAGAGAATTCAGCCCTGAAAGTCACGCTCCAGAACTTATGGGCTGAGTGATCTTTTTTCTAACTGATTTAAATGTGATATGCAATGTCTAGCTGAGACCAATATTGTTATGCAGCTAGGTGGAGAACTGTCTAGAAGCTAGGGTCTCCGTACAGGCAAGGGACTGATAGCCCAGAAGTCAAACTGATGAGAGTTACTACCTAACATAATCTGAGACTGCAAAATTATATTGCACGTTCCCTTTCACAGAGTCGCTGTTAAATAACCTGCAGAGTTTGTTAACTGTTTTCCTGACTTAAAGCCTGGCTGGCCATTTAGTGATTATATCAATTCCATTAACTTAACGTTTTTTGTGAATCTTAAATAAGAACAGTGAACTTGCTTTGCACCCACAAAACCCTAGGTCCAATCCCCAGCACTGTAATAAAAGCAAAAGCAGATTAAAAATAAGAACCAGGAGCAGTGAGTGGGTAGGTGGAAGAAGTCTGAGCTCCTTGGCTTTCCAGGGTGGGTGGAGCCTTTTAAACTAGGGTTCCAGTAGCTTTAGGTAGAACTTCGCATTCCTGCGGGTCATTCCTTTGCCTGGTGATTCCTGCCCTTTTCTGTGCCACAACTCAGAAATGCTTTTCCTTTTTTTTTTTTTTTTTAATGGATAGAATGCAGAACTTAATTAAACTTAAAAAAAATAAACTAAAGAGTAAACTGCAGTTTTTAGCCTGGCCTAAATAATTCTAAAACACCACCCTGTACCTGATTGACCCCCCCCCACACACACACACACAGTCTGCTTTTTTTTCCTTTGGAGCTGGCATGAGGGTGAGTTATTAAGTGCAGCATGTACAAGCAAAGAAAAAGTCTGCATTGTATTTCAGAGTAATAGGTACCAGTTATGCCTGCATTGGTGTAGTGACTAGCTGCCAATTGCTTCCAGTAATTAAGCATAAGAATTTTATAACATTTTAACTTCAGGAGACAAATTTCTAGTTTTATATAAAAGGAAACTTTCATTTAAGTCCTCTTGATCTTATTAAATATTAAGTCATGTTAGCCCGAAGACATTTTCTTTTGATGATTTATCGCTTTTAACCACCCACCAGTAGCTGAATATATTTTGATGAAAAAGAGAAATATGTGAAATAAAATGAGAAAAATGTAGAATAAAGACCAATTGGATTAATTTTTAAAGATTTAAATCTTTAATACGATTTTTCCTGTTTGGGGGTTTTCAAGTTCTGGAGGTGTGGCTATCATCCATCTGAGTATGAACTTGAAAGATCAACGTTCCCTTTTAAGATGAATGTATTTGGTAATTGTTCAAAGCTGATGTCCAGAATTTTGCTTTGTTTAACTCTTGATCAAAGCAGTAATAAAAAATGGAAAAGTCTCAGTTAAGAAACCAATTCGTTTAAAATCAGTCTTTGTTTTGAAGAATTTATCTTACCAGTCACAAGTGCTAGTTTTTCTTTTTCTTTTTCTTTTTTTGCAAAATTTACTAAATTAGAAACGGTAAGAAAACTGTGTATTTAGAAACAACTGGCAAGTTGACAGGCTTTAGCACTAATTAGCTAAGCTAAAAATAATTCATGCTGGAAATACTAAAATATAAAAACAGTCTAAGTCATTATTATTATTATTCACTTGTAGTTCCAAATATTAGCTAACACACACAGAATTGCCTTCTTGAGCCAGGAAATCAACATTATCCAAAGCTTTCGGTCAAAAGCAAATAAAATATGTGTCTCACCTGCCTTCTCTGCCGGAGAGGCATGGACTCAGCAGTCATCTGCTTTGGGAGACCATCTCCACAGCACTGGTGATTTAGCTGCAATGATCCTTTCTATTTTATGGACTGGAAAACTGTTGTGACAGGCCTAGAGAGATGGCTCAGTGGTTAAGAGCACTGGCTGCTCTTCCAAAGGACCAGGGTTCAAATCCCAGCACCCACATGGCAGTTCACTGTTGTCTGTAACTCCAGTTCCAGGGGCTCTGACACCCTCCCCCCACCCCCGCACACACACACATACAAGCAGGTAGAACACCCATGTACATAAAATAGTAAAAAGAAAGCTGGCCTGGCAAGATTAAAGATGTCAGAAATCTCCAAAATGGTGCAATCTCAGCTTTAGACCCTATGTGTTTCCTATCCCATGTCTGCTTTTGATTCGTTGTATACCTGATATTTTAAGCAGATTATTTGTGAAGATCTTTAGAAAATGGGTTTGGGAATGATTACGTCATAGTGTGTATGTTCTTTCTTAACTGTTAAAATTACTTCAAGCCTCATGTCCATGTCCATCAAGATACAGGGCATAGACATAGGTAATAACTTTTATGAACAAAAAGGGTGTGGTGGAGCCGGGCGGTGGTGGCGCACGCCTTTAATCCCAGCACTTGGGAGGCAGAGGCAGGCGGATCTTTGTGAGTTCGAGGCCAGCCTGGTCTACAAAGCGAGTCCAGGACAGCCAAAGCTGTAAAACAAAAAAACCCTGTCTCAAAAAAAAAAAAAAAAAAAAAAAAAAAAAAGGTGTGGTGGTATGAGGGAACCGAATCTAGTGTTTTAGATAGATAATAAATTTTCTCTGGTAACCATTTCATGAAAAACAAGTGTTGTTTCCTCTGAACCTTGACAAATGAATAAAAGGATAACTTACTTACTTTATTTATTTATTTAACTTTGAAAGTTCTAATGTGTATGACGCTGCTGCCAAGCACATAGTAGAAGGAGAGATCTCACTCTCACATGTGTGTCAACATACACCCCGACTTTCAGATCCAGCAATACTTGGATTTAAAGTTCTCATATGTATCTTCCTACTGATACGTATCTGAGATAGAACAGAAGTTGGACAAGTTAGTTTGTATTTTGCAGTGGGTAAAAGTCTTGCACAAGCACAAAGACCCCTTTCAAAGCTAGCATTTTGTTGTGTCTAAAGGTCAGTGTGGGGGACATGATAAGACAGCAGAAACATCTCGACTGAAGAGTGGACAGAGCCTGTGGGCTAAATAAACCAGTGATTACAGTACAGACAAGAATATAGATGAATCTTTTTTTTAGATGAATGTTAATAACATTTGTGTGGAGAGATCAAAATAAATTCAATGGTCAAAACCAAAATGTTAAAAGATGAGAGAATTTAAATTAAATTCTCTAATTAAATTAAAAAAATAAATCCAGAATATAAGTTTCATAATGTATAAATGACATTTAGATAGCAAAAACATTAGAGTTTTAAGATGTTTCATCTGGGTACCTCTTTGCTACTCATTGGATCATAGTGGATGTATTCCAAGAAAGCAATGCCTCTATGAGAGTGTGAGAGCTGGGTTTTAGAAAACACAAAAGAATATCTAAAGTGGTTTGTAAATGGGAAGCCATTGTTTCTTTCTGTGTTTGCCTGTGGAAATCAGAGGCTATATAGAAGCTTATAGCTGTGAAGGAAAACATTGGAACAAACAATGTCATTATCAGAAATGGAGTTTTCAGAGCACGTGGAATGCTAGAAAATGACACTGGATTGTGCACAGCCATATTTGGGAATGAACAAAGAGGTCAGCACATACTGCTTGTTACCTACCGGGACCACTCAGTCTGAGCAGTGGTCTGCTTAAGGTTGCTGTGGACAGAACAGCCTCGGCATATATAATGTCACTCCACACCACCCCTCATAGCTTCTAAGCAGAAGTTAGGGACTATACACAGACATCAGACTCCAAACCCATGAATTCCAGTCCCAGCTCAGCACTTAGCTTCCACACGTGTTAGCTTGCACAGGATTTAAAACTCCCTGCCTTGCCTTCCTCATTTGTTAAATGAGATTCAGCTAAGCTAATGCCTTCCTCACAGAGAATATCAAAAGAGCTTATATATGAAAGTTTATATATATGCACAATTTTGTTCTGTAGCAGAGGAGTCTTTTGGAACAACTTCCAGTGAAAAGAAATTAGATGAGGCGATAAATCTGTGTTTTTTGTTTTCATTGTTCAAAGTTCTTGAGCCTTTAGGAAATTCTCTGAATTTGAGGTTTCCTACCTACAGTCTGTAGATCATGGGGGAGACTATGTATAGAATTCAAGGTGGCATGAGGTTGTTAAAGCTATTAAAATTGTATTGACATTTACTAATCTCTAATTGAAATTTGGCATTTCATCAGTTATGAGTGAGACAGTGAACTATGGTCATATTTACCATAACTGTGACTTTTATCATGGGTGGATTTGGATACTTTAATATCACATTATGGTTGTTCCTGATACCTGAAATGATTTATGTACGGCATACCTTTGACATTATGGTAACCATGAGAACTATTACTAGACCTGTATTTAATCTATTAATAAAGAATCACATATAGGGACTTGGGAGCTGTAGAAAGTGTTTGCCTTTTAAGCATGAAGACCTGAACTCAAACCCCAGAACCCATCTTTAAAAAAAAAAGGCAGTACGTGCTTGTAATCTTAGCACTTGGGAGGCAGAGGCAAGGTGATCATGAGTCCAAGGTCAGTGTGGGCTACATAGTGAGAACATATCCCAAAATAAAGTTAAAAATAATAAATACAAGCCAGGCGTGGTAGCGCATACCTTTAATCTCAGCGCTGGGGAAGCAGAGGCAGATGGATCTCTGTGAGTTCAAGTCTAGCCTGGTCATCAGAGTGAGTTCCAGGACAGCCAGAGATACACAGAGAAACCCTGTCTCAAAAAACAACAACAACAATAATAATAATAATAATAATAATAATAATAATAATAAATACAATCTTTTAGTGTTGTAATATAATGTAAACAGTGCTTTGTGTGAAGCAAGGCGTAGTGTTTCATTCTGTAGTCCAGGAAAGCACCGTTTCTGTCTGTCCTGGAAGGTGCAGGTCAAGCTATACCACTCTGCTCAGAGGGATGATGTCCATCGTTAATGACAAGCAGCACGTACAGTCTTTGTTAATCTATTCAGGACACCTAGTCAATGCCCGGACAAGGACCATCAGAGAGCTCGTCTGGAAACACACACAAAATGTTTGCATTTTACTTTTTAAGTTTCATATATTTGCTATAGTGCATCTCACCCATAAAAATGACAGTGACTGACACTGCTCTGCCCCCAGGGACCTTTGCTCAGTGCTTCATGACAGCACTCACTGGACACCTGACACGTGTGTGTCTGCCCTCAACTGCCCTAGTTCTTAAAGCCTTCATCTTGTGCCGTACTCTCTGCTGACATAGCATCTAAGAACGAATGATTAAGAAGGTTACTCTGGGGTGTCTTTTGAGGCTACTTTTGCATCCATAGTCTCCTCTTCTAGTTCTACTTTATGTTTTAAAGAAATGGGATTCATGTGTAAAGCACAGCAGATAATCTAGTATTTGATTTCTCCATTGTACTCATCTCAAATGTTGGGTATTTGAGCTTCCTCAATAATAGAAATTTAGAGAAATGAACATCCTGGGAATTCATGTTGCTCTTCTTCATTGAGAAAACTTGTGTTTAAGGTGTTAGTAACATGGAACAACCACGTGCACCAAAGACCTCTTCTGGGGCTGAAGAGATGGCTCAGCGTGTAAGCACACTTGTTATGAAAACAAGAGGACATGGGTCCAAATCCTCAGAACTCACACAAAAAGCCTGGCATGGCCGTGCATACCTGTAACACCAGGGTTGAGGACAAGAGGATCTGGGTAGGATTCTGTCCACCCAGGTTAGTCTAAAGGCTGGCTTCATGTTTAATGGAAGACACTGTCTCAAAAAATAAGATTAGACCAATAGAGGAAGACACCCAACATACTTCTTTGCCCTGTGCATATGTGGTCAAGGACATACCCACCTGCACACACATGTACATCAGCCTCCCGCACTCCCAGCACACATAGAAAAATTTAAATCTAGAGGGGTCTAGATTCGATTCAGGGCTAATGATTATTGAGGTAGGATGTTTTCCCGTACTTCTGAAAGAGACTCAAGAGTCTATAAATGTGTGATCTTGCCCTCCTAACACATCAGCCTTTCTTTAAAGTATTTTCTACTAGGTTCTACATAGGATTCATCCACTGGTCACATCCCTTGTAAAAACCGGATGCTAAGCATTTAGAAGCACTTGATGCTCTTGCACAGGACTTGAGCTCAGTTCCCAGTACCTGCATGGATGCTCACAACTATCATGATCTTTGGTTTCAGGGAGACCTGATGCTGTCTTCTGGCCCTTGTGGGCACCAGACACTCATATGATGTGCAAGCAAACACTCATACACACAAAATAAAAATAAATGTTTTGATAATTTCCATGTTACAATTGTTTGATTTTTCCCCCACCATTTTCAAAATTGATTTGGCCATAGAGTTCCCCTAATCCATCTAATAAGTGGGTCACACCAGGGAATGCATCTCTGCATTTATGTGATGAAGATGCAGATATAACAGCTTCCATTCATTATGTGCAACACCAAGGGTAGTCTAAATGCTTCACATAAAGCAGACCAGGCTCACAACTACCCATCCATCCACTCAGGCACTCCTACCATCTCTGTGTTACAGACAGAAGACTGCAGCATGGGGTCTCAACCTTGGTTCTCCTCACATTTTGGCCATGTAATTTGTTGTAGGAAAGAGATGTCCCCAGTGCACTGTACAGTGCTTAGCAACATTCCTGTCCTTCGCTCAATTGTGTCAATCAAAAATACCCTCAGCTATATCCAGATGTCCCTTGAATTACTCCTGGTTGAGAATTACTGTTGTAAACTTGCAACAGAAATATATGTTCTTGAAATACTTTCTTAGTGATTTTTAAAATGACTCATGGTCATGACTGGGCAAATTATACGTTACACACCCTGTGTCTACACATCAGAATGTACTTATGTGGGGATGGATGTGAGTTAAGCCTGACCCATATTACTCTATTTTGTGGCATTTCCTTACATTGCTTCTAACAGGAGCCAAAGGCAACAATTTTTTATCTGCTTTTAACCCCTTGAAATTGCCCTGTACACATACCCCCAATTTATGTATTGTTTCTTTTTTATACTTCCCCTTGGACTTGACCCATTATACACACATAAACATGCAGACAGTCTTACAAAAGTAAGGCTGTGTAATAGAGAACTTCATATACCTGAATTGCTTCACAGTAAGAATTTATGTCTCAGCCAAGACTAACAGCTGCCAAGAAAAACATACCCGGTAATGAATAACTCACAAAGATTTGGTAAAGAAGAAGGAAAGTTATATGATGGAGTATATTATTATGGCATTGGGTTTTGTTTATTCAGTGTGATAAACTGTTAAATTCACACAAGTCAAATGAGCTTGAGGTTTTTGGTCATTGTTTCTTCGTAATATTCTGTTTTTCAGAGGCAGCCTGGGGGTTGGAGAGTTGGGATGGGGGAGTTGAGATTAATTGATTTAAATCCTAGCTCTGCTAAGCATGCTAACCATGTGCTAACCTGTGTCTTTTTTCCTAAGGGTTTGAAGTTCATCACCAGAAAAAATGAGGTAATGATGTGAAACTGATCACATTGTTAAAGAGCTGAAATGGGAGAATGTGCATCAGTATCAGCATCAGTCCCCAGCTCAGGTCCCTGCCTGTAAGTTTCCCATCTCCTTCTTGGACCAGCTTATCTGATTGACTTTATCTTCATGATCTTTAGGTCTAAACCAGTTGTTTTAGAGAAAACAGACACTATCAAGTAGCTTTGTGCAGATAACTATTACAAGGAGTGGCCTGGAGAATGGGGTATGGACATCCAGTGCTCAAGATCAATAAATTTTGAAAGATTTATATTGAAAGATAGCAAAGTAGCTTAAGGTGGGACAGAAAGGGTCCACAGAGGGTCTGTGGAGACAGAGCTTGCCCTCTGACTCCGCTTTTGAATGTCTGCTATGTGCTGAACACTGTGCAAACCCTAGAGATTAAAGAGGGCAAACAATAGAAGTTAGTGATTCTGTCCCTGTTCCCTGGCTCCTTAGCAATTAGTGGTCATGTAATGTCTTTCTACAGAGCCTGTCCAAGTGATACTTGCTGCTGCAAATGCTAGTTTGGCTGAACTCAGAAAGAATGTTGGGTGCATTAATGCTATCTGCCGTAGGAAAGAGATAAAGGCAGTGGCAGCACAGGATTTGATAGTTCTCTGCTACAGTCTTTCAGCATGGGGGTTGTGACCCATTAGGATATCATGACATCAGCTTTGACTAAAGCTTAGTGTTAGTTAAGAAATGAAAGAAACAGGGATAGAGAAATAGTAAAGTGAGTTGCTCAAAGTGACCTATTGCTTTGTGAAACATTGTTTTAGTTGTGTGCACATTGGGTACCAGGTTACAATGTGCAATACCTTTCTTACAATGATTTCCATGAAAAATGTAACCACTCCCCTCCCCCTCTCTTTATTTCTCTCTCTCTCCCCCTCCCTCTTTCCTCCCTTCTTCTTTCCATCACTTCCTTTTGTTTTTTTAGAATTGCATACTCATCTAATAGTTTAAATCCTGTTAATAGAAAGACTGGACTTGTTTATCTTAGCAGTATAATCTTTTAACACTTCAAGTCTGCTTTCATGGACATCTTTGTGTAGAGAATGTGTAATTCAATAAGTTCTTTGAGGAGACAGTCATATATTTAGACACATAAGCACCAGAGTGATGCTTTCTGATTTACATCTACAAACCCTGATTGCCTTGTCACACTGCAAGAATTTATAGAACCATCATCACGAGTAAGCACAAAAGAGGAAATGCTGCCATATGTCATGTGCTGGGAACATATCCATTGTTGGGGATTAGGAACCCCAAACACCATTTTACTATTTGATCTAGTTGTTGGTTCTGTTATATTCCAGAAATGTAGAGTGAGAATTGAAACCCTACAATGCGGTTAAAAAAGGCACTCATGGAAGGGGAAAGTGTCTGAACGCCTTAAGCAATGAAGGTTGAGGATAAGAAGCTTGGGAACTAGATAAGAAAGGTCTCCTTTGTTTCTATCCTGTGACAGAACTGGGTTTGAAATTGGTTCTGCTTTTTCTGGCTGTGTGACTCTTAACAGATCACTGTACTCTTGGACCCTTAATTGTCTTACATGGCAACACATTGCACAGGGTGATTATCTAGATAGTTAAGATAATCAGCAAGTTTATATGTAAAGTATCCATTGCATCATAAGTGCCCAAAAGCTTAATTGTCCCTGAACCCTAACCTTCTTAGAAAAAGCCAGTATCTTACTTGCTTCTCATGGTGTGATAAAACACCATAACCAAGGCAGCTTAAAAATAAACCATTTAATTGGGCTTACAGTTTCCAAGGGTTAAAGTTCATGGTGGTGGAGGGAGGGAACGGTAGCAGGAACAGTTGAGAATTCACATCTTCATCCACAAGCAAGAGGCAAAGAGAATACTGGGAATGGTGTCTATATGTCTTTTGAAACCTCAAATCCTGCCTCAGTGACATACACCCTCCAACAAAGACCAGCCTCCTAATCCTTCCTGAACAGTTCCACAAACTGGGGACTAAGTATTTAAATGTATAAGATTTTGGGTGACATTTTCATTCAAACCACCACAGTTAGATTTGCATTTTTCAAAATAGTTTCTATATGAAGACACTTAGAAACATAATGGACAAGACAGAAGTTTAAAAAGCAAACCTCCATTGCATAGTCATTTAGTTTGCCACACCCTGACTGTGCACTTGTGGCTCTTGGCTTTGTCATGGTTTAGGGAACAAAAAAGGGGTTCACCAAGTGCACTCTTCCAAATCTACTTACTGCCCATTCCATTTTGTATCACAGCCCCATCCACAGTAATGTATCGTGCACACACATTTAGAGTAGATTTGGCCTTTCTTGTACATTAGGGGTGTTTATGAAGACTAGTTTTTACTTCTCCGAGTTAAGTAAAGCAATTTGACTATCCAGTCTGATCAAATAACTGTACCACCCCCAAAATAGCTGTTCTGCTTCTGAGTCTTCAGCCTCCATTTCCCAAAATTAGTGGCTGTAAGCTTTTACTGTTTCCTAGAATTGCTTAACACGGGGCTTCATTTTCAAGAAATAGTCCACAAGTGAGGCATAAGAGACCACATTTGCATGTGACCATGAGGCAGTGTTAACCTTTGTCCAAGAAGGTCTCTGTACTGGCATGCAGTTTATTAAACCTCAGAGAAAAGCACCTCGGAGAATGGGCCCCTTACAAAACTTCATTTGTCTTAGAGGAAAGGATCAAGCCAGAACTGACCGCACTTACCCAAATCAAATATATATCGTGACACATCAATTGCTATCCTTGTGTCATACCCACAGTGGCTTTGGTGTCTGTTCTATGATCTGCTCTTCAGGGACTGACTTTAACATGTCCAACAGTTCACAGTGGCACTAGACTTTTTATATGCACATTTTCTGCTTAGTCAATTAAGAGTCTGAAAACACAGGGCACTTAAGAAAGGCTTTGGAATTGCAGTCCTCATATTGCCCCACAGTTAGCATATGAGGAGCAATCTTTTCAGAATGAAGAAAGATGTTGGTGGCCCAGTAACATGACATCAGCTATTTTGATGTTTGCTCAGATCTTGGGATTCTTTAATCCATTAATTTCCAATTTGGGATGCTTTGAATAATTAAAATTAATAAATGAATACTTTGTTCTTTATAAGCTATTGACTTTTAGAAGCTTATATTCAATACATATAAGAAATTTTATATATTTTTTGGCAAAATATTACAATTCTGAGCCCTAAAGGAATATTTTTTTTCTTCCCTTATCCACCTCTGGCTGCCTTTGTGCTGTTAATATTTTGTCTCTGAGTTGTTGAGTGTACTTTGAAATTCACTGAGTCTCTGAACAATTATTGTCATCTTAGGGAATGCCAAATACAAAGAAAATAGGTAAATAACATAAAAAGTCAAAATTATTTTTAAAAGATCCAGTTAAAAATATGAAATGTCTTAAAGCTATCAGCCATTCTTTAAGATAGATTAAAGAAAATAATTTTCTTTTTTTTTTTGTAGTTTCCTTCATGGGTACTTTATTTACGTAACTTCCACTCCTTTCTCTCCCACTGCCTCTCAAATTTGTGACCTGTTCTATAATTATTATTGTTGCTATGTATATGTACACAAGCTGCTGAGGGCACTCAGAGCTGCCAGTATGTACACAAGTTTAGGAGTGAGCACTTGGGATTGGAGAACCTAAACCTATTATGGAGCTTCTCCCTGGAGAAGATACCAGTAGTTCTGCAGCTACCAATAGTTCTTCACCTAAAGGTGGGACCCTATGGAATTTCCATCATCTGTATTGGAATGTTCACTTGTGTTGTCATTATGTAGGTCTTTCTTGTTTAGGCAGCCATATTGTTGAGATTTCATGGGTGTAGCCACTCTGTCATATCTAGAACACACCGTCTAGAAACAGACATCCTGGTCCTCTGGTTCTTAAAATTTTGATACATGTTCAAAGCTAGGGAATTTAAAAAATTCAGTGTCTACTCTGCCAGTAGGATGTATATACATACACATATATTTATATATGGCATATATGTGTGTATTTTATATATAAAATATTTTATATATAATGTATTTATATATATATGTATGTGTATATACATATATACACACACATATATGTGTGTATGTGTATATATATACATATATATATACTAAATTGAAAATCTCTCATGGATGTAGTTAACTGAACATCAGTTCCCACAGAAGCCAAGATGACAAGTGATTTTTGTTAAGCAGGCTTAATTTATTTCTGCTCATGACCCCTTTTCACCTGAGAAATGTATGCAGATGTATAGTAGGTATAAAAATCAAACATCAGCTGTTAATAAATTACCGAGAAATTTACTTTAAAACCATGACATTTTGCCAGTTAGAACATACACACTAAATTTTGACACTAATGACTTGGGTGTGTTTATTCACCTTTACATAAAACAGTTCTGCCTGGATATTTGATACTGCATAAAAGAGCACATTAAACACTTTTCAGAGCTGATCTGTATTTTTATTTTATAATCCTTAGTGGAGATGCCTCATTACATACATACAGAATTCACGTAAAGTAAAAGCTTATTTAAAGCCATTTCCAACATATTTGGAAATGGTGACATAATTTAGAAATACCATAGTGACTTTATATATTATATAAATGCACAGATAAATAAACAAAAACTAACTCTCTGGAAGGTCACTCAGCCTGAAGGGATCAAACTAGGCACAAGTTCTGGAGAGTGAATAACTGCCTTCCCTCAGCGCAATTTTAATTTGTCTACAAGGAAATTGCTTTATTTTACTAGAAATTGCAACTCTAGTCTTAGATGTGGTTTTCACTATTGTATCCTTTAGCCATTTGTCTTTTGAAATACCATCTTTTAAAAGTCTGTTAAATTTAAAAAAAAAAATCCAGGTGTGGTGTCTCATGCTTATAATCCTAGCACTTGCTGAGACAGGAGGATTACCATAAGTTCAAAGCCAGCCTGGGCTACAGAGTGAGTTCTAGACAAGCCTGTAGAGTAAGACTGGTCTCAAACAAATGTTTAAAATGACTTATATAATTGCCTAACTTCCATTGTTAGTATGAATCATGGTTCTTGATGATCTGACCTATACAGTAAGTGGAGCTTGTAGTTTGGCAAGCACAGAGGGCACAGACTCTGAATAAAGGGAGTGGGATGGGGGTGTAGTCTAATCCTTCTGATTTATATGGTTTTGGAAAGCATGGTCCACATAACAGGACCATGAGGTTCAGAAGTGAGACTTGGAAACATACCTGGCCAGTTTCCATTTCATTGCTTTGTGATGGAATATCCCCTTCAGGCTCAAATACATTTAAATACACACAAAAAAAATAGTGTATTTATATGTGCTTAGGTCCCTACAGTGCCCTGTAACTTTGAGGTGATCTTGAACCTTGGGTGCAAAAACAAAAGTATAGTAAAAAATTATAGAATGTTAGCTCCCATAGTGTTATTTTTACCTTAAAAAGTAGATCTGGGGATATAGCTTAGTGTTGGAGAGCCTACCTGGCATGTGCAAGGCCTTGGCTTCAATGCCCAGCACAGGAAAAAAATATAATTACTCTAGACACTTACATTTATCTTCAAAGTGCTTGCTGAATATTAATTAACTTTTGGAGACTTTAAAGGAACTCCAGCCAGCTTTGCTTTTTTGTAGTGAATATCTCACTGAAGGCAGGTGGTGTAAAATTGAGCTATAATTGAGCTAAAATAGAACTATTAAAATATCCTTATTAATAGGATGCCTGGGCTTCAAAGAGGAATGATCTAAGTGGGGTAAGGTAATGTGCTTCTAAGAAAATAATTTAGTTCATGCTGAAGAAAACTGGCTATATTGGCTCGTCCAAATAAAATCCTTTAGTGGTGAGTAAAACAGACAGGGTTTGATTGGATTTCTGTACAGCTGAGGCTGTGCCATAACTCTTTTCCAGATGTGTGCAGTAAGTGTCTATGTTTTGGGACCATTACTTTTCTATGTTTAACCTGAGAAATAGCAAAACATAATAACAGTAAGCTCAGAGTTAATCCATCCTAATGACTGGTCTAAAACAGTATTGAAGCATGTTTTCAAAACAAAATATGAGCATATATTCAAAGTTTAGAATAGCTTATAATTTTAAAAATAATTTCCGTGGTGAGCTTCTGAAAGATTCATTAACAGTTTGACCTTTCAGGTAGTTATTCTATTGTGGAACATTATTTCCTAATTGCTCCCCTCTCTACTAACACTCAACCCTCTCCCACACCATGGACTGCTACCAAAAGTGAGTTAATATTCAACATCGGGGCAGAGTGGAAGTAGATAAAAACCAATTATGTAAGTAATTCTTCTCGATTCCTTCAGTGTGATCAGGAAACTCCTGCAATATAATAAAAAGAAAGAGATTGCAAATATATGTAGGAATAACCTGTAGTAGACAAAGGAACTGACTGCCCACAAGTGTGTTATTCCAGGAGTGCTGACTTTCCTATGGGATTCTTGGGTTTCTCATTCGTAATCTGGTCTCAGTTAAAAGCAAACATTAGTTCCTGCCCTTATCACATGGTGTATTTTCCATAAATGTTGTTCCCTACTGTTAAAGTCAAGATCTTCGCAAGTTACATTTTCAGAATAAAGACCACAGAGCTTTGCTCTTTTTAGATTCTGGCTTTCTTATGGCTGACCATTTGGTGGCATGTGGCAATTCTTTATTCTTTCCTAGAAAAGCTCCATCTTGCCTTTTCTAGGGTTTGGTTGGTTGGTTGGTGTTGACAAAAGGCCTCTATCTCAGGGTGTGCTTAAATTCCCTACAGAGTCAAGTGTGACCTTGAACTTCTGATCCTCCTGCCTCCACCTCTTTTTTTGATGTTTGATTAACATTAATTATACATATTAATATTAGTGGAGTTCCATGTGATTTTTCATTCATGATTATACTGTGCACTGATCAAACTCAGCCACCCTGTCTGCCCACCTCTCCCTCTTACACTCTGAAATCATTCTTCTTCATTCAATCTTGGCTTGCCCAGCACAGGTATCTCCCCCTCTCTAAAACTTTCCACAATCCCCTTCCAGTCAAAACACTTGTTTCCCCTCCCCTCTTTTTTTCATCATAGAAATTTCTAGTATTGCTTGTATTATAGTATCAGGTTCATTTTCTCTGCTCACCATCTCTACTGTTAACTATCCATGTTGAACGGCGTGGGGCTCATCTATGCCCTGGTATATAAACTTCAAGCAACAAGTCTCAATTGAGATGAAGTGAAATACAAATAACACAATCAACAAGCATTCTTTTTTTTATTATAATGTCTATCTATTACATCAAGTTACATCTCCATCATAGTGCCCTCTTTCCTTCTGGTTCCACCCTCTCACCCTCTCCTCCCTTTCTCACCCATCCCACTCCTCCAATGTGGAGTGTCCCTACAAATCAGCCCCTCTCAGTTCAACAGTCATATGAGGGCGAAGAGCTTCCTTTTGCACTGGGGGCCTACATGGTAGCACCCCTAGGGAAAATTGTCCCATTGATAGGTAACAAAGTCTATGTTCCTGATATTTTTGGTGTGTTGGTTGTAGGATCGTTATCCTATACTGTATGGCTAAAATCCAATTATAAGTGAGTAGATAGCATGTGAATCTTTCTGAGTCTGGGTTAGCTCAGTCAGGATGAGCTTTTCTAGTTCCATACATTTGGCTGCAAATTTCATGATTCCCTTGTTTCTGATAACTGAGTAGTATTCCATTGTGTAAATGTACCACAATTTTTTTTATCCATTTGTCAGTTGAGGGACATCTGGGTTGTTTCCATTTTCTAGCAATTACAAATAAGGCTGCTATGAACATAGATGAGGATATGTCCTTGTGGTTTGGTGAGGAATCGTTTGGCTGGATACCCAGAAGTGGTATGGCTGGGTCTCGAGGTAGGGCTATTTCAAGTTTTTTTTTTAATAAATTATTTTTTATTTCTTCAAGTTACATCTCAATCACAATCCCCTCCCTACTCCCCCATCCAGTCCCACCCTTCCACCTTCCTCCCCCTCAACCCCCCAACCTCTTCCCTTTTTTTTTTTTTAGTTCAGGTATTTCTTTTTCCCCCCAACAGCTCTTCCTTTCAGTCCAACAAATGGTTCTTTTTCTTATAACTATAAATACAATACAAAACAACAGAAATAAATAGGCCACAATTATGTGAGTTATATGGCTTAGCATACATTCCCAATGTCCAGTCCATACGTATTTGGCACCTGACTTTAACATTCTACTATCTAACCATCTCCATGAGTTTAAAGTTCTATATCTAACTCAGCTTTCAAACTAACTTGCCTCACAATTTTAAAAATATCTTCTTAGATCCAGAACACCCTCTTGATTCCTAAACAACTCAAAATTTAACTATGAGACTCTAGCTATCTATTCTTCAACCACCTCAGAGACCTGAGAGGGGTAAATATATCTGATTATATAGGAAGTGCAGGGCCTGCAGCTTCCAAAACTAAGAAATGACATACCAGTGGCTGCCTGGACAGTTCCCATTTTCTCTCCATACATTACAGAATCAATCTTCAGCCATTTGGCCCCATTTCTCTGACAGACATTGATTGTAGAGCAGGAATTATGAAAGACTTACCTACCCTGTCTTGGCAGAGCTAGGCTGTCGACTTATCTGCTTCCAAGTTTTGTCCTTTTTGGACAGCAGTCTGTCTACAGTTGAAGCAAGGGGTTTTTCTTGTAAAGAGAAAGGCTTACCACCAATTCAATCATCTCCCACTGGAGATTCTTTGATGCTCATCTTCTACTTGGAGTAGAATAGGGGATGCTGTCAGGAGCTGACATGTCTCAATATCAAAAAATCTTAAGAAAACATCTTTGAATGCCATATTCTGCAGATCTCTTGAGGTTTTTGAAGATGCCCTATCTATCTCTTATATTTAGATATTTAGATAAGCAAATATTGCTTGTCTCTTAGCAACTTGATTTCTGAGTAGCTTAGAAAATAACTGTGATAGACTGTCATAGTAACTAACAAAATGACACGTTTGCATTACTATTAGCTTGCATTTCGTAATTATCCTAAACAGTTTATGACGGTTGGTAGCAAGAGGTCAAAACTTTACATTTCATTTTTAAGCATTACTAGGAACAGTACCTTTAAGAAGCGTTACCCTTAATTTTGAATCAATATACAAAGATCAATACCAATGTGGCCAAATATAATCTTAATTTTGTATCAGTATACAAAGATCAATACCGATGTAGCCCAATACAATCTTAATTTTGCATTAATATACAATGATCAGTACCAGTTTAGCCAAATATAATATTAATTTTGTATCAATATACAAAGGTATAAGGCAATATTCAATAATCTGTCCTTTTTTTCTTGATCTTTCCTGTACTATGACTATGTCCCATTTTTCTCAAGGCTGTTCATTCCTACATAGGAGAGAAAGAAGGATACAGAAAAGAAAAAGAGAGAAGTCCCTGGGTCTAACCTCCAAAACCCATTTAACAAGACCATTTAACAGCTTGTAGTCTTTTCCCCTAAATAACAAAATTTTCTATTATCCATCAAATAACCAAAGTGGGGGGAACACCCTCCCCACCTTCTGGGGATGGGACGTTGTTCTCTTAAAATGACTTCCTGCTGATTTGGGACGTAGTAAACCTGTTTGGGGCCCAAATAAGATTAAAAATGTTAATAGAATCATTTGATGTTCAGTCCCTTTGTGCTCAGCTATTTAGATGTCCTACGAAGTTCATAGACAGAAGCTGATCTTCAGAGCTTTACTGAAGTTTTGGCTGGAGCAGTCTGTGGAGCTGAATGATCTTAGCGATTTTGAGTTATTGTGGTTGTAGTCTTTTAAGGAAACTGCTATTGAGGAAGTCTGCAAGGCTGGATCATCTGGGCCACTCGTCTTCTTTGGTGTCTGATCTGTTTTCTGCTGAGGTTTTAGTTGTCCAGTTGTCCCTGGATTCCTTGAATGGATGCTTTAAATCTCCTGGAAAGATAAGAACAGAGCCCTGCCCTAATCCTAACTCTGGGAAAATCGCCTTTTTTTTGTGTGGGGGGGGGAATCAGGTAATATTTTTCCTGGAGCAAATTTGGTTTTTTGACAATATATAAAGTATTACCTTTCAATTTGGATTAAAGAAGAAATTATTTTGATATTTTGGAGCTAAACAAACCTTTAGTGTATATATTTTGAGATCTCAAAGGACAATTTGTTTGAATTGCAGCCTGCCTTTTGTAAGTAGCTTGTAAACTTAAATCCTTCCAAATTCTATGTGCCTGTCTCTGCATTCTAAGTTTTGGAATCAAAGACATGTGGTTCCCAACTGATGGGATTAAAGATGTGCTCCTCCACCCCTGGATCAAAGTTTTTCTCTGTATAGAGCTTGTTTTGTATCAGGCTGACCTTGAGCTCTAAGATCTGCCTGTTTCTGTCTCTAGTGTGTTGGGATTAAGGGTGTATTCTTCTCCAATGATGGAACTATGGGTGTGCACCATCACCACCCTGTTCCTTGTAACTCTAGAATCTATAAGACAACTAACTCTATAGTGATCCTCCTGTCTCTGCTGGAGGTAAAGGCATGGGCTAACACCATGTATTATTTTACCTTAGCTCTAAGTTTTTTCAACTCTTGGAGGTTTGTAAAACCAGGTTGAACAGCTGTCACCTTTAATTTATTTACAGTGTTTTAAACCTGTTACCTGCTTTTTAATGCCAAACCATGGAAATATCCTATACCTCTACAAAAAAAAACAAAAAAAAAACAAAAAAAAAACTTTTAAGCTGCTATCAAGTTTATGCAATCTCTGTGGCCACCTGCAGTCTAACACTCTAATCTGAAATTAAGGCCATTTTCCTTTCATGGCAGTAAGGCAATTATACCTTTGGTAAATTATAGTTTGAAAATTTTACATTGTATTTTTATTATATTTTTAAGTTTATTAACTCTTTTTTAAAAAAGTATTATTTACTTCTAGAACATAGTTTCCTCCCTCCTCCCCTCCTGACCCCTCCCTTCCTCTCTCCTTCCCTCCCTCCCTCCCTCCCTCCCTCCTTGTTCCTCTACTTGGTACTCTCCTTCTCCTCAGATGAGGTGGGCCCTCACATATGATACTCCCTCAGATCTTGGGTCATGTGAGGGCCAAGAGCTTCCACTTGTACTGGAGCTTGATAAGGCACACCATCTAGGGTGTGGTGTTCCACTAACTTGCAGCAGATTCCATGACTCACTGGTGGGTAGAATTTTTCCTAGGATAGATATGCTAGGTTCCTATCTATTTGGGTGTGTGGGTTATAGGACTGTTTGTTTACCTGTTCTTGATTTAACCTTGGTATGTGGAATCTATCAAGAAAATCATCCATTTCATTTAGATTTTCCAATTTTGTGGAGTACAAGTTTTTGAAGTAGGACCTAACGATTCTTTGGATTTCCTCAATGTCTGTTGTTATTTCCCCCTTTTCATTTCTGATTTTGTTGATTTGGGTATTTTCCCTCTGCCTTTTAGTTAGTTTAGCTAAGGGCTTGTCTATTTTGTTGATTTTCTCAAAGAACCAGCTCTTGGTTTTGTCGATTCTTTGTATTGTTCTTTTTGTTTCTAAGTTGTTGATTTCAGCCCTGAGTTTGATAATTTCCTCTCGTCTGCTCTCTTGGGAGTGTTTGCTTCTTTTTGTTCTAGCTCTTTCAGGTGTTCTTTTAGGTTGCTAGTATAGGAATTCTCCAGTTTCTTTTTGAAGGCACTTAGTGCTATAAACTTTCCTCTTAGCACTGCTTTCAATGTGTCCCATAAGTTTGGGTATGTTGTGCCTTCATTTTCATTGAGTTCTAAGAAGACTTTAATTTCTTTTTTTTATTTCTTCCCTGACCCAGAGGTCATTGAGGAGAGAGTTGTTCAGTTTCCATGTTTTTGCAGGCACTCTGTTGTTTTTGTTATTGTTGAAGCCTAGCTTTATTCTATGATGGTCTGATAAGTTACAAGGAGTGATTTCAATTTTCCTGTATCTGTTGAGGCTTGCTTTGTGACCAACTATATGGTCGATTTTGGAGAAGGTTCCGTGAGGTGCTGAGAAGAAAGTGTATTCTTTTGTTTTTGGGTGAAATGTTCTGTAGATATCAATTAGGTCCATTTGATTCATGACATCTGTGAGGTTTATTATTAATCTGTTTGGTTTCTGCATTGTTGATCTGTCCATTGGTGAGAGTGGTGTGTTGAAGTCTCCGACTATTAATGTGTGAGGTTCAACGTGGGATTTGAGCTTCAGTAGTGTTTCTTTAATGAATGTGGGTGGTCTTACATTTGGGGCATAGATGTTTAGTATTGAAATTTCATCTTGGTGGATTTTTCCTTTGGTGAGTATATAGTGTCCTTCCCCATCTCTTTTAATTAATGTTGGTTGAAAGTCCAATTTGTTGCATACTAGAATTGCTACTCCAGCTTTTTTCTTGGGTCCATTTGCTTGGTATATCTTTTTCCAGCCCTTTACTTGGAGATAATGTCTATCTTTTTTGCTGAGGTGTGTTTCTTGTAAACAGCAGAATGTGGGATTCTGTTTTTGCATCCATTCTGCTAGCCTGTGCCTTTTTATTGGGGAATTGAGTCCATTGATGTTGAGAGACATTAATGACCAGTGATTGTTACTTCCTGCCATCTTGATGTTGGTGGAAATAGTGTGTGAGTGAGCTTCTTTTCTTTTGTTTTTGCTGCAGGCATGCTATTTGCTTCCTGTGCTTTCTTGTGTGTAGTTAACCTCTTTGGGTTGAAGTTTTCCTTCCAACATCTTCTTAGAGCTGGATTTGTGTATAGATATTGTTTGAATTTAGCTTTGTCATGGAATATCTTGTTTTCTCCATCTATGTTGATTGACAATTTTGCAGGGAATAGTAGTCTCTCCTGGCATTTGTGGTTTTTTAGGGTCTGCAAGACGTCTGTCCAGGCCCTTCTGGCTTTTAGAGTCTCTGAAGAAAAGTCAGGTGTGATTCTGAAAGGTTTACCATTATATGTTATTTGACCCTTTTCCCTAGCAGCTTTTAAAATTCTTTCTTTGTTCTGTACATTTAGTATTTTGATTATTATGTGGCGGGAAGAGTTTCTTTTCTGGTCTAATCTATTTGGAGTTCTGTAAGCTTCTTGTACAGTTATAGGCATCTCTTTTTTTAGATTTGGGAAATTCTCTTCAGTGGTTTTGTTGAAGATGTTTTCTGGTCCATGGAGGTGGGACTCTTCTCTTTCTTCTATTCCTATTATTCTGAGATTTTGTCTTTTCATTGTGTCCTTGATTTCCTGAAGGTTTTGTGCCAGGACTTTTTTAGATTTGACATTTTCTTTGACAGATGTATCAATTTCTTCAATTTTATCCTCTGAGCCTGAAATTCTTTCTTCCATCTCTTGTATTCTGTTGGTGATGCTAGTGTCTGTAGTTCCGATTCTTTTCTTAAGGTTTTCCTGTTCTATGGATGTTTTGGATTGGATTTTCTTCATTGCTTCAACTTCCCTTTTCAGGTCTTCCATTCCTTTAAGCGCTTTATTCATTTCCATCACCTCCTTTGCAGTACTTTGTTGTTGCTCTCTGAGGTATTTGATTTCCTCCCTTAGGCCTTCTATTATTAATATAAGCATATAAGCGTAGGATTAAGGTCATTTTCCTTTGCTTCAACTGTGTTCGGCTGTCCAGAATTGTCTGTAGCATTATTGCTAGGATCTGGAGACATCTTATTGTTTTGGATTTTTTTTACCATGTTCTTGCACTGACCTTTTGTCATCAGATGGACCCAGGTGTT
This sequence comes from Lophiomys imhausi, assembly GCA_907164525.1. Classification (NCBI taxonomy): domain Eukaryota; kingdom Metazoa; phylum Chordata; class Mammalia; order Rodentia; family Muridae; genus Lophiomys; species Lophiomys imhausi. The sequence continues at coordinate 2,094,330 of CAJQZJ010032443.1, forward strand.
ATCTGTTTGTTTCTTTTGTTACCTGACCTTGGTGCTCAGGAAAACTCCCTGCCCTGGGGGTTGGCTGATCCTGAGATCCTGGTGTTTACCTCCAGATGGCAGACAGGTTCCTGTAATAGACTGAGTGGCTCTGGGAGAGGAGGGTGGCTGCTGCTCTCCTCAACTGCTTGTGACCCAATTGGACCAATATAGAGGGGATTGGAGTGGGGAGAGGGCTAGCCTCTGAGGACCTGGGAGCTGACAGGTCTCCTCAGAAAGGCAGGTAGAGCTGTGGTTGGGTCTGTGTTCTCCTCTCACTGACCCAGTCCTTCTGGCTCCCCAGCTAGGCTGACTATGCAGGCAGGGAGCTCTACCCACAACAGATGCTGGCCTCAGTGTGCCTGTTGCTGACTGCCTCAGATACTTGGGTGCTAGGGTGACCACCTGCCCCAGTATTTGTGGAGAACACACAGTCATGGGCTCTGTTTGAAGGCAGTCTTGGCTCCTAATTGCTTTGCTGACTGGGTTAGGTCTCTGCCTCTCCGCTACAGTGCACACTGTGCCGCCATGTTGGAAACTCCAGAAAAAATAATCTCACTTACCTTTGCTCTTGTGGTGCGGCTGTTTTTCCCTCTTGGGTGTACAGGTCTGAGTGCAGGCTGGATATCATGCAGACAGGTGGGCCACTGGTCTGTGGCTGGAGCCTTGGGCTGGATCCACTCCTGGGCTAGATCTCCTCGAGCCGGAGCTCCTCTCCAGACCGGTGACAGAGCTGGCTGATCTCAGGGTGGTGTTCCGGGGAACTGCGTGGGCTGTTTTACCTGGTAACTTGTCTCAATGTTCGCCGTGGGAATTCAGACACCGTCTGTGTTTCACTGTCAGCTAGGGGACCTCACATTCACTCCACAGTGACTAATCTCATTCACCTACTACTCAGATGCACAGCTCTATGGTAGGTGCCATCTTGGATGTTCCTATTTCAAGTTTTCTAAGATATCACCAGACTGATTTCCATAGTGGTTGTACAAGTTTGCACACCCACCAGCAATGGAGGAATGTTCCCCTTTCTCCACAACTTGCCAGCATGTGCTGTCATTTGAGTTTTTGATCTTATCTATTCTGACAGGTGTGAGATGGAATTTCAGAGTCATCTTGAGTTGCATTTCTCTGATGATTAAGGATGTTGAGCATTTCTTCAAATGTCTCACTGCCATTGGAGATTCCACTTTTGTGAATTCTCAGTTTAGCTGTTTCCCATTTTTTAATTGGATTATTTGATTTCTTGGCGTTTGATTTCTTTAGTTCTTTATAAATTTTGGATATTAGCCCTCTGTCAGAAGTGAGATTGATAAAGATCTTTTCCCAATGTGTAGGTTGCCATTTTGTACTGATGACAGTGTCCTTTGCTGTACAGAAGCTTTTCAGTTTCATGAGGTCCTACTTATTGATTGTTGATCTTAGAGCCTGAGCTGTTGGTGTTCTGTTCGAGAAGTTGTCACCTTGAGGCTTTTCCCCACTTTCTCTTCTATTATATTTAGTGTGTCAGGCTTTATGTTAAGGTTTTTGATCCACTTAGATTTAAATTTTGTGCAAGGTGATAAGTATGGATCTAATTTCATTCTTTTACATGTTGACATCCAGTTAGCCCAGCACCATTTGTTGAAGATGCTGTCCTTTTTCCATTGTACAGTTTTGGCTCCTTTATCAAAAATTAAATGACCAAGGATTCCCCTGGTTGGCCCCAAGAAGAAGTCTGAAAATTGGCTCTTTAATGTCTTTTAGGATAGCCTCCATGGTAGACTGTTAATTTGGGGGCTAAGTTTAGAAGAGCATTGGTACACATTTAGCTTTATAAAAATTCCACAATGAAAATTTGTATCTATAAAAGTATTTTGTAGCCTCAAATGTAGGCTATAATCAGGATCCGAGTTGATTATATTTACTTGACAGGTAACCTGAACTGACTGTAAAGGTTTGTAGCCTGGTGCAGTGGTGGAAGGAAAAACCACAGGCGCATCAACCACCTGAGAGATGCAAAGAGGGAAAACCTCTGCGGGTGTGGGGACACCATGAATAAACGTCCCCTGGCCACAGAGGTCAGCAGTAACAATGTGGGTGCATAACCACAGAGGGCAAGCATTACCCTGGTAATTGTCAGTTCTTTCTCTGTAGAACCTGTGGGCCAGCTCCTACATTCATGAATGTTCCAAAATCACCCCAACAAAGACCATAAGAAATGTCTCAGCTATATACCCTAGCTGTTTACAGCCACTGAGTCCTGTCATGAAATGAAATTTCATGAAGAAGCCCAACACAATAGACATAAATAAAATTTCTGTGTTCGGAGAGGTGCCCCTCCTTTTCTTATGTGTGATGAGATCATGCCAGGGTGTATAGTCTAGTGATTATAGACTCTGTCTTCCATGTCTGTGGATGGAGGCGTCTCCCAATAGTCCCCAACTTATGGAGGTTTCCTCTCATGTTTTCTCTACTCTGTACTTGTTTTATTAGCTAGTTAATAATGAATTGGTAGTGATGTAATCATCCAGCTATCTGAGAGCCTAATACCTGTGATATCTACCACAAATACACATTGCAATTTCAGAACTTTTGTAAATATACTGGTGCTGTGTGCACAGAGCAGAGCAGTTTTTAGATACTCGGGATTCTAGTGGATAACTAGGGCTGAGAATTTCTGATCTGGTGGGGCCTGATAAAAGCTAGAATTCCAAGTTAGCTTGAGTCTAACCCCACACAGTGGCGGGTGTTTCTCAGCTCTACCAGAGTATAATATCTACGGGAAATGAAAGCACACTACTTACCTTGAAGAAGAACTCTGATTTTGTGATGTGGAAATTGGGTAAGCTGTTTATGATTATGTTTTTAAGATACTTTGTAAATTAGAAATAAATTTAATAACCCAACTCTAGTGAGACACAAATATTTGTATTCATGGGTGATCGGATATACAGAGTTATGTTTCCCTTGATTCACCTACTGAAGTCTCATTCTGCACTTAGCTGATTACTCTGGGTTCTGGATACAAAAATAAATATTCATAATGCTTTCGTTTATGGGAAGAATATGTATTTTAACCACAAGTGATCATATAGCTAATGTTTTCAAAGTGACTCAGCTGAATTATTCCAAATTAGGCAGTAAATTTTAATAGGATTTCTAAGTAGAATTTCAAGACAATGATATTTCTAAAGTGTCTATTTCTCCGATGTAATAAGCATCCTTTGGTTGTTATATAGATATAGATAATAGATAGATAGATAGATAGATAGATAGATAGATAGATAGATAGAATGATAGATAGCTAGATAGATAGATAGATAGATAGGTAGATGATAGATAGATAGATAGATAGATAGATAGATAGATAGATAGATAGAGAGACTTCTATAGCCTGACTGTATGAGTAAATAGTATGTCATACATCTTTTGTTTGCACTTTCTTTTTTCCATTATTATGAAACCTGTGCATTGCTAACTCTAGGCTGAGCATCTCGGTGGACTGAGAGTCTTAGCCCATGTATTGTTCTCACAAGAGTTGACTCTTGTTCTTTGTTGCAGTATCAGCACCCTCGTGATAAATGCAATAAAGTGGAATGTAGCCGGGACTGTGTGTCTTCCTCCTGAATTTCAAATGTAAACCCAAATTGAAATTACCCAACTAATGCACCCTTTGTCCTTCCTGCCAAAAGTTCCAGTTACAGCTACACAAGAGAAAATGAGTGTAAATTCATTTTAAAATGTTCTTCCCATATTTCTGTGTTAAAGAAGGAAATGTGTTTATGAAATCTACTAGTAGCCATTGCCAGAAAATGAAATTGCTTTGGTTCTATACTTCCCTTCTCGAGCAAACTTTCTGTAGAATGACATCATAATCAAGACATAAAGCCTTAGACATAAACAGTAATTTTCAACACAAGCAAAACAAAAACAAACAGCAAACCACTGAGAGCATGTGAATGGCTTTTCATGCTGATTTTTTTTTAATGAACAAATTTGTAATAATATACCTGGTTCTGAAAATAACACACATCAGAAGCAGAGACTTCCTTGTCGTCTGCAGGAACAAGTATTTCTTCCTGGGTTAGAATGAGGTAGAGAGATGTGCAACGTAGGGTTCTGACATCAGCTCCAGTATTGCCACCATGGCCCACAGGGCCATCCCTTCGGCTCCCTTCCAGGTCTTCCTTCTGGCACATCTTGTCTCATGTTCAGCTCATGGCCTTGGTTCTCCAGGGCTTTTGTTTGGTGGGGGGGGAGTTTCCTTGGTTCTCCTCTTCAGTATTTGTGTTTGTGAGTATTTACTATGGAAATGATTTATGTATTCTAAGTATTTCCAGAGCACTTGAGTGATTTGTTGAGAGCATCTGAAACTATGCACACATATTCAGATTCCAGTTTCTTCCCTCATGTGTGTTAGTGTTTATCTTTCCTTGGAGGGAATTGAAGTTTTCTTTCTTTTTTTTTTAAACAAGAGTTTTATTGATTATTTGGAGACTTCACATAAGGCAACCCCATCACATTCACTTCCCCCCCTCCCCATCCTCCCACCCTTGTGACTTCCCGCAAAACAAAAGAAGAAGAAAAGAAAAAACAGAAAACCCACCAAGTCCAATGTGTGTCGCCCATATGCTCACTGGGGAGTGGTCAAACTCCCAGTGGGTAGCCCCTTAAAGAAAATTGAGTCCTTTCACACCCCCACCCACTCCAGAAGCCATCAATTGTGAAGAGCTACACTTCAGCATCCCTATCACAAATTTTTTCTTTTTTTTTCATTCTTTTTTAAAATTTATTTATTTATTGCTTCAGGTTACATCTCCATCATAGTGTCCTCTTTCCACCCCTCCCAGTCCTGCCCTACAGTTTTCAAAGTTTAGCTCTGTGTGAGACCATGGAGATACATCTATTGAAGAGGACATAAGGAAAGCATACAGGAGGGAAATGACACGCTCTTTCTGTTCATTTGCTTTTTGAGAAGGGGATATTTTATGCTATGTATGTGCATCAGCATACGCTTCAGCCCTCCTGCTTCAGCCTCCCAAGAGTATAAGCCACCATGTGCAGCTCTGTGCAGCTTTATGAAAAGAATAAAATGGAGAGATGTTGCTTAACCTGTGGGGCTTTAGGAAACTTGAAAGTAATCAACTAATGATGCAGTACCTGCATTCTGTGGACACTAAGGGCAGCTGTTGTGGTTAAAAGCACATCTGTTCTCTCCTGCAGAATGTCCACTGGGTCCATTACTTACCACAGAGTTACCTGTAGCTTGTTCACTTTGACTCTCCTTCCAGAAGCCTCCTTAGTGAGGAACACAGATATTCAGCCCACAGTTACCACTTATTTGTTAACATTTATTTATCCAAAAGAGAAGGAATGATAAAGGACTGTATGTTAGGTTGTAGTAAAGACATTTCATAGGCCAAGTGTTGTTGAAAACTTGTGTATACATCATCGTGTTTAGTTATTATGGTAATATCTCATTTGAGTCTCTCTGTGACCATAGAAAGTAGGTAGCACTTGCTTCAGGTAAGCACAAGGTTTAGGTAAATTAGGTAATTTACTGATAATGAAATTACTAGTACTCTTACAGCCTGGAATGAGATTGTAATCTTGTCATGTGAACTGTGTCACACACTGATAATGGTACTTGCAACATAACTGTCTAACGTCACAGGTCAACCAAAATAAGTCGTACGGTTCACTCAAGGCCAGGGTGACTAATGCAGAGTCATGTGGACAGGGTCTGGAATCCATCATAATGTTGTCTTTGCTCTAATTCCTGGTAAAAGTTGATGCCAGCACTATCCAGCCTGTGCTATGTTAAGGACTCACTGTTACCCCAGCTCCCACTTGAAAACTCTCCATGACCAGATGCCCAAGCCTTTCTTCAGCAATGCTTCAAGTATTGCAGATGTCCAACAAGTGTTGAACTGATGGAATTGCTGATTTCCTTGAGGTCATTAGTGTAATCACTTATAAACAGGGGATAATACCTATTACTGCCATTTTTTTGAAAATTATATAGGGGAAATATACTGTTTAGTTTAAAAAGCTAATTGCTTCTTCCCCCTTTCCCACTAGGTATATATTTAGGCAAATAGAAAATGGCTTAATTTTGGCCTTCGTTACTAGAGATCATCCAACTGAAATAACTTCCACATTTTCTACTAGTCAAAAACTAATTTTGTATAGAATTTACTTAAAAATTACGATTGTGAAGGCTTAAGTTTATTTATCATTTATGGTTTGTCCTGAATTCTTTTAACACTAGATATATTTCTTCCTCTCACCTCTGTATACAATATATACAAAAAGGAAACAAAGTCAATAATGGGTAGAAGGGTGTAACATTGATAAATGAGACGCCCTGAGAGGAAACAAGCCTGATATTACCATAGTGTGTGTAGTGGGAGGAGGACAAATATTGCATGGGATTAGGGAAGAACATTGGGTCATTCAGCAGTCAAGAGAGACCAGACAGGAAACAAAACTTGTTTGTGCCAGTTCCACTCTATATGAGTAGTTGTAGTAGTTATACAAATATTCAGTTGAATCTCATAACTATTTCTAAATTAAAGCAATTCTGTCTTTAGTAGTTTCTTCCATAGAAAGAATTCCAAAAAAATTAAAATTATATAAGCCATGATGTGTCTGTGTACTTACACAAGCAACTGTATACAGCGGTTCTACTAAAAAGACAATTTTAGAAACCTAAGTGATATTATTTCATTTTCTTTTCTCTAAATTGTCCCTTTTTTAACTCTTTTAAAAGCTCTCTTATTTTAAGTTTTTTCCTTGATAATCATATGGCTGAGTGCTTTAGTACAACAATTTAAAATGTTTTTTTGTTGTTTTAATGTGTTTATTTTTATCTGCTGTGTGTGTGTGTGTGTGTGTGTGTGTGTGTACATGTGCAAGCACAGACTCTAAGGAGTTTATCCTCTCCTGCCACCTTGTAGTTTTCCTCTCATTGGGACATTTTTATATGTAAATGAACAGTGACTACACAGTGTATGACATAATACATGGGGTTCTTGTGTAGATTTTGAGCCCTTCCAGTGACCTTCATATTATCATTGCCCATATCTAAGAAATGGTATTTTTCTACTGTAACCTATATGTATGTAAGCATATTATGTGTATAATATATATTTTAATGTATGTATGTATATGCATACCTACTCCTTTTTGCAGCCCACCAGATGCAAGTCAGACAGACACACATCTGGCTTCTATCAGTTAGGGAATAGCTTTAAGCACATCCTGTTAAATTGTCTGTTCCCAAAAGCAATCCCAACATATTCAGTAAATGTTACTTTTCCTCCACAGTTATGTTCTTGATTGGACCACAAATTCTTCCGTAATGCTGTACTTAAAAAAAAAAATAGGACATTCTACTCTTTATTCATAATCATCAGCAACCTCCTGTAACAGCCTTCTTTAGGAAAAATATTCTGAACATGGCACATTAAGTAAGTTGTACTCCGGTTCTGGAAAGCGACATTGAGCACAGCTGTACCAGCTTTGTAGTCACTGTGGCTGAGCTGATTTCCTTCCTTATCTCTGCATAGGAAAGACAGCCCATGTTGTAAGCTCTCTCCTGGCTCCCACGTGTCTAGCCATGCCTCTAGAATGGCTTCAAATCAATTGCTTACAAAGGAAATCAGACTTCTAGTTTCAAAGTTAAAATTAGTATGAACTTTATTTTGATATTTACACTAATAAAGGTTTGAGACACAAAAGAAAAAGACCTTTTAGTGTAAGAAAATTGTAAATGGCCCATGTATCTGCTTCAGGGCATTTTGCTGCCAGCAGCTTCCATGATTCAACTTTAACTGCTAAGGGCTTGTAACCAGGATTTTTTTTTTTGGTCTTTTTGTTTTCTAGTTGTAACATAATTTTGATTTGGCTTGAAGCCTATGTCCAAAGGGGTACAGAGTACCAGTAGTCACTTGGAGTCCTTGATCCACCGAGTATCAGAGAAATATTAAAATAAAAAACTACATAATTCATTTAGCTGATGTCTGTCATATTGATGGGCATTCACAATCTTTATAGTCTTTCACAATTAAGATGAATATTTCACTGAACACCTTTGAACATAGAACTTTTTCAGTTGTATTTGTGAAAAATACTCCCCTCTGAGAATTATTGGTTCAAAAAGTTTTATGTTTAACAGCTCATGAAACAATGAAGTGAACACACAGTGAGGTGACAGGTGCATCCAAATGGCCAAGATTAACAAAGCAGAATATTACACTACAACCAAAATGGTACTGCAGTGCTATGGGCTGTGTATATGGCTGTTATCACCATTGTCAGCGTTTATGACTTAATTTCCCTTCAGAATTGCCTTGTCGTTTCACAAGCAGCAAATATGCTGCATTCACTTTATTCAAGGTACATTTAAAATAGGAACCAACCACCACCTCCCTGTGCATAACTGCCTTCAACACTGAACACTCTAAGGAAGGCTGCATTGTTACTTTAGGGAAAAGATTGTGTTTTCAACTAACCAGTGTTTTCCCTCCCTCAGGTGGAAGGAGAGATTGTAGAGAAGGAGACCAACAAAGAGGCATGGTATTGCTCCTATAACTTGGAACTGGAGAGAAGGCAAGATGCTGGCATAGCTGTTGAACTGAGAACCTGCTATGCCAACATATTGCCATCTTTCTTGTCTGACCGCAGCTTGGCTACCACGTCCATGCCGTTCCTCCGTGTGTTGCTACAATCAATACACGACACGACGTGTAGGGGTTCATGACTTGGTCTGCCTCACTCTGAGATTGGACTCTTTCCAGTCATGTACCAAATTAGTCATGCTATTATAGCCACATTGGCCTTCAGGGGCTGTTCTTGGACACACTGGAGATGTTTCTGCCACTTCACTCACCTGCCTTTGTTTCACCCTTTGGGTCTCAGTGGAGAACTCTTTTGTAGTGGCACTGTCTTTAAAAGCTTCTATGTGCCCAGCTGCTGTTCATCTCATGGGCCTGCTCTATCTTTTCAAAAACATTGGTCACTACCTGAACAGGTTTGCTTGGTTGCTTGCTTTATTTCCTGTACCAGATTATGAATCCTTCAAGAGATTCCAGTTTTCATTTATTCACTGTATCACCCTGACATTTGTAAGTCCTCAATTCATGTTTTTGAAACTCTGCCCTGAACTTATTTTGCAATAGAGGTGTCAAATAATTAGACTTTATCATGTTATGAATAGCTTTGATGAAACACTGGTTTATAAGTAACAAAAAATAAACAACTAATATTGATTTCTAGGCCTGCAAGCCTAACATCTCAAAGGAGCCACAATAACGTTATCGTCGAGTCTACCAACTCAGAGAAGACAAAATATTGTATTCAAAAGGCATCATATTCAAAATAAAAGTTATTTTCCAGTTTCACTGTGGGTGTCACTCCTGTGTTCTTAGTTAAACCATAATTTCCTCTGTCGTAAGATAATACTGACCCCTCAGGATCCTTGAGGTAAAGTTAGTGAGATTAGTCTTAATCATGTCTAAATGTTTTTATCTAGAAAATTTATGATATGTTCATACTGGTAAAAATTCCATGAGTTTTCATTATTTTACTGCCCAGAAGTCTTTTCCTCACTTAGAAACAGGGGATCATAAGAATAAATTCTAGACCTATAGAGCATATAGCATTCTACGTCAAGACACAGGAATCTTGAGACCAAACAGTTCATTATCATAGATCTCAAATGTTTCTTCTGATTCCTTCCACTCCTCACCTTCCTTATTCTGTAGTTACTCATTGTCTACCAACCTATGGCTTTTATGCATCCACTATTTCATTAGAATAAGAATATTTGATACTCATATATTAAAGCATTAGAGTTTTAGTAGGGAGTTTTACTTTTAATACACTAAATTTCATCTTCATTTGATGCTTTTCCAAGGAAGAGAGTAACAATCACTCTTCTTGGCTGGGCGTTGTGACTACTGCATCCAGAAAACACTCATTATATCCTGCTCATGCCTCTGAAGTATACTGAACAGAGCCCTTAACTGAACAGGTGAGCAGCACAAAGGTGTGGCAACTTGGTCTACGTTCTTTATAAATGTTCTGTTGACACAAGGGTAATTAACATTTACAAGGCAATATGATAATTAAATGACTTCAAAATATTAGGTACTTTTTCTGATCTGAGGTAACTACAGATTTGATTCTCTTAGTACTTTGTGAATTGTCACCTTATTTTGTTCTTTAAGTTCTAGAAATAAAGATATAGGACACAACAGCCACCAGCCCTGGGAGGTGATTATAAATGTAACCACTGTCCATGAAGACTTTGAGGAACCCAATTGACAGCTGAAACCTGGCAGCCATGTTGCTTCTTCGTTCATTAGTTATTTTGATTAAAAACATAAATGTTGAGGACTTACAGCTTATTGTAAGAACTTAGATTTTAAAATGTATTTCCACTCATACTTAGTTTTTGAAAGTTGTTTGAGGTTAGGGTTCTTTTGCCTTTTCCTGAGTTTTGACTGTATCAGTTGTAGGTATCCACTGCCCTCCTGACCTCTGTGCAGCTGATAAGCTGTGTTCCAAGTGCAAATGAAGTTGAAGCTTATATATGCCCTCCTCATTCTAAAGGGTTTGATTGTAATTTATAAACACCTGCACTCCTTTTTTATGCCAAGCAAATGGTCATGGAGAGAGACTTAGCACAAAGAAACATCAAAGAGATGCTAACAAGTCAATATTCTAACTTTACCAGCAGCTCATACATGTCCTGGGTTTTTGAATGACACTGCATTTTCAGTCACCTGGAGAATTTGTTTTAAAATGCAGATTCCCAAACCATCCCCTGGAGATCTGGATTTAATAGGTGTTCATTGAGACTTAAGAATCTTCTATAAGGACCCTGTTGATTTGGATTCTGTTTGAGAAGGCACCATATTTTGAAATGGTCTTCAGTCAGAGGGCAAGTATTGAAAAACATAGTTTTCAGTATGGAAGTTGGCCACGGCCATGAAAAGAGTACTTTCCCTCTGTGCCTTTGCTTACGAAAACTGGAACAATGTTTTGTGTCGCGTTTTATCCTCTGAGGTCACTTATATAAACAGCCCACACAACTGCACTCAAAAGCATCGCACCCTGGGCAGCCACAGCACTATATACAGTTGTTTTTAACTTCCATCTTCTTTTCTCTGGGGCTTCACATTACATCTTCCATGTTGTTCTATTTTCCTTACTGATTGACATAATGTTGACCCAAATCTTTCACCTTTAAATAGTCACTCTTTTGTAGGATTTCTGTCAAAAATGTAAATGATGTATGAACTCCTTGGGGCTACAGACAAGGTCTAATTATGCAGAAGAGGAATTTTCAAGATTTATAGCACTCTTACCAGTTGTGAATCTGTAACCCAAGGGGTCATGTCTTAATTGATCTATTTCTTAAGTTGATGTTTTTGTGGATTTTTTTTTTTTAATTAGGACATCTTTCCATTTGGAAGCAGTGTTGTGTAATAGAGCTTCAGATTGAAATGCAGAAATTTTAGGCAGGCCCCAGCCCTGTTGTTTCTTGTACTGGTCATGATTTGGGGCAGATCATTTAATTGACTCCCTTAATTGTACAACAGATAATGGCGGGAAAGATTATGTGAAATATTAAAGAAAGGGGGTAACAGAAAAACAACAGCTTTAAAACCTAACTACACATCGAGATGGAAGATAATCTATAAAAAGAGACTAATAAAGGAGGGAGAGCATGGGAGGGTGGGACCAGGAGGGTGGAGAGAGGGGACTCTGATAGAGATGTAACTTGAAGTAATAAACAACAACAAAAGAGACTAGTTTTAGATTTTAGTAGGTGTTAAATTTTATTCAAAATTTTTCAAAGCCATCAAAATGGCCCAGCACATGTCAGCCTTTGCTGCCAGGGATGACAGCCTGTGTTTGACCTTTGACCTCCATGACTGTCTAGTTGTCTGTCCTCTAACCTCCACATTCCCACTGAGATGTGTGTTCAGTATGTGCACATCAGTGTGTGCGTGCACGCACACACACATACACACAGAAATGTAAGTAGATTTTTTCAGTGTCTTATTGCTTTGTACTCTTTTCCAATTCAATAAGAAAAAATAGAATTCTGAGTCAATAACTTTGGTTCTCATCCAATGTGAAGAACTTCTTTTCTATTTAACTTTTTCCTGGAAAAATGCTGCTGAAAGCTGTGGAATTAGAAGTAAAACACAACTCAGGAGCAGTGTGCTAGGAGTTCAGTCCTTGGCACTGCAAATAAATAAAAACAACCAACCAACAAAACATTTAAATGGAGTGAAGCCATTTATGCCTAAAAGGCCAGTATTCCTGAGGCAGAGGCAAGAGAATTATTATTTGAAAGTAAGTATGGGCTACCTCAGAAGTCCAAAGCCATACTGGGAGTATAGCTCAGTGAAAGAGCACTTCCCTAATGTTCAAGGCCATGCGTCCAATCCTTGACTGTATAAGAAATAAATAGAAATCAAGAGTACCCTGATACTGACCAGTGAGTCACACTTATTTTCTGTCTCATTGGCTTGGGCGATTCAATTGGACAAGATACAAAAGAGTGCTGTGAAGTATCAAATATTATAACTAGAAACAAGATCCAAGTTGTTACTGACTTTATATTATACATAAATATAATTATATGTGTGTTATATATAAATATATATTATATGTAAATCCCTCCAACCCTCTTCCCCACCTACAAAACTTTGCTTTGGAAATAGTTGAGATTTTAATAAAATTACTCTATTTTAATCCTGTCTGCAGGACATCCTAATTGCTTACTTTTGGTGTGAAACTAGAAGATCAGAACACATTTGTATAGGAGGCTCATCTTGTTTCAGCTATGCTCTTGAGACCACAGAGTAGACAATGGTGGGCTAGGTTGGGAGTGTTCCCCACAGCTGAATCTCCTAAAGAATCAACATTCTCCGAACCACAAGAAAACCAGTTTCCTGTCTTCACTGAGATGTGAATATGGCAGATGTCAGGAAAATATTGCTCTAATTTTGGAAGCTGAAGTTTAGGTAAACTCACGCAGTGTAGCAGCTGGGGGAAGCCTCGTAAAGAAAATGCTGAAATTTCACCTGAACTTTCCCCAGTGTGTGGTTCATTTTGAAGCATGTATTACTTGAGTATGAAGGGAATTTTTAAAGTGAAGATTAATGCACTTTGCCTAAACTTTTGCAAACGCTCGTCACCCCTCCCCGCATAGACAGAGAGTTGCTGTTCAGGGCTGATAGAACTTCTCAGACCGTAAGGAAAGTGTCTTAGCCATAGCATTGTTGGTAAGTGATAGGCAAGTTCATTTGGAAGCTGACTAGTCAATCTAAGAGTGAGTAGTTTCTGGGTGTTTGTGCTTTTTTGGAAATAAGATGGTCTTTACTGTCAAACTAGCATTTTACATTGACAAAGGCACATGATATGTAATATGCACCAAAAGCAGAGACCCTTTCTGTGTAGTCTAGAAAACATGCAACATCTTAGTTTACATGCAAGCAAAAAACAAAATCAAAACCAAAAATAAACAAAAAACAATAAGAACATTTGCATTATGGTGCCTATGTACCTGCCATGGAGACCCATGAATTAGATACCATCAAAGAATATTTGCCCAAACTTAGACAAGAAGTCTAGAAATACCTACAAGGCGAAGAATCAAGTATACCTGAGATAAAAAAGGGAAAATGGAGTGCCACACTTTGAAATGTCCTTTCAGATTGCTTAACTTTGAGGAAAAATGAGTGACTTGCTTTGCTGATTCCAAATTAATTTCACATAATGAATTCAAAGACTTAGCATGAAAACCTTTAATTTCATCTGTTGATGGGCTGGGAGGCAGGGATAGTTGTAGATATATAACTTGAATTTACTGGAAAGAAAGATCACCCTTGAGAAAGGTTAAAAAAAAGAAAAAGGCAAATATACTGATAAAGTACAATTATACAGTCTCAAGCTAAAAAAGAAAAGAAATTTCCACTTTAATCAATTTTAAGTTAATATTTTCTAAACATTCCAAATAATCATGTTGTGTTTATCATTGTTTTCAGCTATATAATTTTGCATATATATTTGTCTCAATACTTGAACTAAATGTAAAAGTTCTATCAGTATTTTGGCAAGTGTGAAAACCTCACCTTGGGCTGGGAAGATGTCTCAGTTGGTAAAATGCTTGCCATTCAAGCTTGAGGGCCTGAGTGCATGCGCGCACTAAAAAGCATACACACCAAAAGCCAGGCACAACATCATCTGCCTGGAATCCCAGCAGAAGCAAAGATGGAAGGGTCAACAGGGATTGCTGGCCTATTACTCTATGAACTCCAGGTTGAGTGAGACCCTCACACAACAGAAGGTGTCTCACAAAAAAAAAAAAGTGGAGAACAAGTAACTGAGGAGACTGTTGATGTTGACTTGATGCCTCCATGCACCCATGTGAACACATACAGAAAGAAAACCTTTACCTAACTTCCTCTATTTCCTCTATTAGTAATTTTTAGTGGTTCATTCAAAAGTTATTGATCAATGTTCATATAACAGGTCCATAGCACCTTCTCACTACTTTCAATCCAAGAAAACAGATAAACCTTGTGAGGAGTTTGAGTGGCATAATGTATGGAAATAAGGAAAATATAATCCAGGAAAGAAGTCTTGTTTGCCAAGGTTGAAATTAGAGGAGTGGAGTATCATAAGGCAGAGCCCTTTTGTGAGATCCCTGAAGCTACAGATTTCAGCACATCAGGAGCAGACATGCCTGGGATGTTCATGGTAGTGAGGGGAAGAACTGATTGCATGAGTTATACAAGCAGGGCCCACACGGGTCTCCTAAGCCTTGTCAAGGGCACAGCTTTTATGAATATGATTAAGTGCTGAAGTACCTAAAGTCATTGCCTCTTAAGATGAAGAAATTTATAATTTGTTCTTTTGCTTTTATTGTTGGGACAAGGTCTCACTATGTAGCCCTGGGTGTCCTGGAATTTGCGCTGTTGACTAAACTGGCCTCAGATTCACAGATCTGTCCACCTTTGCCTCTCAAGTTCTTAAATTAAAGACCTGAACCACTATGCCCTGTAAAGATTTTTTTTCTTGAATTTTCAGATTCTCTCCATAGGCGTATTCACTTCCCCCCTCTTGCATATTTTAAAGTGTAACTCTTCCTGAAGCTGGGTTCCTCTCTGCTCCAGGGCCATTCTTTACCTAGAGGCCAGGAGGAGACAGAAACCATAGTTAGATGTCTCCTCCTGGCCTCTCCTCCTCCTTTCCTTTTCAGGCATGTTTTAAATTATCCCTCTCCATTTGTGCATCTTTATTTCTCATTTTTCATAGGTATCTGCATCATGTTTTTCAGCTCTTACATACACTAAACACGTCTTTCTAGCCAAGATCTCTTTTTTTATTACTGTTTTGCATTTCCAGTTGCATTGTATGTTACTACATGGAGCTATGCAGATGCTACTACCAGCTCAACTTGTAGAAAACCAGAAACTCACTCCACCCAAATGACATCTTGATGAAACACTTTGTCACCAATATACCTTGAGAACCAATTGCATCTTGCTTTTTCTCTCACCTGTCCTCAACCACATAAGTTCCATCTCTACAGTCTCACATTTACTCGCTGTTTCCCATTCCTGCTGACATTGCCTGCATTCATTCCTAGCTTCCAATTACACACTATAAAATCTTGAGTTCTTCTAGCTTCTAGTCCACCACACACACACACACACACACACACACACACACACACACACACACAAAACCCGAATGTACTTCATAATCCCTGCTAAAAGTATTCTCCTAAAACATTTATTTGATAGTCTTAATACATTGTTGATTTAGCCTGACTCCACAAACTTGAACAAAAGCATGTGTTGGTTACTTCTACTTATACTTTTTTTTTAAACTGCTGTAACCAAATTCCTGACAAACAATTTAAGAAAGTAAGCTTTTTTTGGCTTACAGTTTAAGAGGACACTGTCCATGATAGTGGGGAAAACATGGATCTGCATTTGTGGGGTGGCTGGTCATACAGCATCTGCAGCTAGGAAGAGAGACAGATGAATGCAGGTGTCCAGATCTCTTTCTCCTTTTTGTTCAGCCCAGGATCCCCAGTCCATGGAATGGTGCTGCCTACCTCCAGGGTGGATCTTCCTTCCTTAGTTAAATCTTTCTAGGAATAGCTTCATAGCAATATCACAGATACATTTTCATCATGATTATACATCTAATTGAGTCAACCAGGAAGATTGATCATCTTGTACTGATTAGTTTTTTGTTTATTTTTTGTTTTTGTTTGTTTGGGTTTGTGTGGGTTTGTGTGTGTGTGTTGTCAACTTGATAGGACCTAGGGTCATCTGGGAAGAAGTAACTTCAGTTGAGAAAATGCTTCCACCAGATTGAACAATAGGCAAGTCTGTGAGGCATATTCTTGATTAATGATTGCTGTAAGCAAGGTCATCCCACTATGGGTAATGGCATCCCTGAGTTGTATTAAATAGCAAGCTGAGCAAACCATAAAGGATAAGCCAGTAAGCAGTGTTCCTCTGTGATCTCTGCTTCAGTTCCTATAGGATATATGCTCAAATAAATCCTTTTCTCTCCAAGTTGCCTTTGGTCATAGTCTTTATCACAAAGATAGAAAGCAAACTAAGACACCATCACAACTCCACCCTTAGTTAAATAAATACCTTCAAATCATACCATACCATCCTTTGCCCATAAAGTCTCATTTTTATCTCATAATTTCACTTAGCCCATTTCTGAAATTCCCCAAAGTCTTAAAAGTTTCAACATTGTTCAAAATTCCCAGGCCTGTGAAGATCACAATAGTATGTTAACTGCACTCATATAGAATCACAAATCAGTTATCTATTTCCAATATACAATGACTTTGAATAAGCATTCCCATTCCCAAAGTGAAAAACAAGAACATAGAAAGTAAATATTGCACTCTCAGTAATAGGATCTTACAGTCTAGGCCTGGTGGACAACCAAAAGCAGTGGTTGTAGTCTGCATTGTTTTAGGGCCTCTGGGCTCTTCCTGATTTTCATATAATCACCCATATCTTTTGGGAGAAGCATTATTCACCTATACAAGATAGCTCCTTTTGAATTCTTTGTATTTTTAATTATAATTTTAATTAGTTCACAAAGTATTGGGTTTCCTAAGAAATTTTTTTCATAAATCATTAGTTTTGATCACATACAATTTTTTTTTCCTTTTTCCCCATCCTTGCTTAAACTTTTAATCTCAGTGTTCTCCCTTACTAATATTTCATATTATGGATGTTCTACTATCCCCTCCACCACTTGAGGCCTCTCATCCTCCTCCTCTTATGCCTCTTTCCTGCTTCCCAACCTTTACAATCATTCCAAGTTAAGCATACAAATCTAAAATTTGAAGCTGTGATCCTCACATGAAAGAGAATCTGCTTAAACTGTATATCTTTCTTATCTTTCTTTCCACGTGTTTTCTTTCACTGTAAATTTGGATAAAAATACTGATAGGTTGCACTCCATGGAATATAAAATGAAAAAACAGGACACAAAGTTGGTTGGTAGGAGTTGGGGGTGGATCTGTAGTTAATGGAAGAAATAGGGATAAATATGATCCAAATATATTGTGTGAAATTCTCAAAGAATTAACAGAGAGATTGTGCTTAAAACTTTTGAGGAAGTATAAAAAGAACAATTATCAGTCACCAGGACACAGACTGTATATTATCCTGTCTTGAAAATTTCTAAGCCAAACAAATCAGCCTATTACTTTTGAATTCAGCCCCACTGAAGTTCTCAGGATACAGACAGAATGAAAGCCAATTTCATGGCAGAATATAACACAAATGTCCTATGGCCCAGTTCCCAAATGAGTCCTTATTCTCTCCACCTCATGAGCTGTCCCTCCACTGTTTACATTTCTCTCAGCATCCTACTCTTCCAAAATCCCACAAAAAATGACCCACTAAGATCTACTTACTAGGGCTCCTCCAGCCTACAACTCTTAACCCTTCACCTTACCTCTGTAAATTCACCCAAAAGACATTCAAATCACAGTCAGGTCTTCCACAGCAACAACTCCATTTCTCTGAGCCAATTCTCTATATTTATTGTTTTCATCATTGCTGTGGTCAAATATCTGACAAGAACTAACTTAAGGGAGAAATTCTTTATGTTAGCTTACAGTTTGGGTGACACCCTTTATGGCAGGAAAGACATAGCTGTAGGAGTAGGGACAGTTCATCATAATGTATCTTTAGTCGGGAAGCAGAGAGAGAAAAACATATGCCAGTGCTCCACTTGCTTTCTCCTTTTTATTCAGTCCAGTACCAGAGCGTATGGAATAGTGCTGCCTGTGTTGAGAATGGGTCTTTCTTGCTTGGTTAAACTTCTCTGGAAGCTACCTCACAGACAAACTCAGAGATGTGTTCACATGGTGAATCTAAATACAGTCAATCTGGCAATGGAGGTTAGCCATCACACTGTCTGTGCTTTCATCTTCCAAATATCTGCACCTTAACAACTGTTATAAAAACCGCATATTTATTCATACTTCCTTTTGTGTATTATCTTTCCATGTTCCTTTTTGATATGAAACTATCCATACCAAAACTGACTTTTCCTCGATGAAACCTTCTCTGATCTTCCCAAATAAAATCAAAAATTTCTAAAGGTATTTTGTATGTATCTTAATCCTATAAACTACATGTTTCTATAAAACAGCATTGTGCATCTGCCATAGGTGAACAGCTGTTTATTATTCAGCCTCTTTTATAAGAAAGAGATTTTTGAAAGTGCTTCACAATTGTGGTTTGTGTGTTTTATGAATCTTTACAGTACCCAGAATAGAGGCTTGTATCATATCTAGTCAGTATCTAATTTCCAAACATTCTATTTAATATGCAAAAACCTCCAAGGTTGGAAATGGTGATGCACACCTTTAATTCCAGGCAGGCAGATCTTTGAGTTTGAGGCCAGCGTGGTTCTACATAGCAAGTTTTAGGCCAGCGAGGGCCACATAGTGAGACTGTCTTAAAAAAATATCTCCAATATGCACATATATGCATCTGAAATACTGCAGCTACTCCCTTGGACAGGCTATCCAAGAGTACTTTCTCACATAAGCTATTTTGGTTATTTCTATATAATTTAAGATACTGTCTCAGGCTACCTTGAAGAGAAGGTGTGCAGTGTATGAACTCATAAGACATGCATGTAGAAGGCATCAGGCAACAAAGATGCCATCTTGAAGGATCCATTCTTCTCACCACCCTTCACTTTCTGTGTTTCTATTACTCATTACTTCTCTAGTCCCTCCCCTTGGAAAGTATCTATTGCATTGTCTTCCTTGGGTTTTTCTTTCTTCTTTTTTTCTTTATTGTTCATAGTTGTTACTGTAGCCTTCCAGACTGTCTCTGTGTGTTCTCCTCTTACCTTCATTCCTCTCTGTGGAATGCAGCGGTCTCTCCATGTATCCCAATTTCACTTTTCAATTTGGTAACTTGACAGGGTTTGGCCTCTTCAGGGGCTTAATACATCAGAGATTCCTTGAATGAATATGACCTTTGGTCATGGAGTACTTCTAGTCCATGCATGTCAAACCTGCAACAAATCTTGACTGCTGAAGTCATAAGAATTTTGAGCAGGGTATGTCTGCCTCATAGAGCTGTGAGTCTCCCTTAGCAAATCCCACCACTGAGTATAAACTGTTACATATCACGTAACTGAACATTTAGAATTATAATCCTCCAAATATTCTAATACAACTTCCACAGGATCTCAGATGATTTTGTTGATAAAATCATAACCCCAATTCTTGTCTTCCTATTTTTCTATCTATTTTTAATGTATTTTATCATCCAAACTTCATACTTGTAAGACAGGATCACTGATGATGCATCTAAAGTCTTACAGACTCATTATCTCTCTTTCTTACAATTCCCCTAAAGAACCCACATGGTTTTTCCAGTTTTGTATTCCTATCCTTTCTGTTACCATCCTTAACCTAATTACATTTTTGATAAATTATGTTAGAATAAAATGCAACATTGCATCTTTTCATATCATGCCTGATCTACGGTATGATATGAAATGTTCTTCTGACTCAAGCTACAGGTGGAATTTTGCTCTGTGATTTACTAAGTGAACAAGTTAAAGAGTCTATGAAAAAGGAAGGGATTTTCCAGTCAACAGACCTACTACTCTGTGAAATATCCAAGATTTTAAAATTTTGCTCTAATTCCTAGTTGTGTAGCACTGAAGTGTTATTATAAATTTATATAATTGTATGTTTTGCAGTTTCTCTCGTAACCCAGCTACCATCCAAATAATTAAAAGTCTATTATTTGTTTAATATGGCATTACAGCACAATCCTGAGCAGTTTTAATATGTTCGTAACCCTCTAGTCTAGTCTGACTCCCTCTTTGCCAAAATCCCTGAGATACTTGAAATTTAGGACTTCCTCTGCTCCAGCTGCTTCTTCCTCAGCTTTCCTGGACCTCTTCTGTTGCTGAAGCCCTACTTCTTCTCTTCTAACTCCTCCTTCCCTGAAGGGCAGGAAGTCCAGCCCTATTCTCTCCCCTGTGCACCGATTGGCTTAAGCTGCTTTATTGGCATATCGGGGACAATTGGGGAGCAGTGTTTACACAACATTGAGACAGGAGATTCTCAGAACAAGGATTGCAACCAGACATGGGGGGTGCAGAAACCAGCATTTGAATTACACAATAACCTCGTGCCTACACTGAATATCTCATTAAGTCACCTGCACACAGTGACTGTACTTAGAATCACACCTAAACATCCCCTTATTTTTTGTTTTCTTTGCTTTTTAATCATCAATTGACTGAGTTTTAGAAGGCAGTAGTGAGCAGCAGCATTTTCTTTGGCATTTCTCTGGCCTCCAGCTATTTTTTGTAATCTCTTGCTGGTGTGTTCTGGTATGTGGGTTTTATTCCTATCTCCTTTTAGGACATGATAAAATTATAAGAGAATCTAAAAGTTAATGACTTGTTCTTCTCAGCAAGACTGAAAAGAATGATAACTCATAAAAAAACAATGTCATATAATCTTAAAACTGGCTTCTAAGTGGTCAGATCACTGCTGTCATGTCTCTGCTCTCAATATACAGTGGTTGAAATGACAATGACTGGCAGGTTTTTCATTAAGTGAAAAAAAAGTTTTATGACCTTAAAAAAAATTCTCCATAAAAAAATTATTATGTAGTAACCTAAAAAGAAAAGGAAAAAAAAGCACACTTCCTCAGGAAGAACACAAAGAAGAATTAATGACAACACTGCCTTCCAGAAAAGTTTCCAAATCAATTGTGTCTCACACACTAAAGCTAGAGCTTCATGCTTGGATGACTCTGCCAAGCCACCCCACCAACCCAATTCGATCCTTGGAACCCACATAAAGGTAGATGGAGAAAGCCAGCTCTACTGGACCTCTACATGTGTGTCATAGCATGCACACTCCCACACATTCCCTATCCACCCCACACACCATGCATTGGCCTTTATATAAAAATGATCAATTATAATAATAAATATAAAAGAAATAAAAGACTACTAAAGATATCCACCTTGCCTAACTGCAATGCTCTTCTATTCCATGGATTATATCCAATGCCCTCGATTTGTTTAAGTCCCAAATGAAAAAGCAAGCTTGGTTGCCTTCCTTTTGATTGGAGAGCCCTAAATTGCACACCTGCCAATAAATTAATTTTCTAGTCTAATATTTTCTGACTTTTTTTAAAAGAAAGAACACATCTAGCAGTCATGGCACTATAAAATGAACATCATGAATTATTGCTGTGACAACCTTAATTATATATTATACACAAATCAGATACTACATGGAGAAGCCAAGATAAACAAGCCATTATTCACAACAGTGGTTTGAGACAATTTTATGTTGGGGAATCCTTACAACTTAAAAACTTCTTCTCATTAGCTTATTTGTATATAATATGGGAAAAGCCCATGCTAGCAGAAAAGCACCTAGCTTCAACTTACAAAACCTTTGTTCTACTTTATCTGAACCAATGGTCTTAATGATATATCATCTGAAAAACAAAATGACAAATCATCTAAAGTCCAATGTAAAAGTTTTAGACTTGCAAGATAATTATGCCTTGGCTCCCGCCTCCTTAAAAGGTGAAATTTTTTAAATTAATTTTTTTATGTATACCAGGGCTCAGTCTGCATGAATGCCTGCAGGCCAGAAGAGGCCATCAGATCCCATTATACATGGCTGTGAGATGCCTTGTTATTGCTGGGAATTGAACTCAGGACCTCTAGAAGAACAGCCACTGTTCTTAACTGCTGAGCCATTCTTCCAGCTCTCTCGCTGTCTTTCTTTTAAAAAGTGATTGTGCCTATATTTCAATAAATTACAAACTGCTTTGTACCTATTATCTTTGGCTTTAGTGGTTGTAGGGATGGAACCCAGTGTGCCATACATGCCAGGTAGGTGTCAGACCACTGAGCTACAATCTGAGCCCCTCCCTTTCTAGCACCCATCTCTCTCACATAAATATGGGCATCTTTTCTCATGAAGTATGGATTTCTAACTATGAACAGGTACATCCATACATTCCTTAAAAGGAGGAGAAAGGGGTGGTTACAAGCTTGTAGTCTCAGATAGAGGCAGTATGATCAGGTATTTAAGGCCTACCTCAGGTGTATGGTGACTTGGAGGCCATTCTATGCTACATGAGACTTTGTCTCAAAAGAGAAGAGGGAAAAGGAAAGAGAAGGAAAAGAGAAGTGAGGAGAGGACAGGGGAGGAAAAGATTAAGGGAAGGGGGAGAAAAGAAAAGAACAAAAAATAAAATAAAATAACCACTGGGGCTAAAAAGTGGCTCAGTTGGTAAGGTACTTGCTGCCTAAGCATGTGCACCTATGTTCACCTATGTGCACCTGGTACCCATGCAAAAGGAAGCCTGATGTGGTGGTAGAAACTATAATCCCAGCAGTGGGGAAGCAGAGACAAGAGAATCCATGGAGCTTTCTGGCAAGGCAGTCTAGCCAACTGATGAACTACGAGTAGCATCTCTCAAAACATAAGATAAAGACTCTCAATGTCTGTTTTTGAGCTCCACCTGTGTGCACTCACACACACATGCCTATCTCAACACCACACCAGCAACACATACAAGAATTATCTTTTGGCATGTGGAAAGATAATGTGAAAGTCCAAAGGATGTGACCATAAATTATGTTAATTATACCACCTGAAAACTCCACGTGACAACCTCAAAATGAAGTACTATAATAGTTTATATCTCAGTATTTAACACCAGTCACTGCAGAGTATCTACTTTCCACTTTGCTTCTCTATTTCATGTAGTGTGTGTGTACTACCCATTCCAGGCTAACCTTGATCTTCCTTTCCAACCCTTCCAAGTGCTATTTAATAGGCAGTAAGCATGTACCTCCATGCCAACCCTCTACTTCTACAAATTATTTTCTTTGACAATTCCATTTTCTTATTTGTGCACAAATATAGATACTGATGATTAAACAAACAAACAAACAAAAAACAAAAACAATTCTGAGACCTGAGGAACAATCATAACCAATCTTGAAAGTTACCAGTAAACCTCCAACTAGGAGCTGGTTTATTTCAAAGTGATCTTAATCTTTGTCTGACCTTCAGGATGGATGCGACAAATAGGAAGCAGTTCTGTTTATATTCTCGAGGCTTATGAATGGTTTCATTATGGGACTTACCTGTGTCTTCTGCGTGGTCACAGTGACAAAGAGGTCGTTTGTTTCCATGTGTAAGGTTTTGTTAGGGACCTTTATTCTTGCCCCACAGAGTAGAACTATTACCATACAAGATGCTTATCAATGACACCAACAGCTTTCCAGTTTACTCCACCTGTGTCCCAATTACTGCCTGCTATTGGGTGTGTGTTACTGTCTCTTGGTCATCGTCTCTTGAATTTCAAGAGGGGCCACTCTGAACAACAGTTTTAGAATGGTCCCTTTTTTGCCTTTCCATGTGACTAGAAGGGCACATATTGGTTTTCATGGCTTCCTAGGCTAGTTAAAGTAAACCTGACACTGACAGATGGGTGGCATCAAGCAAGGATGCCCTCAGGAAGTTGATCACAGAGATAAATTAGCCCAAAATCAATAAATGTAATTAATCCCAGAGTAAAATGAACTTGGATTTAAATAAAGATGTTCAACACTTCCCTCAGCAAACATCAGGCACAGATTTTTAGTGGCTAAAAAGACATTAACAGAACTAGCATTCTACCTTAATTTAGCTCTTTTTAAGTTATTTAGGTAGTCATACCTTGTCTTGCATCTATATGTTTTTGTTTTCATGGAAGAGTACCTTGTGTACGTGAGACATCAATTCTGTTAGCTCCCAATAGTACCTGGTATCCACATGAACTTGGGCTCCCGGTATGGTGGTCGAAAGGTCATTTGGACAGCTTCCCATCTGATCTTTTGATAACACTTACATGGTTTCAGCATTTTCATTGACCATTTTAGGTCATAGCCTCCTCAGTAGTCAGCCTTCGTCCTGGCTGCTGATTGTGCCAAGAAAAGGGTGTGCGCAGGTAGTCTGACTTCATTGCTCAGCAAACTCATTAATCTCTGGCCCAGGTCGGGCACTGGTCTTTAAGTCTGATTTCTCGTGGTCACACAAGTGTGCAGGATTTATTTCAGATGACTCTGTCACTTGGTAATTGCTTAGAGCCTTGGAAACTGTAGCCTAGATTAAGAAAGCAAAAAACAAAGGTCAGAGCTCTTTTATATTTGATTGTCTTCTGGTTTGTTTTTTCTCTCTGTTCTACCAACACATGAAGACAACTGAGTTCTTTCTAAAGTCTCACATTAACGAACCCCAAATGTGACAAAGTTCTCAGAGGTTCCGGTAGTTTCTCTGTGGTTGTCTCTCTTAATCGCTCAAAATGTTTCTTCAGGAAACGAAGAAGTGACCCGAGTAGGAATTCTGTTTAGTTCCCCCTCAAAAAGGGAACTTCTTAGAACTTTGAGAAGTAGAGTAAACACGAGTGAGGGCGTGTGAGGGACAGACTCTGAAAGGGGGGAGTAAATAATAAATGACGAGTACTAGGCAATATGTAGATGTTATCTGTGCCTTATGGTCTCTCTGCAAAACCACAAGAATGCTTCTTTTTGCAAAATTAAAGCCTTTCTAAATTGAAGACACTTCTCAAGTATCCTGGAGGATTTCAGACTGAACTTTGTGTCGATGTAAAAGCCACTGGTATGTCATTTCTTAGTTTTGGAAGCTGTGGGCCCTGCACTTCCTATATAATCAGATATATTTATCCCTCTCATGTCTCTGAGGTGGTTGAAGAATAGATAGCTAGAGTCTCATAGTTAAATTTTGAGTTGTTTAGGAATCAAGAGGGTGTTCTGGATCTAAGAAGATGTTTTTAAAATTGTGAGGCAAGTTAGTATGAAAGCTGAGTTAGATATAGAACTTTAAAAGCCAAGAGTTTTCTAAAGCATCGTTATATCTCAGAAGAAAAATCCACCCCAGGGTAAAGCTGGCTGTCTATTTTTCCCTGAGGTAAACTGGCATAATCTATGAGATTCCCACTTAGGATGCCTGCTAACCTTATTCCAGAAGAGTGGGGTATTCATGTAAGCCAACTGTCCTGAGATATGTGTTCCCATGGGTCATCTGCTCTGCTGACTTTAAACATAAGGCTTCCATACTTAGTTCAAAAGCTCTCTTGACAGCCAGGACGACCTTCTTCCTCCACATGACACAACTCTTTGTATCATTGATCAGGCCCTCTGGTCAGTGGTACACACTTAGTTTCTTGGTTTCTATTTGATAATTTCTGGCTTTTCTCCCACCATCTATTGAGATAGATTAATGAATGTATTACCAAATAGAACAACGGCACTTTTTTATGTTTTTTTCTATTTCTTCAAGTTACATCTCAACGGCAATCCCCTCCCTACTCCCCCCTCCAGTCCCACCCTCCCACCCACAACCCCCCCATCCTCTTCTCTCTCTTTTTTTTTACAGTTTAAGGTATGTCTTATTTCCCCCTAAGTTTCCCCCCTT
This sequence comes from Lophiomys imhausi, assembly GCA_907164525.1. NCBI lineage: Eukaryota > Metazoa > Chordata > Mammalia > Rodentia > Muridae > Lophiomys > Lophiomys imhausi. The sequence continues at coordinate 2,120,407 of CAJQZJ010032443.1, forward strand.
TAAGTCCAACAAATGGCTCTTTCTCTTATAATAATAGATACAATACAAAACAACAGAGGTAATTAGGCCACAGTTATGAGGGTTATATGGCTTAGCGTACATTCCCAATGTCCAGTCCATATGTATTTGGCACCTGACTTTAACATTCTACTATCTAAACATCTCCATGAGTTTAAAGTTCTATATCTAACTCAACATTCATACTAACTTGCAACACAATTTTAAAAGCATCTTCTTAGATCTATAACACTCTCTTGACTCCTAAACAACTCAAAACAATGTCTGTCAGAGAAATGGGGCCAAATGACTGAAGATCGATGCTGTAATGTATGGAGAGAAAATGGGAACTGTCCAGGCAGCCACTGGTATGTCATTAGTTTTGGAAGCTGCAGGCCCTGTACTTCCCATAAAATCAGATATATTTATCCCTCTCAGGTCTCTGAGGTGGTTGAAGAATAGATAGCTAGAGTCTCATAGTTAAATTTTGAGTTGTTTAGGAATCAAGAGAGTGTTATAACAATGGCACTTTTAAACCTGTGCTCTCAGTTACCACTGTGTGTGGGACAGGCCTTTGTATTCCTTTGTTTGTTTTTCAGAATTGTACATGTTCACCTAGCTGTTTTGAGTCTAAAATCACTCTTCCCTTTATCAGTTTACATCTGCCCCCCTACTCCTCGTCCCTCTGACTGGGTGAACTAATACTTAAGTTAACTCACATCACCCCATAAAGTATGAAGCATACCTGTGTGAAAATGAAAGACCTTAGAATCCATGGGTCTTCATTCTACCTATGGTACATTGGTTCTGCTGTGTTTGGTTATTAATCCTATCTAGCAACATGTTCAGATATTCCATTTTCCAAACCTTAGAGTTTCTCTTAGTTCTTTGTTAAAGATTATTTAATCTATTTTCATGAGTGAGTGTTTTGCCTGTATTTATAGATGTGTACCATATACCCTTTGAGGTTAGAGAGGAGCATGGACTCCCCTGGAACTGGAGTTACAGATAATTGTGAGTTACTAGGTAGGTGCTGAGAAATGAACAGGACCTCTGAACAACTGAGCTATCTCTCTAGCCCCTCTCTTTGGTTCTTTTAGTTAGTTTACATTCGTCTTTTCCTTGTACACATACCTGATTTCCTCTCCGTCCTTGGAAAGTATATTTGTAAAAGCTATTTTGACATTCGTCTGCTAAGCTCATCTTTTCTTGTTCACAGTCTATTAAATAACTCATCTGTTGATTACTGGTCATATTTTATTTTATCACACCTACAGTAGTCTTTAGTATGCTAGTCATTTAATAAACTATGTTTTGATGTTTTGTGTGCTGAATTTTATATTGTAATAGAATGTTAACTCTTGTTCCGGTAGGCAGCTATGATAGCTGTGTGTTATTGAGTCTGTAAAGTATTGTTCTTAACCCCTTTTAGGATGGGTTTAGGGTAGTTTTTGCTTTATGATTTGTAGAAATAATTAATTAAATTATTTCTTAGTATTTATATTGTATTTAATTGGTAGGCAGCTGTTAATCCTTAACCTGCCATTATAAATGAGCACACAGACACATGGTGGATTTTTAACAAGCCTTGGCCTGAATTGAGCAATCTTAGCCCATCTAAGCTGGCTCATAATTCTGTTTCCTAAATACAACCCCATATATACATATGTCCCTTTGGACTACTATTCTCCATGTTATGCCAATGTTCCAGGCCACGTGGAATGATCTTCTTTAATTTACCCCATCATGTGTCCTCCTTTTCCTGTTCCTGGCTTCTTCTTCCCATCAACCTCTCTGTCTCAGAAGCTGTACACATTAGTCCTGCCTATCTCTGTCTTTGCCCAATCTCAGGCCTCATCATTTATTTAACCAATCAGAGACAATGTAAGTAACAGACAGCAAGCAGGACCACTTAATTAACATTTAGAAAGCTTAACACCACCCCATCAAGGACTTAGTCATACATTTAAGATTTTGTTTGCAGGAAACTTTACAGAATGCTCTACACAATCAGTGAGATATCTTCCCTGTAGCTGGTGGGAATTTGAGAAAACTCTAGGTTGACTATGTTTGTCTTAAAGTTGTGCTGGATTTTTTTTTCCTTGAAGGTTACATTTGATAGGTTTTGTGAGCCTTCCCTGATACATCACCATCCACTAGAGAACCAGAGAGGCATTCAGGAAGGCATCTGGAACAACCCAGTTTGCTCCCTCTCATTGGGTAGTGTGCCTTGCCAGTTTAGATATTTTGCTTTCCAAACTCCAATTTCTGCTTTTTCCATTCAGTGAGTCTGTTGAGGGAAGTTTCTCTTCCTGGCACCACAGTCAAGAAAGAAGGTTACATTTGCTAGGCTTTGTGAGCCTATACAAAGGCAGAAAGCCTCTACTGGCTTCCACCTCCCTGTATTTCTGTCTCATGCTGGCTATTATCCAGTAGCTGAAAGTAGATATGCCTTATATTTTGTCTAGTTCTGCAGTTGTTTATAGTGGGTGTGTAATTTTTGACCCTGTCAGTTCCTCATGGCCATAATGAGATAGAGTTCCAACTGATTATTTGAAACCACTATTCAACTTTTCTAATCAGTGTGTGGATGTTTACATTTCCATTTAAAAACACAATCTTATTTTCATAGGTCTACCTGCCAATAGCATTATACAGATTAGAAATAATATTATACATGTATCCTGTTAATGGTGATTACAATATTTGGATTTAATATGTTTGCATCTGAGTTTCCCTATTTGTGCATAGGTATGAGAGTAGCACTTACTTTACAAGGTAGTGATGTGGATGACATAAATGAAAATTACAATTGCTTTATGCTTATATATCAAGTATTACTTAAAAAATTTTGGTCAGCAATGATATACTCTCTATTATGAAAAAGAATAAAATCATTGTTAAACACTGAATGTAGCTGTGTTTGAAAGCATGCAAACTACTTCTTAACTGTTCCCAAAGGGATATTTTTCAATTCATTGAGAATCCATCTTAAGTGGTGCCCAGGTTCTCATGTCTCTCATTTTCTGCTATCTTAGTCTGTCTTTCTCTGCCCAGCTTCCTGTTATACTCCTGGCCATGTGATGTCACATGCTCAGACCATGATGGACATGTTTGCCTATATATTTTAGTATCTATATGTCTTTTTTTATTAAATACTTTATTTTTTTTCTTCAAGTTACATCTCAGTCACAAACCCTTCCCTATTCCCCCTTCCTGTCCCACCCTTCCACCCTCTTCCCCCCAACAGCTTCCCCTTTCAGTCCAACAAATGGTTCCTTCTCTAATAACAGTAAATACTATACAAAACAACAGAAATAAATATGCCACATTTATGAGAGTTAAATGGCCCAGTATACCTTCCCAATGTCCAGTTCATACATATTTGGCCCCTGACTTTAACATTCTACCATCTAACCATCTCCATGAATTTAAAGTTCTATAACTGACTTAGCTTTCATACTAACTTGCATCACTATTATAACCATCTTCTTAGATCTAGAATGCCCTCTTGATTCCTAAACAACTCAAAATTTAACTATGAGACTCTAGCTGTCTATTCTTCAACCACCTCAGAGACCTGAGAGGGATAAATATATCTGATTATATAGGAAGTGCAGGGCCTGCAGCTTTCAATACTAAGAAATGACAAACCAGTGACTGCCTGGACAGTTCTTTTAACAGTTGTCATTGAAAGACTTAGGTCTTTTAACTTTTCCAGCATTGAACATCTGTTGAATAAATATTTTCCTTGATATCTGGACTACTTCCAACATAATTTGGATATGTTGAGCTAATAGAAACTGTGTTGTTTTACTGTATTTGACAAAAGAATTAAGATGAATGTAAGGTAAATAAAAGAAGTGACAGAGATCAGATGCATAAAGCTCTTTGAGAAGTCTCTAATGGATAGTATATTCTCATTTTTATCTATTATTTTATTTTTATTTGAAATTATGTGTGCCAGAAAGCAAATAATCATGTGTTTCCTTTCTTCAAACAGAATACTAATCGCAGAGGCTGAACTGCTGAGGTCCTGGGCACAGAAACTGGCAAAATAGGAAACTACTCAGCTGGTAGCCATCGGCCCCAAAAAACCTTGGTATGGCCACATTTTTTTTCAATTTCTCAGCCTACAGTAGTCCGGTGGCCACCAAGCAAGAAGGTCACTGGAAGCTGTGCATGTTCTATGGGGCATTGCACCAAGCACAGGCTCGTATTGCCATTCAGAGGAGTCCTAGGCACACATGCCTGCTTCATTGTATCAAGTCACCGGTGGGCTTTTTCACACATTAAAAAAAAAAAAAAGCACCCGATTCATAGGGGAAAGACTAACGAAGGCTTAAACCTATCACTTCCTGTCTTTATTAATGTATTTGATTTGGATAAAATTAAAGGTAGAGTTTCATTCAATCCTTCCATATTTAAAAAAAAATAAGGAAAGAGAGAAGGTAACCAAGGACATTTGCCCTTCACATACGCCTCGTGTGGGGTGGGGTATCAAGGCTCTTCTTTAGGTGGTTGGTGTCTTAGGCAAGGTTTGTGGTTAGTTCTGATCACACACAGTGGGAAAGTGAAGCCATCACGGACCTTTACTGGGAAAAACTTTGCCTAAGCAGAGGTTTGTTATGCCAAGAGCTGGAATAATAAATACAGATAGGTGGTAGACTCGTACTTCAAATAATTTGTTGAAACTATGTTCACAAACTCAGCCTTTTCCTATTTGTGCCGTTATTAGCCGTAAGGACAGTGGTAACCTTACTGAGACTTGGACAAGTGCCTTGCCAATCACTCCCCACAACAGTCTAGCTTTGGTGACTAAAATTAGTTGAAACGGCACAAATGTCCAAACTATGATCGATTGTCTCCATGTTCAGGGCAGACCCTGGAGTTTGACTGACAGATCAAAATGGCAACTATCTGGTTAGAAGGGCAGAGGGCACACTCTATCTATACCCCACGATATAAACAGTTCTGCAAAAGAAAGAACAGAGGAACCAGAATAAAAATAAACCGGAAAATGTACCACAACCACCAGGGTTCTGAAATTAAAGTGTGTAAGATACTTAATAAACCAGTGTTTCTAGTGTTTCCAAAATTTACATACTAATGATTTAAAATGCATAAACATTAAGCTCTTGTTACACATTCTTCTGTAAATAAGTTAAGGAATGCGATCCACAAGGCTGGGTTATCAATATATGAGTCTTACATAAGAAGTAAAATCCAAGTAAATAATGTTTAAAATAAATAATTGCTAGCTCCTGTGTGCAGATTTCCGTTAATGGTTGTTTCAGCATTGAGTTAGCCAAACCAATAAATGTGTTTTAAAGTGCTTTACAAACCATCAATGTTTTCCTTTTTTCTCACTGAAAAAAAAAATGGAAAACAAAGTTTTCCAATCCTGCTACCACTTAATTTTTTTTGTCTGTCGTGATCAAATTTTTGTTCATAACCTGTCTTTTTCCATTTCTTTTTATAAAGATTGAAATGTGACTTCTACCCTTAATGTTCTTGAAAATTCTGTTCATCAACATTCATGTCACTAATTCTAAAATGTTTTCAAGCTCTTCTGCCCATGTTACCACCATTCTTAGGACATGGCTTTCCCCCTCTGAGCGTAACTGTCCACTGAGAGGCTCCACCCAGCAACAGATCAAACAGATGCTGAGACCCACAGTCAAACCTTAGGTGGAGCTTGGGGAGTCTGGTAGAAGAGTGAGAGGAAGAATAAAGGATCTAGAGAGGATAAGAACTCCAAAAGAAGACCAGCAGGAGCAACTAACCTAGGTCCATTGGGGCTTAACAGAGCCTGAAGCACCACCCCAAAGCATAGCATGTATAAACTAGACCTAAGCCCCCCACACATATGTATCTGATAGGCAGCTCAGTCTTCATGTGGTTACCCTAGCAAGTGTAGAGAGGGCTGTCCTTTGACCTAGACTCTGTCGCCTGGTTGCAGAACAGTTTCCCCTAGGAGGGCTGCGATGTCTGGTCTCAGTGGAAGAAGATGCTCTTAGGCCTGATGTGACTTAATAAGCTAATGAGGACTGATACAGGGTGGGATGGCTCTCCTTTTCTGAGGAGGAGAAGGGTTAAAGGATGAAGAGGGTGGGAGGATGGGACTGGGAGGAGAGGGGGGACTACAATCGATATGTAAAATAAATTAAGAAATAAATAACCTTACCTACTAAAGCTGACACATTTTTACATCATGTTAAACCCTTTTAACTGAGAGTGATGGCCTTTATCTTCATTCACTATGTGTGTGCCAGGCCATTCTTGTCCTAAATTAAAACAACTGAAAGGTGATGATGATGTGTAGTGTAGGAAAAACAAAAGGATATTCTAGTCTATTTGGCCTCAGTGATCACATCTCAAATACCATTTCATTTAAAAAGTATGCGTGCACTGTTTTTAATTTTGAAATGATTACAAAATCTGATTACGGCAGAAAGAACCTTCTTTTCAAAACCACTTAAGTGAGAGGCGCTGGAGGCGATGCTTCACTATTACTGTGTATTTGTTGCCATAAGGACATTTCCCCCATTCAGCCATATGAATCACCAGATTTGCAGCACGGCAGTGACATTGGACCATATGGTGCCAGGCTTCATGTTTAAGTTTACCTGTCTAGTCCCCAATGAGTCATGTGCAACATGATGGTTCATATCCAGTGCTCATGTCTTTCTCTCTTTAGTCTGAGACAGTTTCTAGGTCTTTCTTTGTCAGGATTTTGAAAGATTTCAAAACATCTGTTTTGTAGAATGTTCTTCCTCCTGCTGGAGGCATCCCTCCATATGTGTCTTATTACTCTTCTCAGCCCCTGATATCTCATGGATGTTTATCTCTTCACAAGGCCACTAGCCTCCCCATCTTTGACCTTCAACAGTGTGGGCCCCCTTCCACCTTCAGCACAACATTTTAGGGCATGGGAACTAAATTTTTGAGAAAGGGGAAGGGAATCAAGTGTTATTAAGATCACTTCCCACTCTGAAATTTTATGGTAGATAAAATAATATAGATAAATATTTACAAGTTTGTGCCCAGAAAATGGACTAGGGATGCACTGACATAGTTGGCACAAATGGCCATGTTTAAAATAATTGCTAAGACAAAAATCAACGTCAGGCATGGATAGCTTTGAGTAGGGGCAGTAGATGTGGCAAATATATGAATATGATTGGAAGTGTAAGATTGGAACATGGGCAGAGAAGTCAAGATATGTTTAGACACAGCAACCCTCAAAGAGAGACTAGATAACAGTGGGTGGGTGACCACAACACAAGTAAATATCTGTCAGTAGTATTCAGGCCAGAAAGAAAAAAAAATATTAACTAAAGAAGATCTTAATATGTGTTACAGAGATTAGTGATCATTCTGATCGATATGAAAAAACGATTCATATCTATTAATTTATCGATTACATGGTATCACCTGGTTTCATAGATGCTAAAAGCTCATGGTTTCACTTGCCCATTGAGGAGCTGACACTAGACTCCTTGTAACCTATATTATACTGCCATCTTGTGGTTAAATTTAAATGCCTTTCTCACTAACCAGAACTATTTTTATATACTTTAAACATTAAGAGAATCACAATTTTAATAAAAACATTATACTTTTGGATAAAGGGTAATGATAAAAACTCATGTAAATATAGAATGATATATATAATTAAATTAAGGTCATATAAAATTCACACTAGCTAAAGACAGGTTGCTACCATCAATTCTGCATTTTGTCAAGGATTTTGTCATATTCGGTAATACTAAACATCAGCCCTTTCTGAATCACAACACCTCACTACTGTTCCACTCTGGGTGCAGTGTAAGTGTCTAGCAAATTCTCCTAACAGAGTGCTTACACTGAGCAATTTGGTAAGTCTTTTCTCACAGCCTTGACTATTAATTAGACATGGTCCTCTGTGCACATAAATGTAACTACATGCAAACGTTTGTGCACATGAGCTCATACTCAGCTTCTTCCCCTAATACCCATGCTGTCTATATAGATCAAGTACCCAGTACCCATATATGGTCTGATTTCTCTAAACATGCCTGTTCATTAGTCACTTACCTTGATGCCAATGGAGCCCTCCAAAACTACTACCATGCCTCATACCATGAAGGAAACAGTGTTTGAAGAAAGGGAAATTTGATCTTCAGAAGAAGAAAAATGTTTTCTAATGTACTGAATGGAAACCATAGATTCTTACATAAGCAAGTATCTTTCACCAGTCATACCAAACAATTGTGCAGTCCCCTGCTGTGTCTATGCAACAATTAGTGATTCTGGAAGATAGTATATTAGGTTAATGTTGCAATAGTTGCATGTGGAGGAACATTTTTGAAATATTAAAAATCTGTGTTTGTGTTTTAGTCTAGGTATAGCATGCTTTTAGTGTAATAATATTCTCTAACATTATGATTCATTTGGGTTTTTATACATTTCTAGGCTACATAGGAAAACACTGTTTACAAAAAAAATAAGGAAATAAACTGAAGACAAGAAAACTTCAGTTGAACATGAACATGCACACACACCGTAAACACACTAACAAAATGATAAACAATCAAAGGCCATCAGATCACATAAAGCATAAAGTCCAAAATATGCTACACAACAAAAATCACTTCAAATATAAACTCATTGGGATGTTTACAAGACAAAAACACACAAAAGAAAGAGAGGGAATCACACAAACATTTATCAAAGCAGAGCATAAGTATATATCAGGAAAACAGGTGATTACAGAATAAGAACAATTGCCAAGAATGAAGAACATTTTAACTTAGCTCATCACATAATAACCCAGAATGTGCTATGCAGTTTTAAACACATTATGCAATTGAAATGGGAGAAAACAAACCTGAAATTAGAGCTGGAGATTTCAAGATCTCTATGGTGGAGAGACTCTCTCTCTCTCTCTCTCTCTCTCTCTCTCTCTCTCTCTGTCATACACACACACACACACACACACACACAGGCATTCTCTCTAAGACTTCTTTCTTGACAGAACACAGAACATCAGACAAATATGGAAATTTTCAACACTAATTATTTCAAGTTCACCAGTAACATCACCAAGATAGATTATATTCTGATCCATAAACCCAATAAACTCAAACTTTATTCCCTAATCGACTTTGAAATTAGAAATCAATAACACAAAACTATCTGGAAAATTCCCAAATGTTTAGAAATCAACATAACTTTAGAACATTATTGTAAATTTAAGGAAATTTATGTGAAAAGATATTCTTCAGCACTGTTTGTGGGAATATAAATTAGTATGATAATAGAAAACAGTAGGGGATTCCTGAAGACATTAAAAGTAGAACTACCCTGTAATTCAATAATCTCACAACTGGATGCATACATACTAAATTACAAGGTAGTTCAACTTTCAATGACTTGAGGAACCCCCTAACATTTTCTATTATCATACTAATGTGTTGGTGGGGGTATAATTTTTTATTTATTATATGGAATATATATAATAAAATCAGTCTGTTGAAGAGGAATCTGCATTCTCATACTTACTGTGTAGTTACAATAGCAATGGAACAGAAATAAATGTGGATAAAGTAACTGTACATACACTATGAAATTGATCGGCCTTAAAAATAAAATAAAATAAAATAAAGACAAAAAACAGACTTCTGGTCTTGAAACATTTTATTCCTTTCCCTCTCTTGTTTAACTATATCTTGCATTTCTCTAAGGGCTTTATTCATTTCCATCACCTGTTTTGCTGTACTTTCTTGTTCTTTGAGTGATTTTTTTTTCCTCCATTAAGACCTGTATTATTTTCATAAACATAAGATTAAGGTCATTTTCCTGTGTTTCAGTTGTGTTAGGATTTCCAGGGCTTTCAGTAGCATTATAGCTAGGTTCTGGAGATACCATAGTGCCTTGGATTGTTGTTGTTGTTGTTGTTTTTAAATCATGTTCCTGAACTGGCCTTTAGCCATCTGGTTTACCCTGGTGTTGTCTGGTTGTTTCTGATCCCAACTGGCTCAGGAAAAACCCCTGTTCTCTTTAGAACTGGTTGATCCTGTGATCTTGGTGTCTACCTCTGAATGATGGGTAGGTCCAGCCCTGTACCACCTGGAATCCCCAGATCTGCATCCTCAGGATCATCCAGTTCCATCTTCTGGACCTGGACCACCTGGGATACTCAGACATAAAACCTCAGGATCATCTAGGCCTTCAACCTCAGGAACACCAGGACCTGTGCCACCTGGCATGCCCAGACCTCCAGCTTCAGGAGCATCCAGCTCCATCTTCTAGACCTGTACCACCCGGGGTCCCCAGGGCTGCAACTGCAGGAATATCCAGACCTGCAACATCAGGAACACATAGGCCTTATACACCAAGAGCATCTAATATCATCTCCTGGACCAGCTCCACCTGGAGTCAACCAGGTCTGCAACCTCAAGAACATCTAGGAGCATCCACTGACAATGTCCAAACCAGCTTTACCTTGGGTCACCAGGCCTGCAACTTCAGGAATATCTAGAAGTTACCACATGGAATACAACAGGACTACCCAAGCCTGCTAAACAGGAAATTCCACCTTAATTGTAAGACTTCAACTCCACTAATGGCCATAAGAATAGCTGCAACATCCAGGCCTCCAGCACGAGGAAAATTCAGAGTACCCTAGAGCACTTCCAGGGGCCCTGAGCTTGGTGCTGTCCCTCTGAGCTCTGTTGTTTAGACACCTCTTCCATTGACCTACTTCAATCCTGTGGCACAAGAACACCCAGCTTCACACCACTCAGGCCTGCTAAACAAAGAACAACCAGTATCAGGCAGGCACAACCAGATGGCTAAAGGCAAGCATAAGAATACAACCAACAGGAGACAGGGTAATACGGTACCTTCAGAGCACAACTATCCTATTACAGCAACCTCTGGTTATTCTAACAAAACTGATGCACAAGAACATGACCTTAAATCAAATCCTATAATGATGATAGAGGCCTTAAAAGAGGAAATGAATAAATTTCTTAAAGAAATAAAGGGAAATTCAATTAAACAGTTGAGTGAAATGAATAAATCCTTTTTTAAAATGCAAGAAAACTCAAACAGGTGAATGAAATTAATGATTCCTTTAAAGAATTACAGGAAAACACAAGCAAACAGATGAAGGAAATGAACAAAACAGAACAAGACCTGAACATGGAAATAGAAGCAATAAAGAAAACACAATCTGAGGGAATCCTGGAGATTAAAAAAAAAAGTAGGGAAGAGAACAGGAACTACAAACCCAAGCATTACCAACAGATTACAAGAGATGAAAGAAAGTATCTCAGGCCTAGAAGATACAACTAAAGAAATCGATGCATTGGTCAAAGAAAATGTTAAATCTAAAAAGTGCCTGACACAAAACATTCAAAAAATCTGGGACACTATGAAAAAATCAAATCTTAGAGTAAAAGGAATAGAAGAAGAAGACTCCTAGATCCAAGGCTCAGAAAATAAATATTTTCAACAAAATCATAGAAGAAAAACTTTTCCAACCTAAAAAAAAAAAAAAACAAGAGATGCCTATAAACATACAAGACACCTATAGAATACCAAATACATTGGGCCAAAACTGAAATTTCTCCTGCCATATAATAATCAAAACACTGATCACACAGAACGAAGAAAGAATATTAAAAATTGCAAGGGACAAAGGCCAAGCAACATATGAAGTCAGATCTATCAGAATTACACACAACTTCTCAAGAGAGACTCTTAAATCCAGAAGGGCCTGGAGAGATATCTTGCAGACCCTACAAGACAACAGATGTTAGCCCAAACTACTATACCCACAAAACTTTTAATCTCCATAGATGGAGAAAACAAAGTATTCCATAAGAAAAGCAAGTTTAAACAATACCTATCTACAAACCCAGCCCTACAGAAGGTACTAGAAGGAAAACTCCAACCCAAGGAAGATAACTATACCCAGAAAGTCACAGGAAATAACCCCCAAACCAAAAGAAGGTAAACACACACACATGCACTCTACCACAACCAACACCAAAATAACAGGAAGCAACAATCATTAGTTACTAATATCTATCAGCATCAATGGATTCAATTCCCCCACAAAAGACAAAGGCTAACACAATGAATTTAAGGACAGGATAAATTATTCTGCTGCATACAAGAAACATACCTCAGCAACAAAGATTGATGTGATGTCAAGGTAAAGGGCCAGAGTAAGGTTTTCCAAGCAAATGGACACAAGAAGCAAGCAGGAGTAGCCATTCTTGTATCCAATAAAATTGATTTTCAACTAAAATTAATGAAAAGAGATGGGGAAGGACACTTCATACATATTAAAGGAAAAATTGGTCAATATGACATTTCAATTCTGAACATTTACACCCCAAATGCAAGGGTACCCTCATTCATAAAAGAAACATTACTAAAGCTTAATCACACATCAACCCCACACAGTAATAGTGAGAGACTTCAACACCCCACTCTTACCAGTTGACAGATCATTGAGACAGAAACTAAACAGAGAAATAATGAAACTAAGAGATGCCATGAATCAAATGGACCTAACAGATATCTACAAAACATTTCATCCAAACACAAAAGAATATACTTTTTTCTCAGTACCTCATGGAAACTTCTCCAAAATTAACAGCATTTACTTGGTCACAAAGCAACCCTCAACAGAAAAAAGAAAGTTGAAATAACACCTTGCATTTTTCATACCACTATGGAATAAAGATGGACTTCAACAGTAACAGAAACAACAGAAAGCCTACAAACTCATGGAAACTGAACAACTCTCTACTCAATGATCTAAGGGTCAGGGAATGAATAAAGAAATTAAAGTCTTTTTAGAATTCAATGAAAATGAAGAGAAAACATACCCAAATTTGTGGGACACCATGAAAGTAGTGTTGAGAGGAAAGTTCATAGCACTAAATGCCTTTATAAAGAAATTGGAGAGATTTTATACTAGCCACTTAAAAGTACATCTGAAAGTTCTAGAACAAAAAGAAGCAAACACACCCTAGAAGAGTAGATGGCAGGAAATAATCAAACTCAGGGCTGAAATCAATATATTAGAAACAAAGAGAACAATAGAAACAATCAATGAAACTATGTGCTACTTCTTTGAGAAAATCAACAAGATAGATTAACCCTTATCCAAACTAACTAAAAGGCAGAGGGACAGTATCCAAATTAACAAAATCAGAAATTACAGGGGGACATAACAACAGACACTGAGAAAATCCAAAGAATCATAAGGTCTTATTTCAAAGGCCTGTACTCCACAAAATTGGAAAATCTAAATGAAATGGATAATTTTCTTGATAGATACCACCTACCAAAGTTAAATCAGGAGCAGATAAACAAATTAAAGTGCCCATAATCCCTAAGGAAATAGAAACAGTTATCAAAAATCTCCAATCAAAAACAGCCCTGGGCCAGATGGTTTTAGCACAGAATTCTACCAAACACTCAAAAAAGAGCTAATACCAATACTCCTCAAACTATTCCACAAACTTGAAACAGAAGGAACTTTGCCAAGCTCATTTGATGAATCTACAATCACCCTAATACCTAAACCACACAAAGACTCAACTAAGAAAGACAATTTCAGACCCATCTTCTTCACAAATATTGATGCAAAAATACTCAAGAAAATACTGGCAAACTAAATCCAAGAGCATATCAAAAATATCATCCACCATGATCAAGTAGGCTTCATACCAGGAATGCAGGGATTCCTGAATGAATCATTCAACATATGAAAATCCATCAGTGTAATCCATCATATAAAAAAAAAACCGAAAGGAAAAAAAAACACATGATCATATCATTAGATGCTGAAAAGGCCTTTGACAAAATTCAACACCCATTCATGATAAAAGTCTTGGAGAGATCAGGAATACAAGGCCTATGCCTAAATGTAATAAACGCAATATACAGCAAGCCGATAGCCAACATCAAATTAAATAGAGAGAAACTTAAAGCAATTCCACTAAAATCAGGGACAAGAAAAGGCTGTCCACTCTCCCCATATCTCTTCAATATAGTACTAGAAGTTCTAGCTAGAGCAATAAGACAACTAAAGGAGATTAAGAGAATACAAATTGGAAAGGAAGAAGTCAAATCATATTTGCAGATCATATGATAGGATACATAAGTGACCCCAAAAACTCTACTAGAGAACTCCTATAACTGATAAACACCTTCAACAAATTAAATGGAGAGAAGCTTAAAGCATTTCCTCTAAAATCAGGGACAAGGCAAAGCTGCCCACTCTCTCTCTAGCTCTTCAACATAGTACTTGAAGTTTTAGCTAGAGCAATAAGACAACTAAAGGAGATCAAGGGGATACAAATTGGAAAGGAAGAAGTCAAAGTATCCCTACTTGCAGATGATATGATAGTATACATAAGTGACCCCAAAAATTCCACCAGAGAACTCCTACAGCTGATAAACTCCTTTAGCAAGGTGGCTGGATACAAAATCAATTCAAAAAAAATCAGTAGCCCTTCTTTACACAAAACATAAATGGGCTGAGAAAGAAATACACCCTTCACAATAGCCACAAATAATATAAAATACCTGGGGGTAACTCTAATCAAGCAAGTGAAAGACCTGTATGGTAAGAACTTCAAGTCCTTGAAGAAAGAAACTGAAGACGATATCAGAATATGGAAAGATCTCCCTTGCTTATGGATAGGTAGGACCAACATAATAAAAATGGCCATCTTACCAAAAGCAATATACAGATTCAGTGCGATTCCTGTCTAAACACCAATTCAATTCTTTACAGACCTGGAAAAAACAATTCTCAACTTCATATGGAATAACAAAAAATCAAGAATAGCTAAATCAATCATGTAAAAAAGCAGAACATCCAGAGGTATCGCCATCCTGGATTTCAAGCTGTACTACAGGGCAATAGTAATAAAAACAGCATGGTACTGGTATAGAAACAGACCAGCTGACCAATGGAATCGAATCGAAGATCCAGAAATAAACTCACACACCTACAGTCACTTAATTTTTGACAAAGAAGCCAAAACCATACAATGGAAAAAGGAAAGCATCTTCAATAAATGGTGCTGGTCTAACTGGATGTCAACATGTAGAAGAATGCAAATAGATCCATACTTATCACCCTGTACAAAACTTAAGTCTTAGTGAGTCAAAGACCTCAACATAAATCCAGACACACTAACATTAATAGAAGAGAAAGTGGGGGAAAGCCTGGAACTCATTGGCACTGGTAGCAACTTCCTGAACAGGACACCAATAGCTCAGGAGCTAAAAACAATCAATAAATGGGACCATATGAAACTGAAAAGCTTTTGTAAGGCAAAGGACACTGTCCTTAGAACAAAACGGCAGACTACAGACTGGGAAAGGATCTTCACCAACGCAACATCCGACAGAGGGCTAATATCCAAAATATATAAAGAACTGAAGAAATTACACACCAAAAAATCAAATAACCCCATCAAAAATGGGGTAGAGAGCTAAACCAAGAACTCACAGAAGAGGAATCTCTAAAGACTGAGAGGGACTTGAAGACATGTTCAACATCTTTGGTCATCAGGAAAATGCAACTTAAAACAACTCTGAGATTCCATCTCACACTGGTCAGAATGACTAAGATTAAAAAACTCAAGTGATAGCACATGCTAGCGAGGATGTGAAGAAAGAGGAACACTCCCCCATTGCTGGTGGGAGTGCAAACTTGTACAACCACTTTGGAAATCAATCTGGAGCTATCTTAGAAAATTGGGAATAGTTCTACCTCAAGACCCAGCCATATCCCTCTTGGGCATATATCCAAATGATTCAAAATGAAACCACAAGGACATTGCCTCAACAATGTTCATAGCAGCCTTATTTGTAATAGTCAGAAACTAGAAGCAACCCAGATGTCCTTCAACTGAAGAATGGATTTAAAAAATGGTAGTACATTTGTACAATGGAATATTACACAACTATCAGAAATGAGGAAATCATGCAATTCTAAACCAAATGGATGGATCTAGAAAAGCTCATCCTAAGTGAGCTGACTCAGTCCCAGAAAGATAAACATGGTATGTACTCTCTTATAAATGAATATTAACCATACATCACAGGATAACCATCCTACAACCCACAGACACAAATAGATAGGAACCTAGCATATTTTTCCTAGGAAAAAATTCACACAGCTGTGAGTGAGATGGAATCTGCTGCAGGTTAGTGGAACACCTTACCCTAGATGGTGTGCAATATCTAGCTCCAGTACAGGTGGAAGCTCTTGGCCCTCACATGACTGAAGAACTGATGGAGTATGATATGTGAGGCCCCACCTTATATGAAGAGAGGGAGACTACCAAGTAGAGGAATAATGAGGGAGGTAAAAAGGGAGGTAGGGAGGGAGGGAAGGAGTGAGGGAGGGAGGGGCCAAGAGGCGAGGAGGGAGGAAACTATGTTCTAGAAGTAACTTGAGAAAAAAAATACTTTTTTTTTTAGAAAAGAGTTAATAAGCTTTAAAATATAATAAAGATACAATATAAAATTTTCAAACTATAAGTTAACGAAAGTATACTTGCCTTACTGGCATGAAAGGGAAAATGGCTTTAGTTTCAGATTGGAATGTTAGACTGCAGGTTGCCACATAGCTTACACAAACTTGATAGAAGCTTTAAAGGTTTTTTTGAAGCTATAAACGATATTTTCATGGTTTGGCATTAAAAAGCAGGTAAGATGTTTAAAATGCTGTAAATATATTAAAGGTGACTACAGTTCAACCTGGTTTTCTAAACCTCCAAGAGTTGAAAAAATTTGGAGCTAAGGTAAAATATATGAAATGGTGGTGTTAGCCCATGCCTTTAACTCCAGCAGAGACAGGAGGATCACTATAGAGTTAGTTGTCTTATAAATTCTAGAGTTACAAGGAACAGAGTGGTGATGGTGCACACCCATACTCCCATCATTGGAGAAGAATACACCCTTAATCCCAGCATACTAGAGACAGAAACCTGCAGATCTCAGAGTTCAAGGCCAGCCTGACACAAGCAAGTTCTAAATAGAGAAAAACTTCAATCCAGGGGTGGTGGTGCACATCTTTAATCCCATCAGTTGGGAAGCACATGCCTCTGATCCCAATATTTAGAATGGAAAGACAGGCACATAGTATTTGGAAGGATTTAAGTTTAAAAGTTGCTCACAAAAGGCATGGTCAAATTCAAAGTGAATTGTCCTTTGATATCTCAAAATACATACATTTAAAGGTTTGCTTAGTTCCAAAATATCAAAATAATTTCCTTATTAATCTCAATTGAAAAATAATACTTATGTTGTCAAAAAACTGAATTTGCTCCAGGAAAATATTACCTGACACCCCCCCCAAAAAAAAAGTAGTGTTCCAGAGTTAGGATTAGGGCAGGGCTCTGTTCTTATCTTTCCAGGAGATTTAAAGCATCCATATAAGGAATCCAGGGACAACTGGACAATGGAAACCTCAGAAGAAAACAGATCAGACACCAAAGAAGACAAGTAGCCTAGACGATCAAGACTTACAGACTTCCTCAATAGCTGTTTCTTCAAAAGTCTACAACCACAATAAATCAAAATCACTAAGATTGTTCAGCTCCACAGAGTGTTCCAGCCAGAACTTCAGTAAAGCCCTGAAGTTCAGCTTCTGTCTACAAACTTCTTAGGACATTTAAATAGCTGAGCACAAAAGGACTGAACATCAAATGATTCTATTAACATTTTTAACCATTTTTCCATTCGTATTTGGACCCCAAACAGGTTTATT
This sequence comes from Lophiomys imhausi, assembly GCA_907164525.1. NCBI lineage: Eukaryota > Metazoa > Chordata > Mammalia > Rodentia > Muridae > Lophiomys > Lophiomys imhausi. Next base: position 2,138,204 of record CAJQZJ010032443.1, read on the forward strand.
ACATCCCAAATCAGCAGGAAGTCATTTTAAGAGACCGATGTCCCATTGCCAGAAGGTGGGGTGGGTGATTTTCCCCCTTTGGCCATTTGTTGGGTTGTAGAAACCGCTTTACAATCAATGTCTGTCAGAGAAACAGGGCCAAAGGCTGAAGATAGATGCTCTGATATATGGAGAGAAAATGGGAGCTGTCCAGACAGCCACTGGTATGTCATTTCTTAGTTTTGGAAGCTGCTGGCCCTGCACTTCCTCTATAATCAGATATATTTATCCCCCTCAGGTCTCTGATATGGTTGAAGACTAGATAGCTAGAGTCTCATAGTTAAATTTTGAGTTGTTTAGGAATGAAGAGGGTGTTGTTTTGGATCTAAGAAGATGTTTTTTAAAACTGTGGTGCAAGTTAGGATGAAAGCTGAGTTGGATATAGAACTATAAACTCATGGAAATGGTTGGATAGTAGAATGTTAAAGTCAGGTGACAAATACTTATGGACTGGACATTGGAAATGTATGCTAAGCTCTATAATTCATAATTGTGGCCTAATTGTTTCTGTTCTTTTGTATTGTATTTGTTGTTATAAGAGAAAGTGGCATGTGCTGGACTGAAAGGGTGAGCTGTTGTGGGGCAGAGGGGAGATATACCTTAAACTTAAAAAAAAAGGAGGTGGATGGGGCAGGGGTTAAGAGGGAAGGGTGGGAGGGTGGGACCAGAGGGGAGAGTAGGGAGGCGATTGTGATTGAGATGTAACTTGAAGAAATTTTAAAGGGGGGGGGGTATTTTCATTGTTTGGCTTTAAAAAGAGAGTTAAGAGGCTTAAAAGGTTGTAAGTAATTTGAGGGTTACTACAGCTCAATCTAGTTTTCTAAACCTCCAAGAGCTGAAGTAATTTGGAACCAAGGTAAAATATTTTAGAAGGGTGTGTTAACCAATGCCTTTAACTCCAGCAGAGACAGGAGGATCACTATAGAGTTAGTTGTCTTTTATTTTTATTTTTTTAATATTTTATTATTAGTTCAGGTTACATCTCCATCACAGTGTACTCTTTCTGCCCCTCCCACCCTCTACACCCTATCCCTTCCATCCCACTCCTCTAGAGTGGAGAGTCCCTACATAATAACAGTCTCCTGCCCCAGTTCAGCAGTCATGAGGGCCAAGAGCCTCCTCATATATTGGAGGCCTACAAGGTAGCACCACTAGGGTAAAGTGTCTCATTGATAGGAAACAAAGTCTATGTTCATGTTCCCTTTGGTGTGTTGTTTGTAGTATAGTTATCCTGTAATATATGGCTCAAATCCGATTATAAGTGAATAGATGTCATGTGCATCCTTCTGAGTCTGGGTTAGCTCACTCAGGATGAGCTTCTCTACCTCTATCCATTTGGCTGCAAATTGCATAATTTCATTGTTTCTGATAGCTGAGGAGTATTCCAGTTTTTTTTTGTTTTGTTTTGTTTTTTTAATCGATTCCTCCATTGAGGGACATCTGGGTTGTTTCCAGTTTCTAACTATTACAAATAAGGCTTCTAGGAACATAGATGATGAAACTTCCTTGTGATTTGGTGAGGAATCATTTGGATGTATACCCAGAAGTGGTATGGCTGGGTCCTGAGGCAGAGCTATTCCAAGTTTTCTAAGATATTGCCAGACTGACCTCCATAGTGGTTGCACAAGCCTGCACTCCCACCAGAAATGGAGGAGGGTTCCCCTTTCTCCACACCCTCGGCAGCATGTGTTTTCATTTGAGGTTTTGATCTTAGCCATTCTAACAAGTGTGAGATGGAATCTCAGAATCCTGTTGAGTTGCATTTCTCTGACTATTAAGGATGCTGAGAATTTCTTCAAGTGTCTCTCAGCCATTAGTAATTCCTCCTTTGTGAATTCTCTGTTTAGCTCTGTTCCCCATTTTTTGATTGGATTATTTGGTTTCTTGGCATAATTTCTTGAGTTCTATACTACAACCAATGCACCAAAGGGAACATGAACATAGACTTTTTTTCCTGTCAATGAGACACTTTGCCCTAGTGGTGCTGCCTTGTAGGCCCCCTGTGTATGAAGAGGCTCTTGGCCCTCATATGACTGCTGAAATGGGGCAGGGGACTGTTATGTAGGAGCATTCCACTCCAGTGTAGTGTGATGGAAGGGCTAGGGGGTAGAGGGTGGGAGGGCAGGACTGGGAGGAGTGGAAAGAGGACACTGTGATGGAGATGTAACCTGAAGTAATAAATTAATATTTTTTAAAGTAGATATCAATAAACATATTATAAAATAAAATAATGCATAAATATGAGAAAATGGGATATAGACATTATATAGGAATGATAAAGAAAAAGGAACAATTTATTGAATATGGTCTTATATCTTTGTATATTGATACAAAATTAAGATTATATTTGGCTAAATCAGTGTTGATCTTTGTATATTAAAACAAAATTAAGGTTAACCCTTTTTAAGGTATTTTACCTAGATAATGCTTAAAAATACAATGTGAAGTTTTGGCCTTTTGATAGCAACTCTCACAAACTGTTTAGGATAATTTGAGATGCAAACTAATAGTCATTAAAACATGTCATTTGGTTAGGTACTAGCATAGTTTATCATAGATGTTTTCTAAGTTAACTGGGAATTAAGTTGCTAAGAGACAAGCAACATTTGCTTATCCAAATATACTGAGATAGATAAGTGGTGTTCAAAAACCTCAAGAGATCTGTAGAATTTGACATTCAAAGAAGGGTTCTTAACTTAAGATTTTGATATTGAGACATGTCAGCTCCTGACATCATCCCTTATTCTACACCAAGTACAGGATGAGCACTGAAGAATCTCCATTTGTAGATTCTTGCATTAGTGGCAAGCCTGTCACTAGGGAAGAAAAATCCCTTGCTTCAACTGTAGACAAGTACTGTCCGAAAAGGACAAAACTTGGAAGGAGGTAGGTCGACAGCCTAGCTCTGCCAAGACAGAGTAAGAAAGTCCTTCATATTTCCTGCTTTACAATTAATGATTGTCAAAGATACTGGGCCAAGAGAGTGAAGATAGATGCTCTGATGTATGGAGAGAAATTGGGGACTGTCCAGGCAGCCATCTGTCTGTCTTTTTTGAGTTTTGGAAGCTGCTGGCTCTGTACTTCCTGTATAAACAGATACATTTATCCTTCACAGATCTCTGATGTGATTGAAGACTAAATAGTTATAGTCTCACAGTTAAATTTTAAGTTGTTTAGGAATTAAAAAGATGTTCTAAGTCTAAGAAGATGTTTTTAACTTGGTAATGCAAGTTAGGATGGAAAATGAGTTAGGTATAGAACTTTAAACTCATGTAGATAGATAATAGGATATTAATATCAGTTGCCAAATATGTATGGAATGAACATTGGGAATGTATGTTATACCTTATAATTTTCATAATTGTTTCCTAAATATTCAAAAAAAGAGTTATGAATTCTGGGAGAAGGGGAGAGGGTGGGAGGGTGGGGCCAGGAGGGGTGGAGGAAGAGGACTGTGATGGAGATGTAATTTGAAGTAATAAATAAAAATTTAAAAATCCAGAGTAGTGAAAAGAGTCCTGTACAATAAAAGAACCTCCAGAGGTATCTCTGACTTCAAACTTTACTACAAAAAAAAAAAAATAGTAATGAAAATCGAAAACCATTTAGTGTTGGCAGAAAAACAGACAGGTCGGCCAATGGAATCAAATCGAAGACCCAGAAATAAACCCAAACACCTACAGACACTTGATTTTTGACAAACATGCCAATACTATACAGTGGGAAAAAAATAGTATCTTCAACAAATTGTGCTGGTCTAACTGGATGTCAACATGTAGAAGAATGCATATAAATCCATATTTATCACCCTGCACAAAAGTCAAGTCCAAGTAAATCAAAGACCCCAACATAAAACTGGATATACTAAATCTAATAGAAAAAAAGTGGGGGAAAGTCTTGAACTCATTGGCACAGGCGACAACTTCCTGAACAGAATACCAATAGCTCCAACACTAAGATCAACAATTAATAAATGAAACCACATGAAACTGACAAGCTTCTGTAAGGCCAAGGGCACTGTCATTAGAACAAATCAGCAGCCTACTACAGATTGGGAAAAGATATTTACCAACCCCACATCTGACAGAGGGCTAATATTCAAAATATATGTCGAACTCAAGGAATTAAACACCAACAAACCAAATAATCCAACTAAAAGCTGGAGTCGGGCTAGAGAGATGACTCAGCCATTAAAGGCTAGGCTCACAACCAAAAAGTGGAGTACAGAACTAAACTGAGAATTCACTGTAGAAGAAACTCTAATGACTGAGAAGCGCTTAAAAAAATGTTCAACATCCTTAGTCATAAGGGAAATACAAATCAAAACAACTCTGAGATTCCATATTACACCCATCAGATTGGCTAAGTTCAAAAATTCAAGTGACTGCACATGCTGGTGAGGATGTGGAGAAAGGGGAACACTCCTCCATAGCTGGTAGGAGTGCAAACTTGTACAACAACCCTGGAAATCAATCTGGCTCCTTCTAAGAAAATTGGGAATAGCTCTACCTCAAGACCCAGCTATACCGCTCCTGGGCATGTACTCCCAAGTATGCATCACCAAATCACAAGGACATTTTCTCAACATTTTCCAACAACATATTCATAGCAGCTTTATTCATAATAGCCATAAATTGGAAACAACCCAGATGTCCTTCAACCGAGGAATGGATAAAGAAATTTTGGTACATCTACACAATGGAATACTATTCTGCTATCCGAAACAAGGATATTGTGAAATTTTCAGGCAAATGGATGGAATCAGAAAGATCATACTGAGTGAACTAGTGCATACCCAAAAAGGCACACGGTAATTACTCACTCATAAGTGGATATTAGTCAATATGTACAGGATCACCATGCTACAATCCACAGACCCAAAGAAACTCAGTAGCAAGGAGGGCTCAAGAGATGATGCTTGAATCCCTCTAAATAGGGGAGATAAAATAGATGTCAGAAGTGGAGGGAGAGAGAGTACAAGAACCCAACGTTTCTGCCACCCAAGAACCCTTATCCAGAAGATAATGGAAACAGATGCAGAGAACCACAGCCAAGCATTAGGCAAAAATCAAGGAGTCTTAAAGAACAGTTAGAGGAAGTATTGAGGAAGCTGGAGGGATCAAGTATACCACAAGAAGACCTACATAGCCAATTAACTCAGACACAAGGAGACTCAAAGATACTGAACCACCAAGCAAAGAGTTTGCAAGGACTGGTGTTAGGCCCATCACATATATGAAGCTGACAGGCTGCTTGATCCCTAAGTGGATCCCCCTAACAATTGGAATGGGGTCTATCCCAGACTTATATGATGTTGCTTCCTTCTGGAGCTCATTTTCCTAACAGAGTTACCTTATCTTGCCTCAGTGGAAGAGGAGACACTTAGTGCTGATGGGGTTTGATGTGCAAGAGTGGGTTGGTACTGGATGGGAGAGTGTATGGGGAAAGTGGGTAGGAGGGTAGGCCTGGGAGGAGAGGAGGGAGGGGGATGGAGATTCGAGTGTAAAATAACAAAAAATTATTTTAAAAAATGACTGAAAAAGACAATCCAATAAAATAAAATAAAACAAAAAACAGAAGGAAGTGCTAAAGAAATGGCTATGTGGTTAACAGAGATCTCAGAGAATAGAATGGTGATTAGGAAGGACAGTAAGGAAACAAAAGGATAGCTAGAGAGACTAGTGAATAGCTACTAAGCTACAGTTGCATTGGAGCTAGGAGCCTAGTGTAGTGAACAGCAGGGTGGCTATAAACAGTAATGGATATTTCTGAAAGCTTGAATCAGAGGATTTAGAAACAATAAGTGAGAAGATAAATTTGTTTACCCTGATTTGATACATCTATTAAAACATCACATGGAACTCAATTTACATTGTTTCTATTTTATATGTATATTGATATGTTAGCTGCTTTTCCCACAGTGACAATAAATGACCAATGCAACTTAGCAAAAAAAAGGACTTATGTTTGTTTGCTCACAGTTGAGAGCATTTCATCCGTCCTTGCAGGAAAGGGACAGCGTGATGGCAACAGGGAAGGCATGATGGCAGGAGAGCTTGCAGCATAGCTTCATCACATCCTGGCAGCTTAGAAACAGAGAAGGGGCCGGAAGGCAGCCATGTCATGACCCTCACAGCCTGCTCCCGGTAGCCCTTAGAAACAGAGAAGGGGCCGGAAGGCAGCCATGTCATGACCCTCACAGCCTGCTCCCGGTAGCCCTTAGAAACAGAGAAGCGGCCGGAAGGCAGCCATGTCATGACCCTCACAGCCTGCTCCCGGTAGCCTATGTACATAAGATAGACTCTAAGGCTCAAAGATTCCATATCACCTCAAAATACTACCTCCAGTGGGAGAGCAAATGTTCAAACATAAAGGATATAGGTCACATTCAAGCCATAAAAACAGGTTAAAACAGGTTAATGCTAAATATTAAAATAAATAATAAGCTAGTAAAAGTTAAATTGTATTTGTTAGAAAAATTATTTAAATTAATCTATGTGAAAGCCTTGACTGTAAATCAAAGGCCATTACCATTTAATATTCTTTCACTGGAGCTCCACATTAAAGATTTAAAGGTATATGTTGAGACCAGTTAAATCCTATTATCTAGTCATGTAATAAGACAATAAATGTTTTAAAGGTGTTTGTTTTTAGCATTTATTGTTTCACCCAAAAACTGCCTTCAGAGAAATAATAAAAGATGTAATATTCTATATTGTTTTATAGTAGGACATATTACCTTACTCAATGAATATTTATTTACTTGCACTTAATATGGGAGTATAGGTACTAAAGCAGTTCATTTGTTTTATATTTCTAAGAAGCTTTTAATTTAGGGAAGTTGTGAGATAGGTAAATGAAATGCCTCACGTAAGTTAGAACAAGAAAGATATCTTAAAGGGGTACAAAGTGCACTGGAGGCCCAAAAGAAAGAGAGGAGAGGGAGAGCGAGAGAGAGACATAGAAAAAGATCTAAGGAGATTTGGCTTAAGGTAGGCCACAGTCACTAAAGACTACACAAGTGATGCTTCATAGACAGAAAGAATAATCAGCAAACACAAGCAAGTACTAGGTATGTTAAGGGGATACTGAGTCTTTTACGTACTAGCTGTGTTAAGGAGTCTGCTTGTTTGAATAGAAATGCTTGGTCCATAGGAAGTGGCACTATTCAGAGGTGTGGCCTTGTTGGAGGAAGTGTGTCACTATACGGGTAGGCTTTGAGGTCTCATATGCTCAAGCTATACCCAGTGTGGCACACAGTCTCCTTCTGCTACCTGCAAGTATCCTTCTGCTACCTGAAGATCAAGATGTAGAACTCTTAGCTCCTCTCCAGTACCATTTCATGCTTCCATGTTTCCCATTAGTTTAGTCCATATGACAATAATAGACTAAACCTCTGAACTGTAAGCCAGCCCCTATTAAATGTTTTTCTTTGTAAGAGTTGCTGTGGTCATGGTGTCTCAACACAGCAATAAAACCCTAAGACAAACAGGCACTAAGTCTTTTACTTCCTCTGGAATCTGGTTTCTTCAATTACACTTACTGCAGCTGTTTGGGATGAGACTAAGAAAGTATGCTGGGAGATTGATTACTCAGGAGGAACTTGACAATGTGAAACTGGGTATTTGTGATTCAAGAGGTGCTACTATCGTAGAGCTGTTCTCATTGGTTCACTGTAGTTGCAGTTAGGGAAAATGGAACATCCAACTGCCTCCGTCTCTTCTCACAATCATTTTATCATTTGCTGGTTCCATATATTCATAGAGGAACCAACACATTTGTAGTCATTGTATTGAACTTGTAGATTGTTTATACTCTGCTGCTACCATGAGACTAGAACCACATTCTTTTCATAATTTTCACTTTCATATTATTTGATAAGCTAAAATATTAAATATTAAACTGACTGGACGAGATATAAAGCATTCCAAGACTGTTGATACATATTTTCAGATTAATTTGCCCAAATAGTTGTATACATTTACAGTTCTACTTGAAGTTTCAAAGTCATCAGCCTGTGGCTTTTAATGCTTGCCTCTGAGTGTGTTCTAGGTACTACTAGGGCTATGTTAAATAATATTCCATGAAATGCTACTGCTTTAAAAAAAAAAAGCTTGCTCTCAATAAGAGTACATTACTAATCCTGACAAAACATTTAGAAACTGCATTGTGTGAAGTGAAACCTTGTACGTAATAAATAATGAGGGTAATAGAGGGTCAGATTGGACAACTGTAATTGTCTCAAGAAAAGTGTACGGTGAGTCCAGCTCTTTCATTACTTCCTCAAACAGCCAACACAATGGGGAAAGTAAAGGAAATGTTCCATAAAACCCTTGAAATGGGAACCAGAAAACCTTAGACATAAACTTGGGGAAATGACACACAAGGAAACAGAGGCAACAGAAAAGAACACTGTCTATCATAACCCGGGATGCATGAGAGGCAAACATTTCCTAGAACTGCAGTTCTACAAGGTGTGTACAGAGATCAGTTGTGTGCCTGTCCTTCACCATGAGTCGCAAACAGCTCCCCGAAATGGTGCTGCTGCTGTTGACTTCTTCCACTATCTTCTCCCTAGAACCGAAATTGATACTCTCCCAATCAAGAATGAACAGAGAAAGTTTACAGCTACTGGAAACTTTGCCAGTTTCATCAATCCAGCAGTGTCTAGCACACAGGAAAAACTTCTTGCTTCCTCAGCTGTCCGTGAGTCATCACCAGTACCAAAAAGGACATGTGCTAGCTGTTCTGCACGAGATCCTTCAGCAGATGTTCACCTTCTTCCAGACACATGTTTCTCTGGGCGTTTGGGAGGAAAGCCATGTAGAAAAAGTGCTCGCTGCACTTCACCGACAGCTGGAATATGTGCAGTCACTAGCTGGGCTAAAAGCAGAACAGAAGAGTGCTACCTGGACTGTGCAGAGCCTTAGGTTGCAGATTAAAGCATACTTCAGGAGGATCTACAATTACTTGGAAAACCAGAGGTACAGCAGCTGTGCCTGGGTCATTGTCCAGGTAGAGATCAACCGCTGTATGTTCTTTGTGTTCAGGCTCACAACATGGCTAAGCAAACAAGAAATAGACCCTTGAACACTGTGAAGCAAGAGCCAACAGTAGATTTTAAAAACATAGATTGGTGGCAGAGTGGGAGGAGAGATATGTTTCTTCTCGGTGTAAAATGACTGCATTGTTTTGCTTCTGCATGTGATTAATCATACCTTAAGATTGCATGAGTTGGTCGCAGTTATTTTCATTTTGCCATGCCATGTCATGTTTTCTACCAACTTTAAATTATTTGAGAATTAAAATTAATTCTTTAAAATTCCATAATTGGTTCTTCAACGATGAAATTTTCATAGAATTTTGCATATAGATATGATGGGCTATGTCTTTAATGTAATGAGCCTTCCTTAACGTACAACATTTATTCCAATGAATTCCTTCTTTATAGAATTTGTTAGAGGCAATGAAACTAGCATCAAATCTTGAATATTTCTGTTACAAGAGACATAATAGAAATATGGCCAAAAGACATGAACAATTTGCATGGAATTAAAAAGGATTTAATCTCGGTAATAATAATAATAATAGTGATGATGATGATGCAAATTACAACTAAATAACTCCATTTTAACCTATTAGCTAGCACCTCATGGTTCAATTAAGAAAAATTGACAGATGAGACAGACTGCTGAAGAAGTAGGAAATTTTTCCTGTGTGATAGACCCTGTTGGATTGATGGGTAAATGCTCTTATAATTTGCTAAATCAGCAGAAGTTAGTATAAGCCATATTCATATAAAGGAACATGATTCTGTTGAAGAGACAAACATATGCTTTCCTACATAAGTATATAAAAATAAAAGCAAAAAATATATAGGAAAACGTGTATAAGTGGTACATTTGAGCAAAACTATGAAATAACCTTAATATGTGTACTTACTGTCCATTCAACTAAAGAACACATGAGAAATAAACTACAGTGATAAATTACTGTACTATGAAGAAAGGGAAGACTTGGGGGGGGCATATGGAGAAGGAGGGTTTTTATTCTTGTTTACATGTGGTGATTTTGGGTCATGTACATATTAAAAATTAAGTAAGTTAAATGCATCTAGCTAGTTAGAATTACCAGAAATATCAATGAAAGAATCTTGCTGATGAACAAAGGTGCTAGTTGAAGGTAGAAGAAACAAGACTGAAGCAGCCTGCTCTTGGTTGACGATGGCTGGGAGGTGGAGGGCTAGGAGGGAGCTGATCATGCCTTGGGGAGGGTTTTCTGCTTTAGGAAGGGTCTGGTGGTAACAGGATTGCATCTCGCCCTAGCCAAGCCCTTTCAGAAGTCATCAGAAAGCACTGTGGAGCAAGGTGTCTGAAGTCCACTGAGACTCGCTGTCTTTACATTATCCAGATACGAGCAGCAAGGGAATCCCCCACCCCCACCCCGAGCCCCATAGCTACTTCTGCTTTACAGTCATTGCATAATCTGCCAAGGACGTTGCTATTGAAGGTAGAGGCTTGCCGGAGAACCAGGTGACCCCAGACCCCAGTTTAGTTTAATCATTGCAAGTAACTGCTGGCAGAGGCTTCCAGATTTGGCTTGAAATGAATGGGGAGAAGCAGAATGGACTTCTGAATGTGAAGCTGTCGCCACAGTGAAGCAATCTCTCCAGCAACTGAAAATACAGGAGCTAGCAGGCAGGAAGAAGTCCTTGCTGACTTCACTGGGAGGCCCAGAACGGGATCTGTTTACCTTTAAGTTCACAGAGAGGTAGTGCAGTCGGGGAAGGAAAGAACATTTACCACACTTGACTGAAAATACAGGTCGTTTTGCTTCTCATGGTCTGGAAAACTTGTCGTGTTGTTTTTCTACTTTAAAACAGGAAGTTTTCAGGACCAAATCCATCATCTAACAATTACACAGTTCACCAAACAACCTTGCAAGGTACTTTCTGCTATTATCCATTTTTCTCAGGTGAAATCAGACTTCAAAGATGAAGTAACATTCTTAAAGTAACACAGCAAACCCAGAACTAGCAGAAACCAGAGCAAAGCCTCCATCCCAAGGTACCCTGACTTGTGGCACAAATGCCTGCACTGGTGCAATATTGCTGAAAAATAATCATTTGTGATAATAATCATCTTGTAGCTTGTGTCATGGCCTCTGAATTAAAGAAAGGACACTTCTCCTCTTCTAGACGTTCCTTTCCTCAAAACTGAGGATTTGGATGGACTATGAAAGGTGAGATGTGGGAACAATCATAGTTGTTATCATACCAGAGTGTAGAGTAAGCCAGGTTTTAATCCCAGCACTCAGGAGGCAGTGGCAGGTGGATCTCTGAGTTCGAGGCCAGCCTGGTCGACTGAGTGAGTCAGGATAACCAGAGCTGCACAGAGAAGCCCAAAAGGGGAAAAAAGTGCCAATGAGTTCGAGGGTTTCTCCATTTTTTTTTTCTTCCAGTAGATTTAGTGTGACCGGCCTTATGTTAAGGTCTTTGATCCACTTGGACTTAAGTTTTGTACATGGTGATAAGTATGGGTCTAATTTCATTCTTTTACATGTTGACATCCAGTTGGACCACACCATTTGTTGAAGATGCTGTCCTTTTTCTATTGTGTGGTTTTGGATTCTTTATCAAAAATTAAGTGACCATAGGTGTGTGGGTTCATTTCTGGGTCTTCAATTTGATTCCATTGATCCACTGGTCTGTTTATATACCAGTGGACCCCATGAAACTGAAAAGCTTCTGTAAAGCAAAAGACACTGTCATTGGAACAAAACAGCAACCTACAGATTGGGAAAACCTATTCACCAACCCCACATCTGACAGAGGGCTAATATGCATAATTTACAAAGAACTCAAGAAAGTAAATGCCAACAAACCAAATAATCCAATCAAAAAATGGGGAACAGAGCTAAACAGAGAATTCATAAAGGAGGAATCCCTAGTGGATGAGAGACACTTGAAGAAATGCTCAGCATCCTTAATCATCAGAGAAATGCAACTCAAGACAACTCTGAGATTCCATCTCACACCTGTCAGAATGGCTAAGATCAAAAGCTCAAATGACAGCACATGCTGGTGAGGGTGTGGAGAAAGGGGAACACTCCCCCATTGCTGGTGGAGTGCAGGTTTGTGCAACCACTATGGAGGTCAGTCTGGCAATATCTTAGAAAACTTGGAATAGCTCTGCCTCTGGATCCAGCCATGCCACTTCTGGGTATACATCCAAATGATTCCTTACCAAATCACAAGGAAGTTTCCTCAGCTGTGTTCATAGCAGCCTTATTTGTAATAGCTAGAAACTGGAAACAATCCAGTTTCCAACTGAAGAATGGATTTAAAAACTGTGGTAAGGGCTGGAGAGATGGCTCAGCCATTAAAGGCTAGGCTCACAACCAAAAATAAAAACTGTGGTACATATACACAATGGAATATAACTCAGCTATCAGAAACAATGAATTATGCAATTTGCAGCCAAATGGATGGAACTAGAGAAGCTCATCCTGAGTGAGCTAACCCAGACTCAGAAGGATGCACATGGCATCTATTCCCTTATGATCAGATTTTAGCCATATAGTACAGGATATCTATACTACAACCAATGCACCAAAGGGAACATGAACATACTTTGTTTCCTGTCAATGAGACACTTTGCCCTAGTGGTGCTGCCTTGTAGGCCCCCAGTGCATGAGGAGGCTCTTGGCCCTCATATGACTGCTGAAATGGGGAGGGGGACAGTTATGTAGGGACACTCCATTCCAGAGGAGTGAGATGGAACGGATAGGGGGTAGAGAGCGGGATGGTGGGACTGGGAGGGGTGGAAAGAAGACACTGTGATGGAGACGTAACCTGAGATAATAAATAAATATTAATATATATAATAGCATCATTTTACCCCCCTCCTTCCTCTTACCCCTCCCATGCTTGCCCCCCTCTTCCATTCATTATCTCCTCTTATCCATCCATTGTTGTTATATAGATATTTAAGCAAAAAAAAAAAAACCACTCAATGTTGTGAAACAATTAAAGAGCTGTCCCTAGAGAAGACTAATTCTCCCTTTCAGTAGCTGTTAATTGCTTGTAGCCTTCCTCTAGGGGTATTACCCCATGAGACTACCCTGATCTATATTAGCATATCAACTGATGTTTTCATTATTCAGGTCTGATTTAGGCAGCCATGTTGTTGAAATTTCCTGGTGTTGCTTTCATGTCATATCTAGAAAGCACAACATCACAGCAGACTTCTTCATCCTCTGACTCCTAGGACCTTTCTTCCCCCTCTTCTGCAGTGTTCCCTGGGCCTTAGGTGATGGATTTGTGTTATAGATGTACCAACTGGGGGTGGGCACCCCGCTATCAGTTCTTTGCATTTTGACTAATTGGGACTTTCTGTGATGATCTCCTTCTGCTGTTAAAAAAAAAAAAAAAAAAGGAACCACCTTGATTGAGTGGTGGAGTGAGACTTTCTTTGATTGTGTGTGTGGGAGGCTCACGGTGACATCTACCCTTGTCTGTGGTTAAGTATTTAGAGTGTAATTAGGAATACATTGGCTTAAGGAAGTGGTAGCTTCTGCTGGGGTGGAGAGCTGGCTCTGCTCCTAAAGGCTAAACTCACAAGCAAAGAGACAAAGACAGAAATTCTTAGGTATTAGTGCAAAGGTATCCATGAACTTTTTGTCACAGGACTTTCAGGAACAGGTGGTGCTGAGTCATGTCCCATGTGGTTGGGATGAGCCTTTGCATCAATGAGAAAGAGAGGCTCTGTCCTCACTCTGTCCCGGGAATGTCCTAGGCTCCCACATCATCATGATGAGTCTTCATCTTACCTCACATCTCATATCCTCTGGGAGTAAAATGTATTTTTTTTTTTTTTACATTGGTGAGTGGTGCTGTGCAGGGAACTTCACAGTGTTCTCTGTTTACATCGCAAATGTCTTCATCAAATTATAGTCATCGCTAGGCTATTCTTGAATTCTGTGGAGAAACGATACTTGTGTTAACATGCCACTGCATTAGCGATGTACAGCCACACTTTTCTAGCTGTAATGATTTTGTTTTTGTTCCATTTTATTTTAACATTGTTCTGGAGTTGGTTTTATACTAATTTCAAAAGCCAGGTTGTATAGCTAATACTTTACTCTCAAAAAACATTTTTAAGTGATATGCACTTTTCTGTTATTCTCATTTTACCTATTTGAGGATCTTCATAAAAGGATATCTTTTAATTTCGTTTTAAACAATGAAGTAGAAACCTGGGCATCAGTGATTTTGTGGATATTTAAAAATTTGTTTTTATTTTCCAGGTAATTCTAAATTGATGCCAATAGAGAAACAACAGCTATAAGAGAACAGATAAACAAAGGAACAGAAGTGGGGAGCTGGAGTGATGCTGTAGGAGAACACATAGCCAATGGGAACACAGGCTGGAGAGATTATTCAGTGGTTAGAACACTTGCTGCTTGTGCAGAAGACCTGAGTTCAGTTGCCAGTCCTCCCATGGCAGCTAACAGCCCTCTGTAACTACAGTTCTAGGGATCTGACGCCCTCTTCTGGCATCCACAGGCATCAAGAACACATAGTACACATACATACAGGCAGGCAAGACACTCACACATCTAAAAACCAATAAATCTTTTTAAAAGGGGGAAGGGAAATGGAAACTCCTGACCCCTGTAGCAAACGTGTGTCCATTTGTGCTTTACTATTGTTCTGCACTCATTCGGGAAAGGTTGAAAGTGCTTTGGCTGTCTAGATCAAAGATGCCCCCACACCCTCAACTGGAGTTTAAAAGAAATCTTACCACTCGAGCTGGAACAATGAAGAACAGGAACAAGGAGGGGATGCTAGGTGGAAGGGGTAAAGATGAGCAATAGCCCCAGCTTTAAACTTTATTTCTGCTAGAAAGTAGGACGGCAGGATGCAAGACCCACAGCCAGACATTATGCAGAGAGAGAATCTAGATTGGAGGTCTCTACTGGGTCCCTCCTCTTGAAGATCAGGGAACCCCACAGAAGAAGAGGAAGAAAGACTGGGGCTGGGGGACATCAGGAGAAGATGCCCCAATGAATCAACTAAGCAGGGCTTACAAGAACTCAAAGAGACTGAAGCAGCAAGCACAGGTCCTGCATGGCTCTGTACTAGGTCCCCTGAATACATGGAACAGCTGTCCCATGTATTCACAACAAACACAACAGCTTGGTGTTTTTGTGGACTCTTAACAGTGGGAGTAGGTGTATCTCTGATTCTTTTGCCTTCTCTTAGGATTCTTTTCCCTCTGCTGAGTTGTGTTGTCCAGCCTCAATATGAGGGCCTTTGCCTTGTCTTCTTGCATCCTGTTTTGTCCTGTTTGTTGTCTCTTGGAGGCTTTCTCTTTTCTGGAGAGGAAATGGAGGGATAATGGATTTGGGGATGAGATGGGAGAGCTAGGAGGGAGGGAAAACTTTGGCTCAGATATATAGTATGAAACAAGAAATCTTTTTTTTTTTAAAGGTAGGGCTGCAGTATTGCTCTCCATGGTTGGCTAGTGTCTGTGGGGTCCACAGTTCTTAACTGTGTGAATGGATAGAAGTTGAAGTGCTAAGTAGCACTAGAGACTGGGCAGGACGATGGTGGAGTGGGACCAGAGAGTCTCCCGGAGGTTAAAATCTGACTATGAATCTTCCTTCTTGACACAAAAATAGGCTCTCTTGAGAGTTCTACTTGCTTGCTTCTGGTTATGTTCTTAGAATACTATCCACAGAGATAAGGCCTAATAACCCAATGACTAAGAAACAGTCCCAAGGGAAAACAAGCCTCTGGCAGACTAAAAACAAGATATAACAATGGCTTCAGAAGTTCAAATTATCGGGCTGGAGAGATGGCTCAGCCGTTAAAGGCTAGGCTCGCAACCAAAAATATAAGAAGTTCAAATTATCGGTGAAATTGTAAACTCTACAGTAATCATTATAATACAAAGGATCTGTAATAGCTAATTCAAGTTTTTAAAGTGAGCAAAGTAGGGAAAATGATAATAGCATAAGTAGTACGTTGTTAGAGGAAGAAACCTTGAAAAACAAGTTGAACAATGGAAAAAAAGTAAAGCAGAGAACAGGATGTTCATATGTTCACCTGAAACGCATAGGTTTTTCTCATAGATGCTGTGGACTGACTTACTATCCACATTAGCCCGACATCTCACTAAACAAAAACTGTCTTTTGACTTAAGCAGCAATATATGGATAGTAATGTACAACAAGTGAACACTTCACACACAGCTAAGACGGTAAGCTTGAAAACGATGCTATTAAACTCATGCCACCTCTAGGTAAACTATGTGATATCATTGTTTTGGGGGGGAAATATTTAACTTGCATTTTTAATAACTTAGTTTTGTCCTCTGTTTTATACAGTGGGGGGGCATTTAAATGCCTGAGACCCTAACTGCTCATTAAAGATGAATATAATCAAAGTTTATATTAATGAACCAGAGAGGCACATGAATACTTAGAGTTCTTTTGTTTCCTAAATGTTGATGCTGAGCAAATGCATTCAAGTGAATGGTGTTATTCTGCCCTCTACTGGTGAAAATTGGAATTCCCAATGAGGTGGGTTCCGACCCAAGGTTGGACTCACTGACTTAGATCAATCTCCTCCCCTCCCTACATTCCTCCCTTCCTCCTTTCTTTTCTCCTCCTTCCTTCCCTCCCCAGGATCTCACAGTGTGGCCTGGTCTGGTCTGGAACTGGCTTTGTTGATCATGCTGGTTTTGAATTCACAGACATCTACCTGTCTCTGTCTCCCAAAAGCTGGGATTAAAATCATGAGCAACTACCCCTGGCTCATACTTGAATGTGAATGAAATTTTCCCCTTAAAGCAAATGAACAAACAGGATTAGAATATTGGTCAAGTAATAGGAGCACAAACTGTTTGAACACCATACAATCTCATAGTTACATTATTAGGCATATTATGTCATTGAAAAGCTGTGCACTCTGCCTTTTCTGGACAAGTACAGATACCACTTCTTATCAAAGAAGCCTCTCTTTATAGTAAATGGAGACCATCACAGGAAACCACAACTAGACACAATGCAGACAGCAACAGATCATGGGGGAACCAGCCCTGACAGACACATCTACATCTGTCCCAGCTCCAGCATCTGCAACTCAGGGGACTCCAGGAAAAGGGTGCAGAATCAGTCTCTCCTAGAAATGGTGCAGAAACAAGACCAGAGCAATTGCAATATCAATGGACATATTAAGATGGATGTGGGAAAATTTCATGGGTCCCACCCTTAGGCAAAGAGTTACAGGCAACTAATGACTGCTGGATGAGAGGAACTTAGACTCTCTCAAGGATGAGCCCCTTATTGGTTGTCCAATTCAGAGTGGCCATGCTTGAAACCATATACACACAAACAATAAAACATATTCAGCAGATTGTATTTATGTATTTATGCATACACATATATAAAAGATGCTATCATTTTTGAAACTTGGAGGGAAATGGAGGGATGGTATCTGGGGGGTGAATGGAGGGGTGGTACCTGGGAGGGGGGATTGGAGGGATGGTACCTGGGAGGGGGGATTAGAGGGGTGGTACCTGGGGGGGATTGGAGGGATGGTACCTGGGGGGAGAGTGGAGGGATAGTATCTGGGAGGGGAGATTGGAGGGATGGTACCTGGGAGGGACGATTCGAGGGATGGTACCTGGGAGGAGCTGGAAGGAGAGAAGAGGAGGAAGTGATGTAATTCTGTTTCAATAAAAACATTCTTTAAAGTTTTCCAAACTCCTAGAATGCTTAAAAATTATTTTGAGCCATCACAGCCAAAAATGTCTTGCCTCTGTCATTTTTTTTTTTGAGGTGGAAAGCCATATTTTCAAATCTTAAGGAGTAATGAGACATCACATGACAATCTTCTTAGGTTATAAATGTTTTTTTATGTATTTGTTTCTGCAACCAAATACCTTTCACCATGCTCGGTGTCCTCCATACAACATGTGCACACATACAGCCTGTGCACATGCAGGGGCTTGTGAAAAAGACACAGAATGACTTCCTGACTAAGTTTACCCCAATCCCCATCCTGTCACACAAGTTTCAATTGAGGCTCTGTTGACCACCGAACAGTCTTGAGGCATTAGCTCTGTGCTTTTCCACTCTTCAGCATCTTGTCCCTGCAGGCTGTCTTCCTTATCTGGCCACTTCTTCTTCTTCCTAGGCTGGTGTAGCTATAAAGATGCGAGCTACGAATGGTGGGTGCTGGACTGCAGCTAGTTATCCTGTGTGTTTCTATCTGTGTGTTCTGGATACAACCAGAGGAGCCAGCTTAGGAACAAGCAATGTCAGGGGGAGTGGATGGAAAGTGGATGAAACTCCGCAGATCCCTGGTTTTGTTTTATTAATGCACACAGCCCCTGTTCCTAACATGTACCAGCTAAAGCTGTCCAACCCTGTGCTGATCTGTGGCCTCAGATCTGTTTCCACTGAAGCGGAGGCTTATTCTTTGATTCCTATCAGCCAAGAACTAGTCAACTACTTTGGTGATGTGGGCAAGGGGGCTTAAACGGTGGGTCATAATTATTAATGACTTGTCTGTTTTATCAGACGAGTGCTGCTTACTTGCTTGCTTTCCATGGCTTGCAGCCTGCTTGCTTGCTTCCTTCCTTTCTTAAAAGATTTATTTATTTTTATTTCAGATAGAGTATTTTCCCTGTATGTATGTATGTATGTATGTGCACCACATGTATACCTGATGCTTTCAGAGGTGAGGAGAGAGCGTCAGATCCCCTGGAACTGGCATTACAGACATCTGTGAGCAGCCACATTGGTGCTGGGAATGAGACCCAGGGCCTCTTCATGACCAGCAAGCTATGTCTCCAGTCCCTCAGTTTGCTTTCTTATATAACCATGGCACTGCCCACAGTGGAGTAGGCCCTCCCATGCCAATCACTAATGGAGAAAATGTTTCACAGACTTGCCTAAGGTCAATCTGATGGAGGCATTTTCTCAATTAAGGGTCCTTCTTCCAAGACGACTTTGACTTGTGTCACGATGACAAAATACTAACTCTAACATCGGGAATAACATATTCAATACTCAGTGGAATCAGAATATTCTACAGATCATAATGTAGTTATCAGGCAAAATGCTCTAATTCATTGTGAATGCTAAGTTTTAAAAGCTCTTGCTGAATCTGCAACCCACAATCCACACACAGATCCTTTCTCGTGAGACTCTTAAGCGTACACTACTGTTTCTGCTGTGCCTTTGTCCACATACCTGTACCTTAGAAGTCATTAGCAACTACACTTCTGATGAACATGCTCCTGTAATCCCAGCACTAGTGAAGCTGATGCAGGGGGATTTCGAACTCAAGCCACCTTGGGCCACAGAGTGAAACCCTGTCTCAAAAGTACTAAAAACAAAAGTTTAAAAATCACCATCAATAATGAAATGTGTGTAGTTTGTATGAGGCAAGACCAACTAGATGAAGTTACTGTATCCAAAGGGGAAAAGGCAGAGACTGCGTCCGGGGGAATGGGTCCTCTTCCTGGGCCATCGGTGTGTATACAGCACACATAACTTTTAAGAAGTCACATCTGTTTTTGCCAGATGAAATAAATGATTGTACATGTAGTGAAAACACCCTTTTTTCCATAAAGCATAAATGCTGTGCCCAGAATAATTACAAGGCTGAGTTAAATCTCTTGGGCGTATTGACCATGTTTCAAGGTTCACTTCTAAGCCCACTGTTGTTGGCTTTGATGTTCGGTTACAGAGGAAACTTGTGCAATGGATGAGTGCTTGGCCCTCCTAAAACTCATTTCATTGCCGTGTTGTTAGGCACCAATTTTCTTTTTCTTTTCTTAATTAGTAGTAGACTTGTTAATGAGGAGAGAACAGAGATGAGTCCCACAGTGATATTCCTTTGGGAAAGCCTCCTGTGGGGAAAACCTCCTTCCTCAAATGTAGCTCATCTCAGCCAGTTTTGGAATGGAAGTTCTAGAGACTCTCTTCCAAGTCTTTGTCTCTAAACCCAGATGTGCTCCCAAGTATCCTAGCTGCTAATGGGCCAGCCAGTCACCCTGTCACTCAGACTGCCTGATCCAACAGCTGGAAGGAGAGAGCTATAATCTCTCAGCCTACCACCATCTTCACAGAAGAGGCTGGGAGACTTCCACCCTACCCAGCCAACAGAATTTATTTATTAGAACCCAATGTTAGATGTAGAAAAAGGAGTAGCATAGTTGTTGGCTGACTTGGGAAAGGATCTAACATATAATTGCCCTCATCAGAGGGGTTTATGAAGAGAAAGGCCCTGGCGGGCAAACATTAGAAAGCAAATATATATATTTGCTTCCCCAAACAAAGGAAAACATCTGACTTTCATGTCCTTTCAGGGGAGGTGTGAGACAGTTCATACCACTTAGTCTATTCAACATAGCATACAGGACAAAGAGCACTAAGGAGCCAGGTTTCAAAATGAGTTCAAAATAGATCATGGCAAAGATGGTTTCTTAACTCTCTGTCCTAGAGAAAGCTACAGGGAGCAAGGCCTAATTTCTTCATGCTAGGAGATCTGTTTTCCTAAAGTGACCAGCATCTTAAAGGGGCCAACTGTATCTAAGTTTGTCATTTCTCTTTCTTTCTTTTTTTTTTTTTTTTTGAGGCAAGTTCTATAGCCCTGGCTGGTATGGAACTTTTCTATGTAGACAAGGGTGGTCTCCAAAACTCAGAAATCCACCTGTCTCTACCTCCTGAGTGGTGGAATTGGAGGTGTAGGGTACCATACCCAACTGAACGTGCCTACTTTTTAAGTTCCAGGTTTTGACATACTCCTATCTCTTTAACTCCGTTTCACTTACTGGACAAATGTATAACAAGCACTTGGTGTAGTCTGCTCATAGATAAATTTAGATTTCAAAGTGCAAAGCACAGTGCAGTGAGCTCCCCTCCCCTCTCTCTCTGTGTGTGTGTGTGTGTGTGTGTGTGTGTGTGTGTGTGTGTGTGTGTATCTGTAGTGCATAGACAACAGTTAATGGTGGAACTATGTGTGTATCTGTAGTGCATAGACAAGAGTTAATGGTGGAACTCTGCCATTTATTTTTCTGTGCCTGTTGGGTCCTATTACCAGGTTCATGTACAGCTTCCTCCAGCTGTCACACTAAAATGATTCAGTTCCACCTTTCTAGGAGTGGCACTACCGATGGTGGTCTGGGTCCTGCAACATCATTTAGCAATCATTTAAAAAAAAAAAGAATTATGAGTTCTGGGAGAAGGGAAAGAGGGAGGGA
>CAJQZJ010032443.1:2171365-2237937 GCA_907164525.1 Lophiomys imhausi
GGTCCATCTGATGACAAAAGGTCAGCGCAAGAACATGGTAAAAAAAAACGAAAACAATACGATGTCTCCAGATCCTAGCAATAATGCTACAGACAACTCTGGACAGCTGAACCCAATTGAAGCAAAGGAAAATGACCTTAAACCTACGCTTATATTAATAATAGAAGGCCTAAGGGAGGAAATCAAATACCTCAGAGAGCAACAACAAAGTACTGCAAAGGAGGTGATGGAAATGAATAAAGCGCTTAAAGGAATGGAAGACATGAGGGAGTATGGTATGTGAGGACCCACCTCATCTGAGGAGAAGGAGAGTACCAAGTAGAGGAACAAGGAGGGAGGGAGGGAGGGAAGGAGAGAGGGAGGGAAGGAGAGAGGAAGGGAGAGGCCAAGAGGGGAGGAGGGAGGAAACTATGTTCTAGAAGTAAATAATACTTTTTTAAGAAAAGAGTTAATAAGAATATCTGTGATAGACTGTCATAGTAGCTAACAAAGAGACATGTTTGCATGACTAGGAGTATGTTTTAACTATCCTAGACCGTTTTAGACGGTTGGTATCAAGTGGTCAGAGCTTCACATTTTATTTTTAAGTATCTCTAGGTATGATACCATTGGGAAGCATTATCTTTAAATTTGTATCAAAACTTGGTAGCAGGGAAGTCGACAGCCTAACTCTGCCAAGACAGGGTAGGTAAGTCCTTCATAATCCCTGCTCTACAACAAATGTCTGTCAGAGAAACAGGACCCAAAGGCTGAAGATTGATGCTGGAATGTATGGAGAGAAAATGGGAACTGTCCAGGCAGTTATTGGTATGTTCTTTCTTAGTTTTGGAAGCTGCAGGCTCTGCACTTCCTATATAAGCAAATATATTTATCCCTCTCAGGTCTCTGAGGTGGTTGAAGAATAGACAGATAGAATCTTATAGTTAAATTTTGAACTGTTTAGGAATCAAGAGGGTGTTATAGATCTAAGAAGATACTCTTAAAAGTGTGTTGAAAGATAGTATGAATGTTGAGTCACATATAGACCTTTAAACTCATGGAGTTGGGTAGATAGTAGAATGTTAAAGTCAGGGGCCAAATAGGTATAAACTGAACATTGGGAAGGTATACTGGGCCAATTTAATCTCATAAATGTGGCATAATTATATCTATTGTTTTGTATAATACTTACTGTTATAAGAGAAGGAACCAGCTGTTGGACTGAAAGGGGAAACCTCTGGAGGGAAGAGGGTGGAAGGGCGGGTTGGGAAGGGGGAATAGGGAGGGGTTTGTTACTGAGATGTAACTTGAAGAAAAAAAAAATAAAGTATTTATAAAAAAAAAAAAAAAAAAAAAAGAAAAGAGTTAATAAGCTTAAAAATATAATAAAAATACAATATAAAATTTTCAAACTATAATTTACCTTACTGGCATGAAAGGAAAATGGCCTTAATTTCAGATTAGAATGTTAGACTGCAGGTGGCTACAGAGATTACACAAACTTGATAGCAGCTTAAAAGTTTTTTTTTTGTTTTTGGTTTTTTGTTTTTTTGGTTTTTTGTAGAGGTATAGGCTATTTCCATGGTTTGGCATTAAAAAGCAGGTAACAGGTTTAAAACACTGTAAATAAATTAAAGGTGACAGCTGTTCAACCTGGTTTTACAAACCTCCAACAGTTGAAAAAACTTAGAGCTAAGGTAAAATAATGCATGGTGTTAGCCCATGCCGTTACCTCCAGTAGAGACAGGAGGATCACTATAGAGTTAGTTGTCTTATAAATTCTAGAGTTACAAGAGACAGGGTGGTGATGGTGCACACCCTTAGTCACATCATTGGGGAAGAATACACCCTTAATCCCAACACACTAGAGACAGAAACAGGCAGATCTCAGAGCTCAAGGCCACCTGATACAAAACAAGCTCTAAACAGAGAAAAACTTTGATCCAGGAGTGGAGGAGCACATCTTTAATCCCATCAGCTGGGAACCACATGTTTTGATCCCAAAACTTAGAATGCAGAGACAGGCACATAGGATTTGGAAAGATTTAAGTTTAAAAGCTACTTACAAAAGGCAGGCTGCAATTCAAACAAATTTTCCTTTGAGATCGCAAAATATATACACTAAAGGTTTGTTTAGCTCCAAAATATCAAAATAATTTCTTCCTTAATCCGGATTGAAAGGTAATACTTTATATATTGTCAAAAAAACCAAATTTGCTCCAGGAAAAATATTACCTGACCCCCCCCCAAAAAAAAAGGTAATTGTCCCAGAGTTAGGATTAGGGCAGGGCTCTGTTCTTATCTTTCCAGGAGATTTAAAGCATCCATTCAAGGAATCCAGGGACAACTGGACAACGGAAACCTCAGCAGAAAACAGATCAGACACCAAAGAAGATGAGTGGCCCAGATGATCCAGCCTTGCAGACTTCTTCAATAGCAGTTTCCTCAAAAGTCTACAACCACAACAACTCAAAATCGCTAAGATCGTTCAGCTCCACAGACTACTCCAGCCAGATCTTCAGTAAAGCTCTGAAGATCAGCTTCTGTCTATGAACTTCTTAGGACATCTAAATACCTGAGCACAAAAGGACTGAACATCAAATGATTCTATTAACATTTTTAACCATTTTTCCATTCTTATTTGGGCCCCAAAGAGGTTTACTACGTCCCAAATCAGGAGGAAGTCATTTTAAGAGAACAACGTCCCATCCCCAGAAGGTGGGGAGCGTGTTCTCCCCCTTTGGTTATTTGATAGATAATAGAAAATTTTGTTATTTAGGGGAAAAGACTACAAGCTGTTAAATGGTCTTGTTAAATGGGTTTTGGAGGTTACACCCAGGGACTTCTCTCTTGTGCTTTTCTGTATCCTCCTTTCTCTCCTATATAGGAGTGAACAGACTTGAGAAAATGGGACATAGACATAATATAGGAAAGATCAAGAAAAAAGGACAGATTATTGAATATAGCCTTATACCTTTGTATACTGATACAAAATTAATATTATATTTGGCTAAATTGGTATTGATCATTGTATATTAATGCAAAATTAAGATTGTATAGGGCTACATCCGTATTGATATTTGTATATTGATACAAAATTAAGATTATATTTGGCCACAATGGTATTGACCCTTGTATATTAATGTAAAATTAAGATTGTATTGGGCTAAATCGGTATTGATCTTTGTATATTGATACAAAATTAAGATTATATTTGGCCACATTGGTATTGATCTTTGTATATTGATACAAAATTAAGGGTAACGCTTCTTAAAGGTATTGTTCGTAGTAATACTTAAAAATGAAATGTCAAGTTTTGACCCCTCGCTACCAACTGACATAAACTGTTTAGGATAATTAAGAAACGGATACTAATAGTCGTGAAAACGTGTCATTTTGTTAGTTACTATAATAGTCTATCACAGTTATTTTCTAAGCTACTCAGAAATCAAGTTGCTAAGAGACAAGCAATATTTGCTTATCTAAATATAAGAGATAGATAGGGCATCTTCAAAAACCTCAAGAGATCTGCAGAATATGGCATTCAAAGATGTTTTCTTAACTTAAGATTTTTTGATATCGAGACATGTCAGCTCCTGACAGCACCCCCTATTCTACTCCAAGTAGAAGATGAGCATCGAAGAATCTCCAGTGGGAGATGATTGAATTGGTGGTAAGCCGTTCTCTTGGCAAGAAAAACCCCTTGCTTCAATTGTAGACAGACTTCTGTCCAAAAAGGACAAAACTTGGAAGCAGATAAGTCGACAGCCTAGCTCTGCCAAGACAGGGTAGGTAAGTCCTTCATAATTCCTGCTCTACAATCAATGTCTGTCAGAGAAATGGGGCCAAAAGGCTGAAGATTGATGCTGTAATGTATGGAGAGAAAATGGGAACTGTCCAGGCAGCCACTGGTATGTCATTTTTTAGTTTTGGAAGCTGCAGGCCCTGCACTTCCTATATAATCAGATATATTTATCCCTCTCAGGTCTCTGAGGTGGTTGAAGAATAGATAGCTAGAGTCTCATAGTTAAATTTTGAGTTGTTTAGGAATCAAGAGAGTGTTCTGGACCTAAGAAGATATTTTTAAAATTTTGAGGCAAGTTAATATGAAAGCTGAGTTAGATATAGAACTTTAAACACATGGAGATGGTTAGATAGTAGAATGTTAAAGTCAGGTGCCAAATACATATGGACTGGACATTGGGAATGTATGCTAAGCCATATAACTCTTATAATTGTGGCCTATTTATTTCTGTTGTATTGTATGTATATTATAAGAAAAATAACCATTTTTTGGACTGAAAGGGAGAGCTGTTGGGGGAAAAAAAGAAATACCTTAAGCTAAAAAAAAAAAAAAGAAGAAATTGTTGGAGAATGCTGGACCTTTACAAAACATGAGCTTGGTTTCATCTTGAGTTTTTTCCCTTCTCCAAGTGCCAGCCTCAGTCCTCATGGTTGGAATTTCCATAACAGTGTTGACAAAGGAGGAGACAAGTCAGTCTTGGCTAAAGTTTGACCTAAAAAGAGAGAAAGATACATTCTTATGAGAAGTACCCCAGCTCTGAGGAGGCTGTGTTACTGAGTTCCTGCAGCAAACCAGGGCAGCTGGTGTTCTTCTGGAGAAGAAAGTTTTTAAAAAGGAATATCAGGGAGAGGAGAAGAGTGAAGAGTAAAGGAGAGGAGACGGGGGATGGGGTGTAGGATCTGTTTGCATTCTAGCCAGTTGGCCCCTTGTTGTACAGCTGCTTTCTCTTCAGAGCACAACATGATGCCATCTTGGGCTTTGCTCCTGATAGCCATGGCACTGGGCCAGAGTAATGCGGAGGTAGCCAAGTCTATGTTAATGGAGCTATTAATACTCCCTGGCTGTGTGGAAGTATAAGCCCCATAAACAGAGTAAAGAGAGAGCTAGGAGATCCCCACATGAGAATCCAGACATTGTCCCTGTGTCCTTCAAAGGCAAATGATCTTGGGAGATCCTAGAGTACATGGAAAGTAGAAGTGTTACCATGTAGGGGCCTTGATCCAGCTCAATACCAGTAAAAGAATTAAAAGGTAGGAAAATTTTCAAGCACAATAGGTAACATGAGTGTAATCACGTGAAGTTTGTATGTGTATGTAAAGGTTCATGTCAGATGTCTTCCTAACACACATTACTTTTTCTCCCCAGTGTTTCCCATTGAGCAGCTTGCTCACCAAAATCTGCAGCTACCAGGTGTTGGGACTACCATCAGGGCCTACCGTGCTCAGCTTTCGTAGTAGTTGGTGTCAAACATGGGTATCCATGATTGCTTGGCAAACATTTAAACAGCTGAGCCACCTCAACAACACCAAGCTTGATGTTTTAACTCATCCAGTCAACTCTATGTCTTCTATTTGGAGAATTTAATAAGGTTGTTATTCATAAATGAGAATTTTACTCCTACATTTTAAATAGTTTTATGGAAAATGTTTTTTCAACATTATTTAAATTGAAAATAGAAAACATCTTAGAAGGAGGAAGTAAAAGAAAAACAAAAAATTTAGGTAAATTTTTACTTATGGCTTCTCACACCCTCACTTGTTCACTAGTTCCCAAGATGTAAAATTTTTCAGCCACCCGCATTAACGTTATTCATTGGGATATGGATCTGTTTTGCAAAGAAGCCAATGAATTCCATGATAGAAAACCCTATTGCTGTTGCCAAGGCAATCTCCTAACTCCTTTCTACTAGATGGGGTGCCTCTTGTGGCTAGAACAACTGAGTGCTTTATGAGCTGCCAACTTGGCTCAGCAAACATTACCTGATGCATGATTGTCTGAAGGACAGCGGTTTCACAAAAACAGACAGAACTAAATGTTGATTCCCAGTTGTCCTAGAAATCATGTCTTCTTTTTCATTGTCCTTAGAATTTATAGTTGTGCACTGGAGGTTTTCTAACGTTATAAGTATTTTTTTTTTCATTTGTGTGTCTCTTGTGTGACCTACAATTTTTACTCTATTGTGTGCTTTCATGATGGTCGCCTTTATCCTTTCATTTGTAGATTGAGAAATCCATTAAAAATTTAATGGATTGTGGTGGTGCAAACCTTAATCCCAGCACTTAGGAAACAGAGGTGGGAGGATCTCTCTCCATGTGTGAGTTAGAAGCCAACCTTGTCTACATAACAAGTTCCAGGACAGTTGGGGTTGCATAATAGAAAGATCCTGTCTCAGAAAAACCAAAGAAGACAAAATTTCTTTTAAGACTGATTTAGTATTGAATTCTTGGAAAATCTTATTTCTCTTATACATTTTTGAGGAGTAGCTTTTGAGGACTGTCTTAGGGTTTCTATTGCTGTGATAAAACACCATGACCAAAAAGCAAATTGGGGAGGGTTTATAGGGCTTATACTTCCACATTGTAGTACCCAACTGATGGAAATCAGGACAGGAATTGAAACAAGACAGGAACCTGGAACCAGGAGCTGATGCAGAGGCCATGGAGTGGTGCTACTTACTGGCTTGCTCCCCTTGCTTTGTTCAGCCTGATTTCTTATAGAATGCAGGACCACCAGCCTAGAGACAAAACCACCCACAATGGGCTGAGTGCTTTCCCATCAATCACTAATTAAAAAATTGCTCTACAAGATGGTCTACAGCCTGATTTTATGGAGGCACTTTCTCAATGGAAGTTTCCTCCTCTCAGGTGACTATAGTTTGTATCAAGTTGACATAAATATAGCCAGCACAGGGCATATTATTCTTAGTTAATAGAGTTTTATTCCCTCTTGACCTGTATGGATTTCATTGAGAAATCTGTCATCTGTCTAACTGTCTTAAATACTGCAATGAGTTTTCTCTTAACTGTTTTCTTTTTAATTATCTTTTTTTGTTCAAGTTTATTCAGAGAGTTGAAAAAACATGAGTGAATGTAGTTGTCTTTATTGTTTCAGACATGAAGGAAATGTCATTTCATTCAAAAGCCAGATTTTCCTTTCTGGCTTTTCTCTTAGTCTTCTGGAATATACATAATATAAATATTTGTTCAGGTAATAGTCTCCCTTATCTCTTCAAGTTCAGAAATTCTTTTGTATTTTTTCTTTGTCTGGTCTGTTACTAAGGCATTTGCCTGGACTTCTCTTTACTCATGAAGTTCTTCAATTGCAGTGTTTCTATTTTAGTCTTTCTCATGATCTTCATTTCTTCAACAAATATTTACTCACCCTTGGTATTGCTTACCTAATTTTTCCTTCTGTGTTTGCATATTTTCCTTATTTTATGGTGTTGCATTTGAATGTTTCTTTACAGTTCTTTTTTGTATATTTTTTAATCAAGTATATTTTTTTTCATTTTCAGAAATGCTCTTTATTTTCTCCAAAGCAACTTAGAAAGGAAATCTAGTTGGCTATTTGGATCACTCCCACATTATTCATACCTCAGCCATCTGCTGTGAGACCATGGGTCTCCCTTACTCCTCTCTGCATCATTCATAATAACTGAAAGAACATGAACACATTTCTGCCTCTTTCCCATAATACTGAGAGGTCCAAACAGCAGAGACAGTTGTTTTCCCATCTTTATTCCTTGAATTAAACCCCATAAATAGCTACATAGTTAATTCACATATGAAACAATAGTAAATCTCAATATTCTTTCTTTATTTTGATTCACAGAATATAAGTGTTGATTTTGCTTTCAATAAACCATAATGTAAAAAGGTTTTGAATTAAATAAAACAAAATGCTAAATAAATAACATAGAAAAGTAAGTTCTTATAAATGTTGATGAAATGTGATAAGTTTGTTATGCCATGGAAATGTTTAAATGTTAAAACACAACATATGAAAATATAGTGGAAATAAATAAATCGAAGATAGAGAGATGAATAAATAAATAGATCAGTAAATAATCTAAGAAATTACTGACCCTGGATATGAATATATTTCTCATATATAGTTAACATTATTAAAGTATATCTTAAGTTCAACTAAATCAAATATGACCAAAGTATAAATAGGTGATGCTTGGAATGACAAAGGTCCAAGTTTGATGTATCAGAGTACCCAAGAACAATGGTTTCCAGAGGGCTCCAGGGCCATCTTTGCTTCATCTTTTTGCAACATTTTTTTTCCAGAGAAGGCTCTGGAGTTCTGCCCTGATGATCTCCCAGGCAGACATTGTACTTCTTCTCTTCAGGTAGAGTTGGATTCCCCTGAAGTATTTCCTCAAGGGTGTGGAGTTCCACCCCAACCATCTCCCAGGAACAGTCACTGTACATCTTCTCTTCAGGTAGAGATGCAGTCCCCTGAAGTATCTCCTCAAGGCCATTTGTAGGGCAGACCTCTCCCTCCCCATCACCTCCACCGAACATGCTGCAGGTCCTCCAGTTGCTGAAGGAGGTCAGCATGGAGTTTGTCAGGAGGGCTGCATTCCAGGGCTCAGAATTGCTATCTGTGAGGAAGCATTGAAGGGTGGGATCTGATGGAGCCTCAACTGGAGGAAAGACATAGCCTGGACCCTCTAGAACAAGATGCCACCCATCGCCTTCATTGGGAATTTCAAGACCCTCTGTCACTCTTGCAAGAGGAAGAGAAGCACAAATGTCTTCCTGTTAAGCATGGGAGAACTCTGAGGCATCTCACACACAGCCCAGAAATCCAACAGGGCATGGCTGAACATCATCAGGGTGGCCAGTAGAGGTAGGAGGAGATTCATGGGAATGTGAGGCTGCTGCTGTCCTGGCTAAGGGGAGGCTAGGTGAGTGAGTCTTGGATTCTAGGTTCTCTGAAGACAATCTATGCATGCCTGGCTTTTATGTAACAAACACAGTTGTCATGTCTGAACATTTTCTTACAAGTTACTTCTGCATTTTTATTTGCGTGTTCTCCATGCCATCTGAAAGCACAAGCCTAACATAATCATTTTGCATTAAAGGTGAGTGTTTCCAATAAACTAGATACTCTACTCCAAATGGAAATTTTTATTCTAAAGGTAGTTTGGTCTTTACTCAGAAGTGTATATATGTATGTAATCGCTCACACACATCCACCACTATAGACTTTTTGTGCATTTAAATACCGGTCTGGTGGAGGAACAAAGGTTTAGCCACAGTCTATACCTCCACTTTGCACCCTCCCTTTATAAGCAGGGTGATTCTCCTGCAGCTCTGCTGTTTTCTCCAGTGCAGTGTCTTGCTGAACCATTCATGGCAAAGAAGCTTTTAGCACCAGGAGCAGTGAGTGGCTGTGTTTTACTTTGAAAGTGACTCATTGCTTCAAAGAGCTTCTCTAGAGCTTATCTCTTCCAGGAGAAATTTCTTGAAGTCTGACAAAGTCACTATTGATGTACACATTGCCCTCTCTGCCTATGTTCTCCCTACTGTAACCACCCTGAGTGTGGGTTCTTTCCCGTTGTGTCTGAGTGTGAATATTCTCATTCTAAGGTAATGCTCTTCCCCCTCACCAGAATCTGTCATCTACTAACACCTTGATATACAGTGATGGTGTTTCTCAGCATCCCTCCTCCCACCGTCCGCCCTGGGGGCACAAACACTATCCTTTGACTTCAACTCTTGTACTAGAGGCAGTGTTAACTGGGAATTGTGGGGCTTTTGAAACCTCAAAGCTCACCCCCAGTAACACACCTCCTCCAAAGTCTCTTTCTCTATACCTCCAATGCCATGCCTGCCTACCGGTCACCATATTATTCAATCATTTTTTTTTTCTTCTATAAGCTTCCTTGGTCATAGTGTCTTTTCATAACAATAGAACAGTAACTAAGACAATATTCCTTAACATTTTTTTCTTCTTAATAAAATAGCATATTTTTCAAGTGGCAACTTAGACAGGTAAAAGACTTCAATAATATGACACAAATCTTTACAAACATCTTTCAAAAATTAATATATAACCATTAGGATTACCAAATAGTCTCTTCAGCACAAAGAGAAATCCCTATGCTGTAGCAAGATTTCTTTTTAAGTATTTTTATTTATTCTTTGAAAATAATATACACGTATTCAACGTATCTTGTTTATATCCATCCCCATTACCTATTCCAAGCCTCCCTTGTGCTATATGCCTCTCTTCCAACTTCATGTCCTCTTATTGTTATTATCATTATTTTACCTATTTATTATTATTATTATTATTATTATTATTATTATTATTATAAATCACCAACAGAGTCCAATTAGTGTTGCCTATATATGCATGCATGGGGGCCATCCACTGTGGCTCAGGCAACCCACCACAAGACACACCCCCAATGATAAGTGACTTTCTCCTTCCACAGCAGCCATGAGCAACTAATAGCTTTTCAGCTTGGTGTGGGACTTGGTAGCCCCTTTCTTGTCAATGCTGGAGTTTTCAACTGACTTGATCTTTTGCAGGTCTTGAGTAGGTAACCATATCTGCTGTGAATTCATGTGTGTACCTGTCATTTGATGTCTAGGAGACGGCATCATACAGCACTCCTATTCATCCCTCCAGTCCTTATGTTTTTTTTTTTTTCTGTTTCCTTTCCTGCTATGTCCCCTGATCCTTGGGGAGGAGGGTTCATACAGTTATCCTTTATATAGAAGAATAATCACACTACATTCAGCACTTTGAACAGTTTTGAGTGTTAGCATTAACTCCTACCAAATGCAAAATGAAGCTTCTTTGACCAAGGTTGATAATAGCACATATCTATGGGTATAAACATAAATATTTAAAAGATAGTTTGACAACATGACCACTTAGAAAAAATAACAACAGTAGATTCCCTTTATGGCCTCTCTGGTTAAAAATCCAGGCTTACAGTGTCACGCATAATTCACTCCTGTGGAGGAATCCTTAAGGAAACTTGTTGGTTACCCCTAGAGCATTCAGGCCATTATTGTATCAGTGGGACATTTGTGTGGCAGGGCAGTATTGTACCATTTAGAGTCCAGCATTTGGTAAGACAATTGATTTATTTTCTCCCCCAGCAGTCTGCATAACATCTACTAGTACCATGAAATACAGCCAGGAATAACAGGTTCCTAGTCAGTTTGAGACTGATATCTTTGTGTCTTACAAACAAGCTGTGTGGTGTCTTCAGTGATAGGGTCCTGTCTGAAGACCCTGAAGATAAGATCCTATCACTGAGACAGTGGTAGAATCAGGAATGTGCTCTGAAATTTGGTTTCTGCCCTTGTTACTCTTAATAACCAGGTATACCTCTTCCCCAAGTTACTGTTGACCTAAGAGCACTATATACTGTCCGTGTCCTTTAAATGAGGCATTAAATTACATGACATAAACATTATCAGAGCTCTCTGGCAGATGTTTTGTATAATCCAGGCCTTTGCATAATCTGCTTTGTATCATTCTGCTCTTTAGGAAACCACTGAGAAAAAACCATAACAAAACAGAAAGCAGCTTTGCATGAGCAGGCAGGAAAGTAGGAGGAGAGAGGAAAAATTCACATGGGATGACTATCTTAGACACGAAACTCATTCTATGGGAATGAATTCTGGGTTCTGAAGGCAAAGGAGAGAAGGTAACCAGTGAGAATCACATGTCTTCTACACTTTCCTTCGTATGTTTTCCTGTTCCAAGGTAGTATTACCAGTCTGTATCTCCTGATAGAACAAAAATAGGAAATTTCCTTTAAAAAGTCAGTTGATTGATATGCACGATATCAAACCCAAACCAGATAGCTGAGGTTTGGAACTCTTAGAATGGTCAAATTGGAGGCACACTCAATAGCATGGGGAAAGTCTAACGCAGTTGATGCTGAGCTATGAGAGGAAGAAATGACCATAGTGATCCCTTCTCTGCTTCATGAGGCGCCTTCTCTTTGACCAGCTCCAGGATACTGTTGGGTGGAACCAACTAGTGGTTTACTGTGAGTCACTAACTTCAACAACAACAACACCCAGACAATGTGTAGATCGTTTTAAAGAAGACTGGGTATGGAAAATTTAATGTTCATAGGAGTTCATGAAAATTCACAGGCATACAAAGATGAAAAAGAAAAATGTAGCAATCAAGGGAGCACTGCCTTTGAAATATATTTTGTGTTTGTTTTTTCACACTGTTTTTGTGCACTCTATAAGGTTTATCTTTGTTCATTCAATTGCTGATTTGTCTATCCCTGTATCTAGTTTCAGTCGAGATATGACTGTGTTGGAATCTCCTGTCTCAAGTTTATATAAACATGGTTACCATTCATTCTGTCTGTCAATAAATTGAGTCAGCCAGTCTCTGAACATTACAGAGAATAGGTTGGGACTCCATTTGCAGTGAGTGGGAGGAGACAGATGAGGGAGAGAAGATTTGGGCCATGAGGAGCAGAGGTCCAGGAGAGATGATGACAAGGAACCGATTCCAAATAAAATCATAAATACAAAGTGTAGAAGTACTGGGGAGTATGGCTGGGAGGAAAATAGATTAGACATGGGGCACTGATGTCCAGTGTTTGAATTGAGTCCAAGTTCTTCTTGAGTTGGCACATGAGTAGGTTTTCAAACTGTAGAATGTCGTTTTGCCTGGGAAAGTTCTCAATCGTGAGGCATCTTAAGGAGGAAGATTGTGTCTGCAAGTTAAGTGAGAAGCAAGGATCCTACCTATTTCCTGACACAAGCCCACCTGAACCAAGGAGCATAGGGAGAACACACTGTACCTTAACTCCATACTGTCCTGTCAAACCATCTGCCAAATAAGAGGGTAGATAGAGAAGAGGCCAGATGACCGATGGGGAGAAATGCAACTGTACCAAGTAGGAATGGGCTCCAAGTACAGCAATTCTTCCCAGGTGAAGGGCTCTTTGCAGGCTTACCCAGTCCAGTCTGCATAGAGAGTTGAGGGAGAGGTGCCAGCAAGCCCAGCAGAACTGATGATTTCTACCTCTTGAGACCACACAGTGCTGTCTGTCTGGCTAGGGATGAGTATTGGTTATATCTGGTGTCCCCTGTGGGTAGATGAACTCAAAGACCAGTACACCAGAAGTCCTGTGTGACATGAAAGAAAACAGGTGATGACGAGACACTCCTTATTAGGATGTATAGAACTGCCAAAGTATGTAGTCCTTAATTTCAGTTGGACTCCATCCTTCATGGTTGGGATTCTGGATATCTGCTTCTGACTTGTTTATCCCTTGAAAAGCTGCTGCAGGCCAAGGCCTATTGTGTATGTAGGAAAGACACTGTCAAATCAAAGGGACAAAGACAGTTTCTGCCAAGATGAAAGTTTGAATGGCACATATATGGCTTCATTCTGACACTCATGAGGCACAATGTACAAGAAGATACTAAAAAACAAGCAAACAAAAAACAAAACAAAAAAAGTGACTTCTTTTTCCAATTGAGACCCATTTCATCTGGTACTGAATCCAAATCTGTGGTCTACTTTGAATTGAGGCAGGAGCAAGCTGTCTTTTCAATGGAGATTCCTGCAGAAAGAGTTTTCTCTTCTTGGAGCTTCTTTCTCCAGGCATTGAGAACGCGGAAGGGCTATTTCCATTTCTGCTCTGACAGTCACCCAGGAGCAAGGTCTCTATGCCTTCAACTTCAAACAACCAGAGAGTCCTACAAAGTAGATGCTTATGGACATGGCTGTCAATGGTCAGCATTAACATTATAGGTCAGGGTAGACTGAGGTGGTGGGGTGTAGACAGACAGCTGGCTGATCACCCAGCAGGCTTTCTCTTAGGGTAGAGGTTTACTTCTCCAGGCCAGTTCTGTTTGCTAACTGGTGGTGAGAAACAAGAGCCAGACCCTTTAGCTTCTAGCCTGGGATAGGTTATAGTTCCCTAGTGAGGGCAATAGCTGATAGATATAACAGGGGCTTCTACTGATAATAGAAGCATGAAAAGAAAAGAAAAGAGATCATACATACTCAAACAAACACACATTAAATGATGAATCAAGGCATGCTCCAGTTTCAACAGGCTTCAAATCTTTCATACATGCACATACATACATACATACATACATGGATTCATGCAGACAGACAGACATGTAGACATATTGATACATATACATTTATATCTTGGGTGGATGGGGCAGAAGCCTTGCCACATTACATATTACATGTATACATATATACATATATACATCATATACACACATGTATGCATATACACATATATACATACATGCATGCATATATACATACATACACATTTGGTAGATGGAGGAAAGAAAGTTCCAGCCTCACATCACTCCACACCACACTTTAATTTTTCTTTTCCACAGCTTATATAGTTCAGCAAAATCAGACGAGATCGGGCGCGTTCAGGGTGGTATGGCCGTAGACTTGTTCAGCAAAATCAAATGCAAAAATTATGTGGTTACATTCTATTTTTCAAGAGAATGATTACAATGAGTATACATAGAAAAACACATGTTTCCAAACACCTTCACATGATCAAAAGTTTTACATATTATGGGTGAAAAAAGGTGAGAAACAAATTTCTTTGAGAACCCACATACATTTGTTACTAAGCAAGTTGTTATAGAGTAAAACTATAAGCAAGCAAGATAATTTTCTCCTCTTGATTACAGTTCCTCTTGATAACAGGCTGCAGTTTGCAGGTACAAAGAACAGATTATTTTACTATTTATCTTAAAAGGCATTCTTATAAAATCTCTAAAAAAAATCACAAATCTTAACTTTTATAAAAAAAAAATCAACCATTCTACTTTGAATCCCCAAGGTACACATCTACTCATTAACAAATTTATTAAATCGTATTAGGAAGCTGAGGACAAACATGGCTATGAGGGATGAGTCGTCACTCTGACCATCAATGCTGCATTAGCAAGGGAGAGAGGCGCGTTGTTATCCAGTGCCACTCGGGCTTCTGTTGTTCTTATTTTCTGACCGTAAAAAGTCCCTAGCTCGTCTGTTAAGAGTATGCCTTTCTGAACTAAATTGTTCCTTAAGACATGCCAACAAAAACATCTTAACCTAACTTGACTAACAATCTATTTTCAAAATTATTTCTAAAGGTAGTGGTCATTGACAACAATATCTCCAAATTTCTTCTAAGACTGGTGGTCATTCCCAACAATCCTCATCTCTACGTTCTTTCTGAGATGATTGATTCATTAATCTGCTCTAGCAGCAGTGTCTGAAAAAAGTAAAGCATTATTATTGTGGGTGCCAATGATGCCCAGTGAGGGGCTGAAAGCCCCCTGAGAGTTTTCACTCTCATAGTTTGTAAGGGATAACCCATGAGGGCAGGAATCTGAGCAAAACTCCACAGGACAGCATGAAGTCCTCAGGACACATAGTCCTCAGGGCTCTGCCTCTCTGAGGCACACCAATCATGGCTGTGTTACCCAGGGGGCTGCATTCCACAAGTTCTAAAGCTGTTCCGGAGTTCCTCATTCTCACATGCTCCTCCACGCAAAAGATGGTGGATATGGCAGGCCCTGCTCCACAGTCTCTTTCAGTGCTCCCAGGACACTCAACAGACTGTTGAGAGCGATCCCCAGGAGCTATCTCAAAGAGGAAAAGAACCTTCCTGAGCATCTCTGAGTAGCCACAGGTGGCTTCCTCCTGCCCCACTTGGAGGATGCCTCCTTTCTTCCAGGGACATCGGAAAACGGTTCTGTCCCTCAGACACTGGTGACCTGGCAGGCTTTTCAGCTGTCTTAATAAGCTCTCTGTTTCCCCAGTGCACAGGCAGGCTCCCAGATGCTGCCCAATGAAGTGAGCCAGCTGCTTTCCAGCCCAGCATCACCCCGCCCACCAGGAACAGACACACTGGCAGCATGCCTAAGCTCAACGATTCCGAGTTCGCTGCAGGGGTCGGGCCAGGACAGCAAGCAGCTTTCCCTTTGAGCCTGGAGTGTTGGCTGCTTTTTTTTAAACATTTATAGTCCCCTCCCTCTTCTCCCTCCTGGTCCCAACCTCCTACCCTCTTCTCCCTCACCCACCTATCTTCGTTCTTCTTTTTTTTTTTTTTTTTAATTTAAAGTGTATCTTTTTTCCAAAAATTTAAACTCGTTAAGATAGATAATAGAATATTAATATCAGTTGCCAAATACATATGGACTGGACATTGGAATGTATATTATACCTTATAATTTTCATAATTGTAGCCTAATTGTTCTTATTGTTTTATATTGCATTTATTGTTATATAAAAAGTGCCTTTTATTGGACTAAAAGGGGGATGTTGGCTGCTTTAGTAGTTCACCCTGTGCTTTTGGGCTCTGGCTGAGTGTGCCTCAAGAAGGCTCCTTCCCATCACTTGAGCAGCAGAGAGCACAGGGCAGTGGGAGCAGAGCAAGGAGTTGTGGAGGCCGGTCCCTCCAGTCTGCACACAAATCAGGAGACTGACTGCAGGCCTAGCCGCCCCTGCAATGTGCAGATTCCATTGATGGTGGCCAGAAGCTGCAGATGGAATTTGGTAGCCAGAGAACACCTATTGGGGAAACTGTGAAGGCACCAAATCAGAGAGCACAACAATTAGGTTTGGTTTTCTTGGGCTTGAATCTAAAAGTCTTTGGGGCACAGTAGGCTTTCTCTGGCAAAAGCCAGGAATAAGGAAGTGGGGGTAAGAAAGGAGAGCTGAACCTAGAGAGCAAGAGGGTCCCAGAGAAGGGACATGTGGGATCTGGCCTTTTGTGTGGGAGCTTCGCTGACAAAAGCAGGCCAAGTCGGACCTCAACCAAAAGGATGGCACTCCTTCCTAATGGGCAGGTCCCTGTCTTCCTTTGCTTAAACCCCACATTCACCTCAGTGGCATTTCCAGGAGATGTCCTCTTGCTCAGCCCAACAGTGCTTCAGTGAAGTGTGCTTGTCTCTGGTCCTTGGGAGATCCATGGTCCCTCTGGAAGGAGACACAAGTTTCTCCCCCTCCCTGAACTCTTCAGGGGTCCTTTTCTTTTCAGCTTCCTCTGAGTACTTCCTTTCCTGTGTGTACATGGTTTTAGCAGGTTTTATTTCTATTTTTAATAGTATTTTCATCCTTTCCCTCTAGTCATATATAACTTCATGTCATTCTTTTTGGAAAACCTCAGACAGCTGTGTAACATCTTTAGCTGAATGAATGGTCTCAAACATTCACGTTCAGCTGCTCCTGTTCACTTTAGCTCCATGAGGTGCTCTGCTGTTTGTGTTGGTGTGGCCTGCTGACTGCAATGGAGGTTTTCAGTGAAGCTGACCCTCCCCCAGCAAAATCATAGAAAACAAGATGAAACAAACAAGCTGGAAACCAGAACTTCGGTAACAGCCCTTCATGGGTCCCAGGGCCTTGTTGTCCCTTCTTTTCCCTCCAAACAGTTTATGTCCATACAGGTTCTCTGTCTATCCACCAACCCTTGCTATCAAAGTACATGGGACAGAGATGTAGGTATGTGTTGGACCTGCTACATCCCACTAGCTGACATGGCCCAGGCCTGCTGAAAGAACCCATAGCAGAACAAGTCTCCAGGTGGACTTCCTCCCAGGCTAAAGAGGTGTCACATTTCAGGTCCAGGCCTGACATCCAATGGGTCCCATCTCAGAGGAGAGGGAAGGCCCAAGTATTCACCACCTGCTGGCATCACGCATCCACACCCACAAGAGTCCTGGGCATGGTCCTCAGCAACAGTGGGGGAATGTGACCTCACAGCTACCAAGGCAGCAGGGCAAAGAGAATTGGAGACAGGAAAAGAGCCTTCAATTCTAGCTGAATCTGTGAGCAACCACAGGAGAACTGAGAAAGCAGTGCCCAAAGGAGGCATCAAGGACTGTGGCAGAAACTTTCCTGATGTACTCTGTCATCCCTAGGCATCCCCAAACCCTGCTTCACATATCCCCTGTGGCTCCAGGAAGAAGGAGCTGGTGAAGAAGGCAGGCTCTCTGGACATTTGGTATCCCTGTGATTCTACCATCTGCAAGGACTGACATGATCAGGCCTTCCCCACATTCCTGGGACCAGAGGGTCAGCATGACTAGGTGTGGTCATGTGTTTTCTCTACCCTCTTCTCCAGTCTTCAGCTATGATATCCTCCATGTCTGTCCACCAAACTGCTTCTTTGAAAGTCTCAGAGAGGCTCCAAACTTGAATAGTTTGCATCCCACTTTTTGACTCTATCCTGAAATTAGGTTCAGATTGATTTTTCTCATACTTTATGTGTGGCCCCCCACCCCAGAACGTGAAATGGGAAAGGCAAAGCCATGGGATTGTCACCCTGGTGAGTGCAAGGCCACACAAGAAACTGTGACCTGAAAGAGTCTTTTTGTTCAAACCCTTGATTTTTCTTGCCTTGGGTCATTCAGGGGATGACTTTGGGCGGGGAGCAGCGAGTCCCCATCCTGTGAGAAATGCTGCAGGCCTCCGGATAAGAATAGAGTTTATTGGGGTGTCTTGTGATCTTCTTAGCATTGTCTGGTCACAATGCACAATCCCAGGTGAGTCACTGGGCTCTCTCTTTCCTCTGGCAGAGAGGGCCATGTATTGAATCAACAGCAGGGACATATTGGTTCTGTGTGTGTGTGTGTGTGTGTGTGTGTGTGTGTGTGTGTGTGTGTGAAAGAAGGGAGACTCAGAAGACCTTGCTTTGGGGCTTGCAGGAGAGCCATGCCAGCATTCCTCCAGGGGCTCAGCATCCTTCCTAGGTTCCTCTCAATAAGCAAAGAAGAGTCTGGCTTCTGATTGCAGACTGAGAATCTTGACTTCCTACCTTACTGAAGGAAGCAAAAACCCAGTGACCTGAGGAATATTGGATGTGGCACATACCACCATTGCAAACGTACATTCCCGGAGAAAGGCACATTTATCATCACACGTGGCACATACCTGACTCCCTTCGGGAACTGACCGAGTCAAGAAAACTTTGTATCATCAGTTTATTTGAAATCAAATCTGAAATGAACACACAAGTGTGCTCATACACACACACACTCACACACACACACACACACACACACACACACACTCACTCACACATTCACACAACTTTTCTTAAAAACCTTCACTGTGCCTTTTATAAAAGAAGATACTTAAAAAAAAGAGGCAGGCGGATCTTTGTGAGTTCGAGGCCAGCCTGGTCTACAAAGCGAGTCCAGGACAGCCAGAGATATTCAGAGAAACCCTGTCTCGAAAAACCAAAAAAAAAAAAAAAAAAAAACAGAGAGCAAAGATAAAAGAGAATCTCATCTCCTTGTCTACTTTTGCGATTGAGACCCCATTGTTCCGGTGCTGAATCCGAATCTGTGTGCCTGCTTTGAGGGGAGACTGGTAGCATGGTGTCATGAGAGCAGAGATTCTCGAATGGTGATTCTTCTGTTCTTGGGGTTTCTTTCTCCAGGCACAGGGAATGCAGAAAGGGCCACTGCCATTTCTGCTCTGACGATCTCCTAGGAGCAGGGGCTGTAACCCTTTCCCTTCAGGTAGCGGGAGAGTCCTAGGAAGTAGGTGCGCATGACAGTTGCAAAAGGTGGCAGTGGACAGGACCCGCCCTGCTCCGCTGCACTCTCCAGTCCTTTCAGGCCACTGGACAGACAAGTGAGCAGTTGCCCAAGCGCCCTCTCTGGCCAGGCAGCTCTGCTGGCCTCAGTCGTGAAGAGGTGGAGGACCTGCCTGAGCATCTCCGAGTAGCCACAGGTGGCTTCCTCCTGCCCCACGTGGAGGATACCTCCTTTCTTCCAGGGACATCGTAAATTGGTTCTGTCTCTCAGGCACTGGCCACCTGGCAGGCTTTTCAGCTGCCCTAATAGGCGCACTGCTTCCCAGCGCTGCAGAGACAGGCTCCGAGATGCGGCCCAATCAACAGAGCCGGCCGGGCTCCGCCCCAGCATCACCCCGCCCACCAGGAACAGACACACTGGCAGCATGCCGAAGCGTAACGATTCCGGACCTCGCCTGCAGGGGTCGCGCGAGAACAGCCAGGCCGCCTTGCCATTGAGCCTGGAGTGTTGGCTGCTTTAATAGTTCACCCTGAGCTCTTGGGCTCAAGTTGAGTGTGCCCGCCTCCGGGAAGGCTCCTTCCGAGCCCTTCAGCAGCAGAGAGCGCCGGCCCCGGAAGCAGAGCAGGGAGGGGCGGAGGCCGGTTCTCCCCAGTCTGCGCAGGACCTAGGAGGACGACTGCGTGCCCTGTCCCCCCTGGGATGTGAGAGAGGATTCTACCGATCGCGGCCTGGAACCTTGGTCCAGACGGGATTTGCTGGCCAGAGGACACCTTTTGGGGAGCTGGGAAGGCACCAAATCCCAGAGTGCGGCATCTTGGTTTCCTATTATTGGGTTTGAATCTTGGTGTGTTTGGGGCTCAGCTGCCTTCCAGCTCTCTGGCGGGAGTGGGGAATGAGGAAGTCGGGGTGGGAAAGAGGAGAGCTGAGTCCAGAGAGCAAGAGGGTCCTTGAGAGGGGACATGTGGGATCTGGCATTTTGCCCAGGAGCTTCGCTGACAAAAGACACCCAGGTTAGACCTCAACCAGGAGGATGCCACTCATTCCTGATGGGCAGGTCCCTGTCTTCCTTTGCCTAAACCCCACATTCACCTCAATGGCATTTCCAGGAGATGTCCTCTTGCTCAGCCCAACAGTGCTTCAGTGAAGTGTGCTTGTCTCTGGTCCTTGGGAGATCCACTGTCCCTCTGGAAGGAGACACAAGTTTCTCTCCCTCCCTGAACTCTTAAGGGTCCTCTTCTTTTCAGCTTCCTCTGAGTACTTCCTTTCCTGTGTATACATGGTTTTGGCGGGTTTTATTTCTATTTTTAATAGTATTTTTTCATTCTTGCCTCTAGCCATATGCAACCTAATGTAAATCTCTTTTTTGTTGTTGTTGTAGTTTGTCTGTTTTGTTTTGTTTTTTGGAGACAGCGTTTTTCAGTGTAACAACCATGGCTTTCCTAGACTTGCTTTGTAGCCAGACTGGCCTCGATTCACAGAGATCTGTCTGCCTCTGCCTCCTGAGTGCTGGTATGAAAGACGTGACACCATTCCTGGTGTCATCGGATGTGTAATGTCTCTAGCTGAATGGTCTCAGCTGTTCTTGTCCAGCTCCTGTGTTCAGGTTAGCTCCATGTGTTTCTCTCCTGTTTGTGTGGTGTGGTGTGCTGACTCGGATGGAAGTTTTCACTGAAGCAGTCCCCCCACCCACAACTATCAAAACAAAACAAAACAAATCAAAACAAAATTCAAACTAGAAGCCAGACTTTCTCCACCAGCCTTTTGAGGAAACCCTAGTGCTTCGGTTTCCCTTCTTTTCCCTTCAAGCAATGTCTGTCCCTTGAAGTCTTCTGTCCCTCCCATCAACCTTTGAATCCAAAGTACATGGGACATGGTTGTCGTTAAGTGTTCAAGCTGCTGCATCCCACAGTCTGACAGGGCACAGGGCTGGTGAAAGAAACTGTAGCATAACAGGTCTCCGGGTGGATTTCCTCCCTGGCCAAGGAGGTGTCATTGATAATTTCCTCGATGATCCCTGTGCCCTCTCAGAGGACAGATTTGGCCTAAACATTTAACACCTACTGGCTCTTCGACTCCTGGGAATCCCTGAATCATTACTCCCCCTCTGACATTGAAACTAGTCTAGAAAAATGTGAGTCATCAATTTATTTTTAATACCAATCTAAAGACCATACTCAGATACCTTTTCATTCAGCCATTCACAATGCCTATTTTAAAGAAGATACTAAAAAAGAAATAAAGAATTCCTGTCTTATTTTATTGAGACCCATTGGCCTGCTGCTGAATCTGAATCTGTGTGTCTGCTTTGAGTTGAGGCTGTGAGCATGGTGTCATGAGAGCACAGAATCTGGCAGGGTGCTTCTTCTCCTCTTGAGGCTTCATTCTCCAGGCACTGGGAACGCAGAAAGGGCCACTGCTATTTCTGTTCTGATGATCTCCCAGGAACAAGGGCTGTAACCCTTTTCCTTTAGGTAGCGGGAGAGTCCTAAGAAGTAGGTGCGTATGTCCTTTGGAAAACTTTCTGGTGAACAGGACCAGCCCTGCTCTGCTGCCTTCTCCAGTTCTTCCAGGCCACTGAACAGACTAGTGAGCAATTGCCCAAGCGCTCTCTCTGGCCAGGCCGTTCTGCTGGCCTCAGTTGTGAAGAGGTGGAGGACCTGCCTGAGTATATCAGAATAACAACAGGCTGCTTCCTCCTGCTCAACTTGGAGGATACCTCCTTTCTTCCAGGGACATCGGAAATCGCTTCTGTCTCTCAGGCACTGGTAACTTGACAGGTTTTTCATCTCTCGCAATGAGTGCAGTATTTCTCTGTGCTTCTGGGCCTGGGTCCAAGATGAGGCGGAATCAAGTGATCTGGCTGTGCTGTAGCCCAACATCACCCAGCCCACCAGGAACAGCTGCACAAGCAGCATGCAAAAATACAAGGAATCTTGAGCTGGTCTGAAATGGTTGTGGGTGTAGAGAAAGACTGCATCCCATTGTGTCTAGAGTTTTGGCTGCTTTTATAGTCCACGGGAAGCTCCAGGGCTCTGACTTACTGCTACAATTTAGACTCCGTAGGTATTTTAGATAAAGGTGCTTAAACAGAAACAGATATGAAAAGGAATCAGAATTCATGTCATCGTTGATCAGGTAAGAAACCACATCCATTGACGTAAGTCTGTGTCATTGGCCTGAAATGCAGACAGGCTACACATCCTTAATCTCATTGGCTTGAATATAGGCACACC
This sequence comes from Lophiomys imhausi, assembly GCA_907164525.1. NCBI lineage: Eukaryota > Metazoa > Chordata > Mammalia > Rodentia > Muridae > Lophiomys > Lophiomys imhausi. The sequence goes on from CAJQZJ010032443.1 coordinate 2,193,913, forward strand.
CATAGCATACACAGTTAAGGTAAAATTTGTAGAAGTTTGAAAATGAGGACTAATTCAGAGGCAGGCAAAGTGAACAATCAAGAGAATGATTGGAGGGAATGAGTCAGAGATAGAATATACCCAACTGTCAAGAACAGCACAGAAAGGAGAATGCTGGCAGATCAGACTGTAACACTTTCAGTTACTGCTCCTGGGCCATCCCCGTCTGTTTCCTGCCAGGATGGTTATAGACTTTACTGTCTTCTGGGATAGTGAGCCTCAAATACTTTCTAAGAGTTGCCTGGGTCATGGTGTCCCCGCACAGCAACAGAACACTAATTAAGACATGAATAAAATAAATGAGTGAAAAAATACAACCATAAATTCCTCAGTTTTCTTTAGAAAACATGGGTATGGATTTGAATTTTGTTTTTAGAAAAATGTGTAATAGAAAGGAAAGGTGAATGCATTTGATAAATTTTTTCATAAAAAATAAAAATGAATATATGTTGCAAGAAGATGTAAATATTATAAATATGACAAGAAAATGAATAAACAGATCACATACTAGCATCAATAACCTTAAGACTGTTGGGAATTAAGGCCTGATTACTTGGATTAAAATATTTTTAGTATATCTTGTTTAATAATACTGGAAAATAGCAGCTGAATTAGTTTTTAAAATGTTATTGAAAACTGCAATAAAAATCTCTTTAAATGACCAAAGATAGGCTAGGCATGGTGATACTCACCACTAATCCCAGCTATTAGGAGGTAGAAGCAAGAGGATGGGGAGCTAAAGGCTAGGCTCAGCTTTACAGCATCTTTAAGAACTTAGGCTGTATAGGGACAGAAGGGAGTCAGGGGGAGACAAAAAAGAACAGAGAAAATAAGGAAAGACTGAAGGAATATCCAAAGAAGCAAGTGCCAGTGTGAGATGTCAAATTAGTCGAGGAGAATCATCTTAAGACATTTTCCTGTGCATCTTCTGTTTGAGTTTTTGTTTCATCTTGTTTTGTTTTTAAATCAAACCACATCTTGACTGTAATTGTGAGATTTTGTCATCCCAGAATAACTTTCCTTGTGAATCAGATCAGGAGTACCCAACTTTGCTTAGTGGAATGTATTTTCCTTTGGGATTAAGTGTTGAATGAATGTTCACTGACAAAAAAAAAGTTATTTTCACATTAGATGTTTGTTGCAAGCATTTCTTATTGTTCTTTTCTGCTAAGTGGACTGAAGCTGTCAGACATTAGTTGGCTACTTCATTGACAGCTCTCAAACCCTTCCCCCAGGTACCCATCACAGGGACAGATGGCAGGGACTCAGAACTCAATGAGTTCTCTAGGTTCAACAGACACACATCTGGAAATGACAATTGGAGCCCTTGCTATCACCTGCACAGTTCTGAGGCAACCTGGATGTAACCAATGCTGCTGTCACTCCTGAAGCTCCATCCAAGTGGCCCAAGCACAGCCTCAACCCTGCCATTCTCCAGGGATGACAGAAGTTGTCAATCAAGCAACTCTTCCTTCAGCAATCCCTCCAGTTGTCCTCAAGACAATTATCATTTTAAAATATCAGGGAGATTCTGACCCAGTCCAGGGAATGCTTAGTTGCAGTTTCCAGAAGAGACTTTATTACACACACACACACACACACACACACACACACACACACACACACACATCAAGGCTGTTGCTCCAAGAGTTTGCTCCTGGAAACTCCACTTCAACATTCCACTTCACATAGCCCATAGATTATACTTCCTACAGCTGTTTCGAGTAACCAGGCCTCCTGGAAGCAGTCTTCATTCAGGGAAGAGCACTCCTCCTCCATTAGCTGGTGTCTGTACATGACTGGCTATATGAGCAGCACCCCTTGCTCTCTTGGGAGCAATAGAGAGACCTTCTTTCTGTGTACTGACACCCTTCCCCCAGTCCAAGTATAACCTCATTTAAGTGTTTTGCTGCCTAATAATGGTTGTTATCACAGGTAGAATGGGCTAAAGTGGTAATTACCAGCCCAACACTAGCCAGAAAAAGTACCAGAAAAGAGTACCAGATGGAGATTGAGAGCAGAGACCACAGACAGCCAAGACCGCAAAGGATGACAGAAGAGTCAAGAAGGTGAAAGACAGAAAAGAGCTGAGACTATAGATGGTGAGGGGTTTTGGAGAGTGAAGATGGCTGCAAGCTGGGTCTTACGAAGAGTTTCAAAAGCTGTTGAGAGTTGCTAGCTCCCTAAGAGTTGTGTAGCACTAAGACCTGAGGGTCCCGACACCCCAAGCTTAGAGCTGTAACGTTAGCTGCTCAGTGTTAAGCCACTCCCACTTGAAGTCCAAAGCTATAAGACTGAAAACAGAGTCCTAACACCCTAGGCTTGGTGCCCCTTCTGCTAAGGGTGTTTTGTTTTGCTTCCTCATTATTTCCATCTGAATAGCGCAAAGCACTCTCCCCTGGTGGTGCTTGCACTGTGAAGACTTGGCTCCTAGGAAGGAAATAGAGGTTTGCAGCATGCAGTGAAATAGCCTTCTTTCTTTCCAGTTATGGTGCTATGGGCTCTCAATGTCAACCACAGTGGAGACACTGAGGCTGGCCCTGTCTTTGTGGGAGAATTGTGCAGTCAGACAACACTTCAATATTCTGATTGGGATGACCAAAATAAAGCACTCAGTGCTGCCCATGGTTACTATTCTGTCTCCTAAGACAATTCCAGCCAATGCTTTAAGCATCTCTATGCACCAAGTTCTTAAAATGCTTCGTCTTGGACAATGACATTTACTTCATTTTCTGGCAACTGAGCTTCCTATTTCTGATGCAGTCTCCTCTGAACTCAGAACAGGGAAGCATCTAAGCAGAGATACATACTAGCTCCTGGATTCCTTCTTAGTTCATTGGATTTAATCATGCAGGCAGGGTTCTGTCAATTTACTGTATTTCTACACTCCCTGAGACATCCTTGTATCTTGCAAGATGGGTTTTGGAGCTCAGCAGTCAATAGTGCAGAAGCGTGGTCATAATCACAACGTCATCTCTGACCCTAGTAAGCCTCAGATGGTACAATGTTATCACCTTACAGCCTCACTGGCAGCCATCTGGGTGCATAGCCTGCCCTTCTGTACTCCCTTCATTAGCATACCACTGACACCACTAGGGATGACATGGCCCAGGTGTACTGTGGGACTTGTGGGAACTGGCTGGCCTACACTGGATCACTTCCTCTGCTGCTTCCTGGTATATTGGGCCCTCACATTTGGTTCTTCAACACTTTATGTCTCTAGCATGTTAGTAACTCTGGAATATGAGTGAGAATATGGACATAGAAAATTTCAAGGAAAGATAACAGAACAGAGCTAAATCCCAGAACTTTTATTCCCAAAATTAATATAATAATAATAATAATAATAATAATAATAATAATAATAATAAACTAAAAAACCAAGATACATTGAAAAGGAAATAGCAACCGGACACTTGGAAGGTTTTAGGTTATCACAGAGAGAAGCTATTGAGACCCAAGATCTTTGTTCCCAAAATGAAAGGGCCAAAAACCATTTAATGCAAACATTAGTTTCCTAACTCCTGCATGTGAGAAAAGCAACCTAAAAGTGTCATCTGTAACCCAGGCCAAACTGAGCAATACTTCCTACACTAAAGCCACTCCTTACCCAAGCCAGCCTCACAGAAGTAGACTTCTTGGTTAATTCTGCAATTAGAATAGTGCAACTATTTCCTTTGTTCATCTACTCTGTTTGTACACCGCATCCATCAGTTGACAATCATCTTCTCTGAAATTCTTCATGTCTGACTACTTATAGTTTCTTCTTGTATGGATAAAGGCAGAAGTGGAAAGGATACAAAAGCACTAATCAAGGTGAAGTGAGAATTTTCTCGTGATTATGAAGTCAAACAACATATTTTAACAGTAGTAATTAATTTCTAAAATTGTCAGCTTACACTTTTAAGAATGAATGTGCCAGCCGGGCGGTGGTGGCGCACGCCTTTAATCCCAGCACTTGGGAGGCAGAGGCAGGCGGATCTTTGTGAGTTCGAGGCCAGCCTGGTCTACAAAGCGAGTCCAGGACAGCCAGAGATATTCAGAGAAACCCTGTCTCGAAAAACCAAAAAAAAAAAAAAAAAAAGAATGAATGTGCCATCAATTGTATTCGCTAACCTTCCCTGAACGTCCATGCTTAGGTCGCCAGGCTGTTCTGTTTCTAGTGTATGTTCAGTGAGCATGCACTTGGGCAGAGCAAGCTGGAGCCGAGGAGCACAGGCCACCACCCTGTTCACAAGGCTGTTCATCACTGAACGTGTGCTGTGCTTGAAGCCGAATGTTCTTTCTCCAAGATGGGAAAGCTAAAGACAAAGGCTCCCTCCAATAATAGGGTCAGCTTTTTTCAAAGAAGAGCTCATTTAACTGTGGAGGAAAACCTTTCAGGAGATGGAACTCTGCACCGAGGAGAGAACCACCAGCGTTTTGTACCTCTTGCCCACTGGGTGGCTTTCACTCCTTGATAGGATTTCATTAGACCTCAGTGTGAAGTGACTAGAGATTTCACTTTCACAGCACTTCATAACAGGGGCATTCCCTTGTTTCCAAAAGTATTGACCAGAAAGTGTAGGTGTTGGGGGAGGGGAGTCTTTTATATTTGGAAATTTCTAGAAAATAAAACCCTCAACTTTTGATTACAATTGGTGCTTATGTACATCTAAAGGGAAAATGGCAGCCACAAACTAATATGAGAAAGGAAGTGAGTGCTCAAGTGAACAGGGCAGGTTAGTGTTGAAAGGGTAGGGAGAGAACCCTGGGGATTTCTGCACAGGGGCAGAGGTGGCTAGGATGATGAGAGTGGAGGAATTGCACTCAGGGACTTGTCAGAAGCACTCCCATTTAGTGGATGCGTGCAAACTGTACTCCAAAGGCCCTGGTCCCCTGGGTGGTGGTATTGTATAGTGTTGTGGCCCTTTAAAAGGTGAAACTTAGTGGAAGGCTCTCAGGTCATGCAGTATGATAGGGGAGCATGTTGTTCATTCCATGTGGGAGGATGGTTCATATTCCCTCTTTCTCTCTTTTTCTCTCTCTGTCCTCTTGTTCACCTCCCCCTCCTTCTTACACCCCTTCTTTTCCCTCTTTCTTTCCCCATTTTCTTTCTGTCTTTCTCACTGTTCCTTGACAGAGATATGAGCTTCAGCTCTGATACATGTTCCTGTCAGCATGTACTGTCCTAAGGCCCAAGTTAATTCAATTGACCTTAGACTTGAACTAAAAAGTTCAAATATACCTAATTTTTTCTTTTCTTTTATTTCTTCCTTTTTTGTTTTGCTTTTTTCAAGACAGGATTTCTCTGTGTAACAGTACTGGCTGTCCTAGAACTCTCTTTGAAGACCAGGCTGGCCTTGTACTCACAGAGATCAGCCTGTCTCTGCCTCCTGAGTGTTAGAATTAAAGGCCTGCACCAGAACGCCTGGCTTTATTTTGATTTCTTAAGTAGTCTATACCATATATTTTGTTACAGTAATAGAAAGCCAATACAGAAGATTAGTGTATCTTCCCAATTTTTATGCAAGCCACCATTTTGTAGTTTTTCTTTCAAAGTACATTAAAAACAAATGCAACAGATCTTCAAATTGATCTTGGCATAATCATCTTGTCATTTGAGCCAGCAAAGTCTATAACTCAGTTCTATGTTCATTGTTTAATAGTTAATTTTCTTACATGTATCTAGAGGGAAAATGTACTGTCTCAGAACTTCTTCAAAGATAGGCTTCCTGAGGGCAGAATGAAGGGACACCAGCCCACTCCAGTGTGGCTCTGGCAGGCATTGCCTACCTTTTCCATTCCCTCTGCCTTGCTAAAAACCATTAGACTCCATTCCTAAAGCTAGCCACCAAGGTCTGTTCCCTTATTTGGCCCCTTCCCCCACCTAACACTGACTACCAAGGTCCAGCTATCAATGTACTGAAGTCCAGCAATCAAAGTCCCTCTTTGGCTCACCTATTTAACAAACCCAATTAAAGTTAAACACCTCATCCTAACATGAGGTTTCATCTTTTACCCTTACAAACTGCCATTTGCCTATGTGCCATATCTGTCTCTATTCAGAGGCAGTCCTTTGTCCCCTCCCTCCAGGTCAAATACCCCTTCCCCCACTCCCTTGCCCCTTTTCTCCCCTCTCCTTTGTTCCCTTCCCCTTCTCAGTTGTCCTCTATCTTTGTCCCTTATCCCTACTCTCTGTCCCTCTGGGGGAAAGTTAAATCTCCTTTGTGCTGAGAACTTGGTTTGAGCTGTCTTGACCTGACTTTGTGGTTCCTTACACAGATCAGCCCGTGTGGCTCAGATCGATCCCCATTTCATTATCTTTGAATCTAAATCTTTTCCTGTGGCTAGCCTGGGTGTTATTTGGAGATACTTGATTTCCTTCTCATGTCTATAAATCGTACACTCTTCTCTCTCTTCCACTCTCCCTCTAACTTTTAAAGGCCCATTCATATCATTCTTTCTTCCTTGTAAGAGGAGAGAAAACAGAGAAGTCGCCTTATTTTACCAACTCACCACATCCTGTGCCAAACAGTTTTCAGAAGTCAAAAGGCAGAGGCTCCACACACATTGATGCTCAGCAGCACTCAGAGCTTTGTACACATTCTCTCAGGTTGGATGGTGGGATAAATAGGTACTTGTGTGTTTGAATGCTTGGCCATAGGGAGTGGCACTATTAGGAGATATGGCTTTGTTGGAGGAAAAAGGTCACTGTGGAGGTGAGCTTTGAGATCTTATAGGCTCAAGCTATGTCCAGTATGGCACACAGACTCCTTCTGCTGGCTGCCAATCAAGATGTAGAACTCTTGGATCCTCCAGCACCATGTCTGCCTGCACACTGCCATGCTTCCAGACATAATGATAATGAACTAAACCTCTGAAACTGTAAGCCAGCCCTAATTAAGTGTTTTCTTTATAAGGGTTGCCATGGTCATGGTATCTCTTCACAGGGATGGAAACCCTAAGACAAATAAATGTGATAGGAAAGCAAAGTAGGCAGACTTTCTTCCAAGCTGGGGGGAGGTAAACAATGTCCTCATCCCACTACTACCACTACACCATTAACAAAAGCTGGAGTTCTGTGGCCAGGAGTTTTATGTCCCTAATGGTCTGAAGCATGAACATAAGAGAGGAGATGCAGTAATCAGTTTTATTTTCCCCTCAGTGAAGCTGAGAATTGAATAGCAGCTCCCACCTTCCCATTTATCAGGGATAGAATGAGGCCTTGGTGCAAGCACATCACGAGGAATGTGTGAACAGACTTTTCCTTTCACCCTCTGAATGCAGGGTCTTAATACTCTAACCATTAGGGTCCAACCTTTTAAGTCCTATTTTAGGGATGTGTGGTCTTTTGGTTTTTGGTTTTTGGGTTTTTTGTTTTGTTTTACTATTCTTCGATGATCAGTGAGGAAGCATTGGCTCTATGAATCTCATATAGCATGGCCTATCCCATGCCAAAACTAAATAATGCTCAGAGTAACTAGAGTGTAGAGGAAAAGACTAAATGGTTCAGAGACCAAGCCAAGGTCTTGGTTAGCATTTTTTTTTTATAAATACTTTATTTTTTTTTCTTCAAGTTACATCTCAGTCACAAACCCCTCCCTATTCCCCCTTCCTATCCCGCCCTTCCACCCTCTTCCCCCGAGAAGTTTCCCCTTTCAGTCCAACAGATGGTTCCTTCTCTTATAACAGTAAGTATTATACAAAACAACAGATATAAAGATGCCACATTTATGAGAGTTAAATGGCCCAGTATACCTTCCCAATGTCCAGTTTATACATATTTGGCCTCTGACTTTAACATTCTACTATCTAACCATCTCCATGAGTTTAAAGGTCTATATCTGACTCAACATTCATACTAACTTGCAACACACTTTTAAGAGTATCTTCTTAGATCTATAACACCCTCTTGATTCCTAAACAACTCAAAATTTAACTATGAGACTCTAGCTGTCTATTCTTCAACCACCTCAGAGACCTGAGAGGGATAAATATATCTGATTATATAGGAAGTGCAGGGCCTGCAGCTTCCAAAACTAAGAAAGGACATACCAATGACTGCCTGGACAGTTCCCATTTTCTCTCCATACATTCCTGCATCAGTCTTCAGCCTTTGGGTCCTGTTTCTCTGACAGACATTTGTTGTAGAGCAGGGATTATGAAGGACTTACCTACTCTGTCTTGGCAGAGTTAGGCTGTCGACTTCCCTGCTACCAAGTTTTGTCCTTTTTGGACAGCAGTCTGTCTGCAGTTGGTGCAAGGGGTTTTTTCAAGCCAAGAGATAGGCTTGCCACTAATTCAACTGTTGTACTCTGGAGGTAGCATTGTGAAAATGAATGCATTTTGAATATGGGGTAGCCTTACAAATATGAATCATGAAAACTAGGATAGTGGTGTGTCAGAAATGTCACTGTCACCTCCCCCATCCTCCTAACTGCATCACATTCTATAAGCTGAAGCCAGTTCTCAAGGAGCTAGGTGACTCCAGTCCTATAACTCAAGCTCGTAGGGTACTTCATCTTTCCCTGCAGGTGACAAAGACCAAGTACCACAAGACAAAGTACCACACTCCTTTTAGGAAATATGAATATTTGCATGAGGTGATAGCAAATAATATTATTATGAAAATCAGACTTCATTCTCTCTTGGGGATGGAATATCAAGAATAAATCAGTGTTTCTAACTGTGGTAAAAACATGGTTGTGAGAGTTTTCCTCAAGAGATTATTGAGGAGGACCTCCTGACTCATTGAAAAGGTCAACCCCCACCAATTCACAGGGAAGCCTGATAGGCCTGGTACCTGTGGTCACCTGTTGGGGCCTGGCAGGGGATATAGATTCCCTTGGGGAACATTAAAGTGCAGTTCAGTAAAATCAGAGGGGTTGAAGATAATGACTGATAGCCATATGGCATTTTGCACTTGGTTTCATACATTTTTATGGTTATCTGTTTTTTGTTGTTGTTGTTGTTGTTTAGAAACCTGCAGGGAAGGAGAAAGCTCAGAAAAGTGAAGAGACTTGCCAGAGCCATAGTGGGGGCAGGGAACTAGAGTGAGATCTGGACACAGAAAAGATTAAGAATCATTATTTTCTGCATTTTATACATGCTGGAAATCAATCACTGAGATCAAATGCTGAGACCAATTGGGCCTGGTAAATTACATAATACCTTCCGTCTAGTGCAGTGGTTCCCAACCTTCCTAAAGCTGTGACCCTTTAATACAGTTCCTATGTTGTCATGACCCCAACCATGTAACTATTTTGTTGCTAGTAATTTTCCTACTGTTCCGAATCATAATGCAAATATCTGATATGCAGGATATCTGATATGTGACCCTCAAAGGGGTTGCAACCCACAGGTTGAGAACCACCGCTCTAGCGGTTGATTCTAAGCTTTCAGGATCCTACCTAGATTGGCCTTGTGTCTGTACTGAATATTTAGGTGCTGCCTTCCAGGTCCTTGAGGAAGCCCAGGATCCTGATTGCACCAGTGTTGGTAGTAGCTGATTTAGTAATGACCTAGACAGATGTAAGAAAATGAAAAATGAGGAGGAGTGAGGCTCAGATTCAGCACAGAGGTTCTCTGTGCTGGTTCCTCTAACAAGACAATTTGTGAATGCTTCATGTACTGATTATTTTTGCATAACTGTGACCAAATACCTGATGTAAATAACTTAAAAGAGCAAGATTTATTTAGGCTCACGGTTTCAGAGGACTTAGTTCATGGTCACTTGGCCCCATGAGCTTGGGCAGAATATGTGTGTGGCCAAAGCATGAGGAGCAGGACTGTTTTACCTCATGGTGGACAAGAAGAAAGAAGGGGAACTCTGGTACTAAGAGGACTTTTCCCCAACCTTTAATCCCATCTCAGCTCTCAGCCTATGGGATAGTACCACCTACATTCAGGTGAGTCTTACCCTTTCCATTTAATCTTCCTTGGAATGCTTTATGGACATACCCATAAACTTTATGACATACCATCAACTTCCAGGTGATCTTAAATCCATTCAAGTTGACAGTGAAGGAAATTGTGATTCAGTGACACAGCTATTCTAGATCTATTTAACATGTAAACATCCTTGTCTGTGTGTAAGTATCATCCTACTCAATTTGGCCAAAACGAAATAACACAATCATACATGAAGTCCCAGAGAATATCTCCCCACACCTAGAAATCAAAGTACCCTAGATTGTGGGGATCCAGTTACTTACCAAGCAGCTTCGCAGGGACCATCTTAGCCTTTTCCCAGAAAAAAAAATGTTGAGCATGAACCTCCAATATGTTTGCTTTTATTTGTAGCACATATATGTATAGCACTTAAAATATTATGATGCTAGGAAATTAACATCTGTATTAGAAACTTCTAAATGAATGAATAAGTCTGTTTTAAAACATTTTGGAATTATAGCAACAACTTGTGAATAAAAATTGCTGGGTTTCAGAGATAACTCAGCAGGTGAGAGCAGTGGCTGTTTTTTTCTGAGGATCAGGTTTTGACTCCCAGAATTCATATGGCTGCTCAAAACTATCTGTTAACTCCAGCCCCAGGGTATCTGCCACCCTCTTCCAACCTCTGTGGGCACTGCACCCATGTGGTGCACAGATATACATGTAGGAAAAACAGTCATACACATAAAACAAATAAATCTCAATATACATACTTAATGTTATAAAAGAAAGTAGCAGCATGAATGTTTCAACACTATGATGAGAAAATGTTTCAGTTTTCTTTCAAGGTATTTTTAATTCAAAATTTGGATTAAATATTCTTTGTATAATTTACATATGGATGGAAAATGTACCTTTTCTTGTAAATGTAGCATTAGTACACAGGAATTTTTTTATTTTAAAATTTAAAAATAATGTGTGGTTCACTGAGGCATTTGTGTCCTGGAAGGCTTATTGCCTGCTATAAATGAAGTCCCTAGCTCTTATCAGGGTATCTTAACCTCAAGCATGTACCACAACCACCCACAGAGCTAGTTAAACATGTATTGCTCGTACACATTTTTTTTTCTGATTCAGTAAATTTATGAAAGGTCTCTAGCACCAGCATTATTAACAAATTCTGAAATGGTTCTTTGTAATCAGCTAGTATAATTGGTGGGGCTAAATGAAGGTGACAGCCTCCTTGAGGTTGCTAATCTCATTGAACATACTGTTTCTCTTACTCTTGATTGTGACTGCAATGTGACCAAATGCTTCAAGCTCCTGCTGCCTTGAATTTTCTGTCATTGTGGACTCGTACTATGAACTATGAACCAAAACAATACCTTTCTTCTTTAAGTTTCTTATGTCAGGGCATTTTGTTATAGCTACAGGTGCAAAATTTAATAATGGTGTGAAGGATGCTTTTATCAATCTCTGCCTTTTAATAAGCAGTGCAGTTTAAAGATCATTTCTGATTTACTTTATCATTAAATATACTGCAAACAGAGACTATTTAAAGGATTATAAAACTGCAAGTATGTAAAGTGGTATGAAATAAACTTATCCCTGTCTAGCTTACAAATGAAAGAGACTCAGACGTTATTTAGCTTAGACAATTACTTGGAAGTTACCCTTGATCTATTTTTCTAACAGTTCAACTGGCTACTTACCCAGTTGCATACTCCAAATACTTCCTGTTTAAATCCTTCTGGGTTATTCCTGGTCCAGCAGTCTGGTGTCCTGGGGGAGCATTTCACTGAGGTACATGTTGCTGGCTCCCCACGGCTGGTAGAGACTCCTGTTCTCCTATCTTGTCCTCCTCTCCACCCTTCTTTCTTTTCTCTCTCTCCCCTGTGGTGCCTCCCTGTGCCACTTCTAGCCAGGTAACTCAGAACCCACCTACCTCTATTATGTCCAGTAATTGACTGCAGCTAATTTTATTTAACCAATAGTTTTAAATTGAGGAGCAGAGTTTACACAACAGGGGCCAGTGTGCACATGAGAATCTGCTCATAAGACAGTAAGCAGATCTGGGGCGGGAGGGGGGGGGAGCGCAAAATAATTATCATTTGAATACATAGCAGTTCCAGATCAACTCCAACACAAGTGCCTTTTGTCTCCATGGCAATAACTCCATATTAAGGACTCAAACCAACATTTCCCTGCAAATGTTTATAGTGTTCATTTCATGTGGATGGTGAGAATCAAAGCTGCCACCATAACAACAGTTGATGAGAAAATAATGCTGTGAATACCAAGGAACCAAGACTGACTTACAAGCTAAATGATGATAAGATGATCCAGTAACATCCTTTGGGGAAAAAAAAAAAACAATCAATGTTTCAAAAATAAGGAGATTTGTGTGCCATAAGACTGACAATCCATATAAAACTTATTGGTATTTTAGCTGTTCATGGAATCTCCTCTGCTCAGCTTCCAGAAATCTGAAACCCAGAAAGATTCTGAAAGTGCGCAAGAGCATAGCACAACATTCAGAACAAGACTAAATTTCAGTAATTTACTTAATAAACAATATTTTCTGTAAGTGATCTCTTGGAGCTTTAATTACATGCCTGCCAAAGGTAAACATATTGAGATATATAAAATTCTAGATTTTGAGTTAAATGTAAAGAAAATCTGATATTTCAACATGAACCTCTTCTGAAAATTATATTGGGGTTTCAAATTCCAGGAAACATCAATATCATGGGGCTATTATTCCTGGAGTATACTTTGTCCATCACAATTCTGTTTATGTTCCCTTTTCAACTTAAGGAACAACTTGAAAATATGAGTATGGTTATACCTATATAAAAAAGGATGTTATGGTCTGGAGCATGCTGAAGAAGACACCCAAACTCGGGCAGCATGCAATAGCAATGAATGTTTTATTTTCTGCAGATATCCAGCATGCAGAGATAACCATTTAGGCACAATGGTGACCCTGAGATGAGCTCACTGGCTCTTTTTAAAAGCTTTCAGGGGAATTCGAGGGTGGGTTAGGTAATCTTCAACATGATTGGAGCATTCAAACTGAAAAGTGAAGACCAAAAGCAAGGGCTGGGGAGCAAGTGACCTTTGGTCTATTTACCATTAATTAGTGGTTGAGAGTTAATCTTAAGACATGGGGTATTGTCTAAATGGCAATTAAACAACCTTATTTCTTTCCAGCCAGATAGTCAGGTCTTGACCAATATTTGTGGTTTTTCCATTAACTAGGAATGGAAAACCTCAGGCCCTCAGGACTGTCCCATAGGTTAAGCCTCTTTGGGGCCTCAGGGTCCTGTGGGGTCTCAGTTACTGGTGCCCCGGGGTCCTTAAAGGAAAAGCAGAGAAGTTTAACTTTTTAATGGACTAACAAAATATATAGCACTGTTATTAGATTTGGGTACCATCCATGAAAAAGAAGAGAGATTAGAAAGAGCATATGGAACCTATTTCTGCAACTGGCAGAGATAAAAAATGAACAGTCATGGAGACTATCAGGCCATCTCATGCGGCTTCATTAAAGTCCCCATTGGCAAAGAAAATTCAATCGTCTGGCTGCAGAAAATGAAATGTGAGACCCATTTTCCATGCATTTTGGCATGCTGTGCCTGAAGCTGGTCTTGTTTCCTTTAGTATATTCTTCAGCCACCAGATGCACAAGGGTTGCAGATGTTCATCTCCTAATTAGGAGAGTCTGTGATTTACTTAGTAGTGTGTTTGCTCACGCTAACATTTTATCTTTAGAAACTTTTGGAACTTTACATAAAGAATGGTTTGATGTAAGGACAGCCATATGGTACATGTGTATTTAGGTAAAAGCTATTATACCATTCACTAGTGCCTGTTCTGAGCTCGATTACAAGTCCTCTCTTTCAAGGGACTTCCATCTTCTAGGGACAGGATGGAACAAGGCTAGGCCACTAATTCCAACATTAGTCAATCAGTGTTTCAAAAGACAGGTGAGAATCAGGATTCAGGTATTCAGCACTGTGAGTTAAGGACTCTGCCAAGCAATTAGGGTTCATGAAAGATGCAATAATTATCTCTGTTTCCTCAAGGGGTGATTAGGAAACCTCTAGACTCTAGACAAACATTTAGTAAAACTTCTCTTTTATTACTGTGTCATAGGTAGAGAATGAAGTTACAATCCTAACCCGAAGATAATGATGAAAATACTTTTCTAGTTATAATGCCAGGAAGTCTTTTTTTATAAAAAATGAGTTTTTGATCCTGAGAATTTACTGTTAAAATGGATGCTCCATCAAAATTGAGGCTTATTAAAAACTGCTTACAATTTTACCATTAGAATTTCAGATTGTACTTATCTCCTAGCATAGTGTAGATACAGCAGTAATCAGGGTTCTTTCTCAGCAGGGTAGACTGCAGGAAAGGAACACATCATCCCCTCCCCCCATCTGCTTCTGCTGCAAAGGTACCTGTTTTGCCTGAAGCTATCTTGCTTTTTTTTTTTTTTTTCCTTTTGTGTAAGAAAGACTATGACAAGAATCAAAGTATTGGGGTTAATTTCCAGCAGGAAAGAAAACCTTTACTTTATGAGATAGCCCCCAAAGGAATGGAATACATGGAGATTTGTCCTAGACAGGTTGCCCTCCCGGAATTGGCGTCTGTACTATTGCACATGACCAGCAGGGTGCTCTTCTGTTCAGGCTTCGTTAACTCACAGCTGGTGGATTCTGCTGTTTCCTTTGATCTGTGTGGGTTGCCCTCATATTCCAAAAATAGTCACCCTAAAAAAAAAAAAAAAAAAAAGGAAGACTTACATATGCTTCTGCAAAACCTCGAATTATCTCATTCAGTTTCTACTTTTTGTTTTTGCTTCTCTGAGAAACCTTTAAGCCAGAAGCTATAGCAGAATAGGGAGCATTTGTGTGAACGAGGGAATGCAGATGGAGGAACTGAATGAACAGAAATCTGTAGAGATTTCTACACTGGAGAGGGAAAATACCGGGCTACTGACTGGATCAGATCCAAAAAGAACATGTGCAGAAGTGTGTCAAATTTCACATTCAGCAAGAAAATAAGATATTCTTTCCCCTTAACAGCCTGAGCAGTAACTCCCACTATCAGGAACTGGTTCAGGCCACTGTGCTCACTGAACACTTCAGTGTATTGTTTACCTATTGTCTAGACTTTCATATTCCTTTCTTGCATTAATGACTATTGCTGTGAAAAAATATCATGACCAAGGTAACCTACAGAAGAAAGTATATTTAAGTTCATGGTTCCAGGATGGGTTCATCATGGCAGGGAGGCATGGCAGGAAGAGGCAGGCATGGTGGCAGCAGCAGGAAGCAGAGAGCTTGAATCTTCTAATCATAAGGTTAATCAGAGAAGGCAAACTGGAAACTGGAAAGAGGTAAGGTTTTTGTTTTCGTTTTTGTTTTTGGTTTTTTTTTTTTCTCAAAGCCTGCTCTGCATGATGTAATTCCTTCAGCAAGGCTGTATGTAGCTCCTGAACCTCCCCAAACGAAGCAACCAACTGGGGATCAATCATTTAAATATGGGAACCTATGGGAGGACATTTCTCACTCAAACTACAACAGTTCTAAAATTCAACTTTATCTTTTTTTTTTTTTCAGGGAGTCAATGGCAGTTAATGTAATGTGCTTTCAAATTGTTTGATTGAAAAACAAAATAGAGCATGTTCATATAGTTTTAGCTTAAGAAAACTAAGATAACTGGCATTTGTTAGATGTTGGCCTGAGGAACTACCATGAGGGCTTTCAAATGGATAGATGTGAGCTCTGCAACTACTTTCACCATTTTCCATGTGAGAAAACTGAAGTTCAAAGAAGCCGACTTGCCCTGAAGCAGGAGTATGGCTTTGAATCCTACATGGTTCCTTAATTTTTTTTAATTAAAAAAAATAAAAAAACAATGTAAGGATTATTCCTTAAAAATTGTTCTGGATTGCTGTTACTGTTTTGCATCTACTTTCTTATTTGCAGAAATCTCTTTCTCTGTGGACTTGTTTTTCACAGACACATTTGTACTGACTAATGGCTTTAATCTAATTTGTGTTCTTATCTTGATTTTAAGGAAGAGAGATGTTCCACCCCCATGTCAGGTAAAGGAATTGTCTCACTTCTATATTACTTGTAATATGGTTCTTGTTGAAACCACAAATTTAAAAAATTTTCATAAAAGCAACATTGATTGACCATTGTTCAACGTCACAACAATTAAAGGTTAATCAAGAATGGTCAAGAAATATTCTTAGACTATGTACCTCTATAAGAAAATGAACTGCTACTATATAAAATAGCAATAACAGGCTGAGAGATGGATCACTCAGTAAAATGCTTTTCAGGAGGACCTGAATTCAGATCCTGACACCCACATAAAACAAAAAACAATGTGTGTGACCTTGCACAAGGGAGGTAGAGACAGGAGAATCCTTGAGCTTACTGGCTAGCTATTTCACATAATTTGTGAGCTCCAGGTTCACTGAGAGACCCTGTCACACAAAGTACATGGAGAACAATTGAAAATAACAACTGACATTGACTTGTGGCTTCCAAAGACACATTCACACTGTCTTAGTTAGGGTTTCTATTCCTATGAAGAAACACCATGATCATTGGTGACTCTTATAAAGGAAAGCATTTAATTTCAGAAGTTTAGTTCATTATTGTCATGGTGAGAAGCTTGGAGACACACAGGCAGACATGGTGCTGGAGCAGTAGCTGAGAATTCTAAATCTGTATGCTCAGGCAGCAGGAAGAAAGACTGGCTTGAGCCTTTGAAACCTCAAACCCTACCCCCCAAAGACACATTTTTTTTCCAACAAGGCCACACTTCCTAATAGTGTCACTTCCTATAAGCCTATGGGGGACCATTTTCTTTCAAACTATTATACCCAACCACCATCTTAACACATAGAGACACACACCCTCAAATCTTCACCAATTATATACCCATGGTACTCTAATTTCATCTCTATTACTATGATTGAAACACTCTAGCAAAAAGCAACTTGGGGAGAAAATAGGTTATTCCAGATCACAATCTATCATTGAGGAAAATCAGGGCAGGAACTCGACACAGAAACCTGGACGCAGGATCCACAGGGGAAGGGCAGTTGCTGGCTTACTGTCTGGATTGCTCATGCTTAACTAGCTTCTTATACAACCCAGGACAACCTAGTCCAGCGTTGAGACTGCTAATAGTGGACTAGAACCTCTATATCAACTAATAAAACAGTCCTTTGCAGACACACCCACAGGCCAATCTGACTGAAACAAACCTTCTGCTGAAGCTCTCAGTCAGATGACTCTAAGCCTTGTCAAGCTGACAAAAAAAAAAAAAAAAAAAACCTATCCAGGACACATATTAACAGTGGAGAGAGTAAATAGTCAAAGTAAATTGTAGGGTTATGAATAAGAATGGCCCATATAGGTTTACATATTTGAATGCTTTGTCCACAGTTGTTAGAACTGTTTGGGTGGGATTAAGAGGTGTGGCCGTGTTGGAGGAGGTGTATCATGGTAGAGTAGAGAATCCAGCACTCAGGAAGCAGATGGCAATGAATCTTGAGGTCAACCTAATCCACAGAAAGGTTCCAGGGCTACATAGTGAAACCATGACTCAAAAAAAAAAAAAAAAAGAAAGAAAGAAAGAAAAAAAAAAGAAAAGAAAAGAAAAAAAAAAGGCTATAAGTATATATGCTATAATATCTTCCAAAGAGCTTTCTGGTCTGTTTGTCCTCAATGTATTTCCTCTCACATTTCCTCAGTGGGCTTTTCTTTTTCCTCTCATTTACCCGGAATGGGCATCTCTGTGAGTGGACATCTTCCATTCTGAATTTGGTGAAATTAATTCTGAAAATCAAGCCTCTTCTTTCTCATAACATAAGACACTCTCTTAAAAAATATTATTACTTAAAAATAAGTGTAAGTACTTCAGCCCTTTATTACTTAGCGTGTGTGTTGGGGGAGGGGCATACACATGGAGGTCCCTGGATAACTAACTGGTGGGAGCCGGGTGTCTCTTCCGCCATATGGATCATCATATTTGACCGTCTCACTGGTCCTAAGCCCAAAGCAACACCTTTTCAATGTGTTTCTTCTCTAGTACATCCTCTGAGAGTCATAGTTTCTCCAGATCATCTTCCTATTGCCATTCGGCCCGAGGGCACTCTCAAGTTCCTCATTTCACTTCCCTACTCTGCAATGTGAAGTTCTCACCATTTAGCTTTGAATATTTTCATCTCTACTCTATTACTCTTGGGACTTCGATGACCAGCTATACTCAAGTTTCCAACTTAAAACCTCTAATCACAGCTCTCTGTAAATCGAAGAATGATATATCCAGGTATCAAGATCAAACCTGTGAATCGTCCAGTTTCTTGTAATGAAGATAGTTTCCTTTTGCCAACAATGTTGGTATATAATGTAATTAAAATTGATTATCTGATCCTAGAGTGGTGATGTACGTACATCTCTTAATACCAGCACTAAGGAGGCTAGCTTGCACCACACAGTGAAACTTTGTTTCAAAACTATTAATAATTTTATATTTCCTACTAAAAAAGGAAATTTTCCATGAGAAAAACAAAGTCCCAACTGTTTAAACTATGTTCTATTTTATTCTTAAAGCTACCATGATCAGGTGTTACTTGTTTTTCGAGACAAAGTTTCTCTGTGTCACTCTGACTGTCCTGGAACTCACTCTGTAGCCCAGGCTGGCCCTTAACTCACAGAGATCCTCCTGCCTCTGCCTCCTGAGGGCTGGGATTAAAGGAGTGTGCCACCATAGCCAGGACTCAAATGTTCCTTGAAACTTAACTAAACTGGACTTTCATTCTTCATTTGAGATGACAGAGTCAGCCTTGGCATTGACTTAAGAATAAATATGTGAAATGTTTAAAAGTAAAACTTTAAGAAATAAAAATATCAATTAAAAATACGAAGGTAAATATTTTTGTTACTAGTGAAATGTGAAGGTGAACATCATCTCGTATGTGCTAAATGCTAAGATATAATAAATGAAAATTACAATAAATATATTAGAATTGATACAATAAAGCACATGCATAAATATTGCTGCCTATCATGATGAAAACAGAAAAAATAATAGTCTTTTAAAATAAGTAAACGTTGGTGGCTGGAGAGATGGCTCAGACTGGCTGCTCTTCCCGAGGACTCAGGGTTCAAATCCCAGAACCCACATGGCAGCTCACACCTACCTGTAAATCCAGTTCCAGGGTTTCTGACATTGTCACATAGACATACATGCAGACAAAACACCAATAAACATAAAAACAAAACCAAAACCAAAACCACTAAGCTTTGGAATATGAGAAGCATCTGTCCCTAATAACCACTAATTTTCATGTTTGGTTTCTTGTCTATTAACCTTGCAAGCTTGATAGTGAAAAGATTGATGTCATGATTTTTGCTCTGATACCTTCTCAGGCAGTGATGTTGTCCTATCTTTTCCAGGCAGAAAGTAATCTCTTGGCCTTTTCACAGCCAGCCCACATTTCACAGCCAGTCAGGGAATGCTCTCACCCCAACTCCTGTACCAAGCAGCCTCCCAGAATGTCCCTTTGCTGGTAAGAATTTCTCAAGACCACTCTCATTTCAACAAAGCTTTTGTGTCAAACAGGCTGGAGATCTGTTAGAGTACCTCCAGAAAACAATGTTGTTCTAATAGTCTCCCAGGATTGCTGCAATTCTCCAGAAACAACAGGGAAAAGAAGGAAGAAGGAGAGGAAGGAAGATTACTCACTCATAGTTAAGTAACTTATGGTGCACACATTTAGTAGTCAACACATGTTGTAAGGAAGCTCTCTATATACCAATTCTGGAAAATCTTGAAATGAAAAAAAAAAAAGATCTAGCAGGATATCTGCTATTTAGAAAAGAATCAGAAAGTGGAAGAGAAGAATGTATGTTGTCAGTTTGCATATCCTAGGACTTAGACAGTAATTACTTCAAACTTCAGAGAGTAGAGAATTGTGGCAAATTATATACTTATTCTCAAATCAAAATTAAATTTTGCCATTAACTAAAGAGCTGCATGTTAATAAAAATACCCATAAAAGGAAAATTCAACAGAAAGGAAATGCAACCTAAGCATTGCTGGTAACAATATTTTGGAAACACTGGCTTGAATATTCTACCAAATATTATCATTATCTAAAACAGGATAAAGTTTTGTGTCCAAGTCTTCTAAGCTTATTACAGATTCCACAGGACAATGGAGGACAAGATTTGTACACTCAGAAGAAAAGAGAGGGCAAAGTAAACTATAACATGTTTAATTTGGGGTAAATTGTGTAACCATTTAAAAATAGTGTTTGAAAAACAAAACCGTGAAAAAAATATTTATGAAGGCTTCATCTCTCCTGCCAAATATACAAAATATACATTAGGACAAAAATTTAGTAACAAGGTAAATGTCGTGTTCCAAATCTCAAAAAAAAAAAAAATTTTACAACCAACATATTTTTTATATTTATTTATTGCTTTAGGTTATATCTCCATCATAGTGTCCTCTTTCCACCCCTCCCAGTCCTGCCCTCCCACCCTCCACCCCCATCCCTTCCATCCCACTCCTCTGGAGTGAAGTGTCCCTACATAACAGTCCCCCGCCCCAGTTCAGCAGTCATATGAGGGCCAAGAGCCTCCTCATACACTGGGGCCTACAAGGCAGCACCACTAGGGCAAAGTGGCTCATGGACAGGAAACAGTCCATGTTCCTGTTCCCTTTGGTGCATTGTACAACCAACATTTTAATTGAGGCGCTTATTGAGTGTGATGCCAACTGTAAAACTGTCCTTGAAGAAAAAAAAATTAAAATGAGACAATGATTTCTTCTGCCAGTTTTTTTTTTCTCTCAGTTTGAACAGAGGTTGCGTTTCCTTGCTGCTCTAGCACAAGACCGTTAGCGTAAATCTTGAAAACAATGCGCTCTTGAAAAGTGCTAAGGAAACCTCAGGCCGCCAGTGTAAGAACACGCAGGCGCATTCCTTCCAGCTTACGTGTTGGCCCCTCCAACGGCCCGGCTGCCTCCGCGTAACCCCGCCTCCAGTCTCCTCCGCGCCCTTCCCCCACCCGCCCTCCCCGTGGCCAGTCCAGCCGCGCAGGCGCAAGAGCTGTGCAGCCGCTCCTAGCCCGGGGGATCCTGGGATTCGGCCTTTCCGGAAGGACGGGCGTCGTGTCGGGGCTAGGCTGCCGTTCTAGGCCCGAGCCGGAGTTCCCGCCCTGCTCCAAGCCAAGCCGGTGTACGCGGCGACGTTGCGGGGACCTCCGAGAGCGCAGCCGCCGTTCGCTGAGGTGTGGAGCCCGGCGGGCGCCAGCCGCGGAGCTCCTTCGGCGACGGCCCCTCCCCCGCCCTGAGCGCAGCTGCGGAGGACGACGGCTCCGGCCGGACGGGGTGAAGCGGTCAAGTAACTGCCCCAGGTGATGACTCACCAGTTCTGCTGTCAGATTTGAGGTTCGGGGCGCTCGTAGGTCCTGCCGCGCGGGGCGGGCGTCGGTGTGCCGGGAGCGGTGCTGCGGCGACCGCTTGCCCTTGGTTCGGTGGCCCCGCGTTGCCCCAGAGCGTTCTCTTTGTAACGTCCGCTGCGGCCTGCCTCTTGCTGCGAGCGCAGGGCCTTCACATGAAGGTGTCTCTCGGTAACGGCGACATGGGCGTCTCGGCCCACCTTCAGCCTTGCAAGCCAGGAACTACGCGGTTCTTTACCAGCAATACGCACAGTTCTGTTGTATTGCAAGGCTTTGATCAGCTCAGAATAGAGGGGCTGCTTTGTGACGTGACTCTGGTTCCTGGTGATGGGGAGGAAATCTTCCCGGTTCACAGAGCCATGATGGCGTCTGCTAGTGATTATTTCAAGGCCATGTTCACAGGAGGAATGAAAGAACAAGATTTAATGTGCATTAAGCTTCATGGGGTGAACAAGGTTGGTCTGAAGAAAATCATTGATTTTATTTATACTGCAAAACTGTCTCTTAATATGGACAACCTTCAGGACACTCTTGAAGCTGCCAGCTTTCTACAAATCCTACCGGTTTTGGATTTTTGTAAAGTGTTTCTTATATCAGGCGTTTCTCTAGATAACTGTGTTGAGGTTGGACGGATTGCTAACACCTACAATCTTATAGAAGTGGATAAATATGTAAATAATTTCATCCTAAAGAACTTCCCTGCCTTGCTGAGTACTGGGGAGTTTCTAAAACTCCCCTTTGAACGGCTTGCCTTTGTGCTTTCCAGCAACAGTCTGAAGCACTGTTCTGAACTTGAACTTTTCAAGGCAGCCTGTCGCTGGTTGAGGCTGGAAGATCCACGGATGGACTATGCTGCAAAGTTAATGAAGAATATTCGGTTTCCACTGATGACTCCACAGGACCTCATCAACTATGTGCAGACAGTAGATTTCATGAGAACAGACAATACCTGCGTGAATTTACTTTTGGAAGCAAGCAATTACCAAATGATGCCATACATGCAGCCAGTGATGCAGTCAGACAGAACTGCCATTCGATCTGATTCGACTCATTTGGTTACATTAGGAGGAGTTTTGAGGCAACAGCTAGTTGTTAGTAAGGAATTACGGATGTATGACGAAAGGGCACAGGAGTGGAAATCGTTAGCCCCTATGGATGCTCCTCGATACCAGCATGGCATTGCTGTTATTGGAAATTTCCTTTATGTAGTTGGTGGTCAGAGTAATTATGATACGAAAGGAAAAACTGCCGTTGATACAGTTTTCAGATTTGACCCTCGGTACAACAAATGGATGCAGGTGGCATCATTAAATGAAAAGCGCACATTCTTTCACCTGAGTGCCCTCAAAGGACATTTATATGCAGTTGGTGGGCGCAGTGCAGCTGGTGAACTGGCCACAGTAGAATGTTACAACCCGAGAATGAACGAATGGAGCTATGTTGCAAAAATGAGTGAACCCCACTATGGCCATGCTGGAACAGTGTATGGGGGTTTAATGTATATTTCAGGAGGAATTACCCATGACACTTTCCAAAATGAGCTGATGTGTTTTGACCCAGATACAGACAAATGGACACAGAAGGCTCCTATGACTACAGTCCGAGGTCTGCATTGCATGTGTACAGTTGGAGACAAGCTGTATGTGATTGGTGGCAATCACTTCAGAGGAACGAGTGATTATGATGATGTTCTAAGCTGTGAATACTATTCGCCAACTCTTGACCAGTGGACACCAATTGCTGCAATGCTAAGAGGTCAGAGTGATGTTGGAGTGGCTGTCTTTGAAAACAAAATCTATGTTGTTGGTGGATATTCTTGGAATAACCGTTGCATGGTAGAAATTGTCCAGAAATATGACCCAGAAAAAGATGAGTGGCATAAAGTTTTTGATCTTCCAGAGTCACTTGGTGGCATTCGGGCTTGTACTCTTACAGTTTTTCCACCTGAAGAAAACCCTGGGTCACCTTCTAGAGAATCACCTCTTTCAGCACCTTCAGATCATTCATAGATCCAAGGTGTAATACACTTTTCAGTGTATCATGGATGATCTTATACTTCCACTTCAATTGTCTTGTTACTACAGTTAATAAAAAGGTATCTTAGTCTTCTTGTTTGGCTTAATATGGTTATTAAGTGGCTAATGAGTGCATTTTGGAAAATATTAAATATATTCAGCTGTTTTAACAAGTGAAAAAATACATAGAAAATATATATGTCTTTTGTGATGTTACATGTTAAATTGTAGATGATCATAGAAATGTGTAATTGTGTCTGTTATACTACAAAATCGAAAGTTTTGATTTGACTTAAATATCAGATGGAGGTCTTCTGTTCTAACCTAAAATAATAAAAGATTGCCAAGGTACAGCTACCTCCCTCTTGGATAGTTTTTGACAGTCTGTTAACTAGGCTGTGTGATTACTCTCAGAATATATGAAGTTTCTTAGGTAGACAGAAATAGTAAAAATATTAACTAGAAGAAACAAGTAGGTCCAGATTTGTTATCTCACTGAAGAGAAACTTTAAAATGTGTGTACACTACTCAGATATGTGTGTACATACTTATAAACTTTTAGAATTTATAGAAATTTCAACTGTAATGAAAATAACATTTTTTTTCTTCCAGAAACCAGCTAATTTTATTTCAATGAAAAATCAATAACAGAGGGTTAGTGTGTAAGGTCTTAAACAGAATTTAAATAGCTAAGGGCTACAACAAATTAAATTGACGGCCAAATTTGTCATTTAATGGAATTGTTTCTTTAAATAAAATTTAATTAGTTTTGCCTTATATTCTGTAGTTGCATGTGTATAGATTATTTAGCAAGTGAGGTTTCAAAGAAATTTTTTTGTTTTTGTTTTTTTTCTCATAAGCTTTTTCCTGTGACATTCAGGACTCAAGAAAGGCAAAGAAACATTCTGAACAAAGCTATAGAACTTAAAAGTTCATTCTCACACCTTAGTCTCCCTGACATGTTTATTGTGTGATTTTGAATGATTTCTGGTGCTGCTATAGCTGGTAAGCATCCTTTGATGTGTGAGCTCCCTCAAGACTGTGATCTGAGCAAAGAAATACACCCCTGTTCTGTATCAAATCAAAAATAATGTCTTTTCAGCCTTGACTCAAGGACAGGACTAACTTAAGATCCCCTAAGAAGCCAGTTGGTTTCTTTAAGGCAGTGCTAAAGTAAATCTTCAGTCTTCAATACTGTGGGAATACTTTTTGGCTGAGAATTACATGGAAAAATCTTAAAGGGAACTCTTCAGACAAATGGAATTATAGTGGTCCTTGGTAATGAGTGGTACTGAATACTTTCCTGGAAAAATTGTTCAACTGAAGGAAAAAAATATGTACATACATATATGTGTGTATGTCTAGTCCTAGGAAAGTGCCAGTCTATAAATCAGGAGCAATGCCATTGACAGTCCCTTAATGTAATTCAGACCAAAGTATTTGACTTCTGGTATCTGAACTTTGCTTACTGCCCTTACAAGTGTTGATTTATTTTAATGTTTTTTATCATTTCTGCATTGGCACAAATTTTTATATTTTCTGTGTTTTTTATGACTTCATTTTTTATTACTTCATGCATATTTGAGTATTTTTAGAAGCTTTTAGAAGTTAAGGTAAACTTTGCCACTGTGTATTAAATAAGCTAGCAAGAAGTAGCATCCCATCCCAATCTTTTTTTGTTTTGTTTTAAGTAGCAAGCTTGAATATTTGTGTGTTTTGAATAACTACATTTTCTCTTTAGTCAAATATCCCTGTCCTTTTCCTTGTGATACCTTTTGGAGTTGCTTTGTTTTTCATATCAAGTTAGAGAATCTCTTTATATAATAAAAATATATAACTGATATTTTCTTGTATTGCCTTTTTTTTTAAACCCCCTCAAACTCTTAGCTTTAGAATTGGAGGTTGCACAGTTAATTTCTGAGACCAAATTTCTCCCTTTTGTATTTTGACCTTTAGATGTCTTTCCTATGGTTTATTGTTAACACAGAATTGATATGTTACTTTTTCTTGCTGATTCCTACATGCTGAGGTGATATTGCACAGCCTGTTTTCTATGCGTGCTTTTCCTTCTTTTGCTAAAAAAGCATTTAACATTCTTGTTCTGTCATTAACAAGTACTCTTTAGCCAGGTAGGCAGACTGCTTCATGTGCATCACCCTGCAGTCTTACATGTACATCTCTCCTTTTACTTTTCAGCATTCTGTATTTGATGGCTCATATGATGTTACTATGACTTATTAAAACCAGAACTCTTCCTAAGATGGAAATTTTAAGTGACTGAAATGACAAAGCATTTTTAACATTTAGTTTTTCCCAGTATTTCTCAACAATATTTACAAGCTTTTCTGGTATAAAAATAAGGTTTGTCCTACAAAACAAACAGGAAAATAAAGCATAAAGTAAAAATTATCTTTGATTTTTTTACATGCCAACCATAACCCCTGTGAACACTGAGCTCATCATATACATATATAAAGACATTGGCAAATAGTTTTCAAAGCTGTCAATTCAAATTTCAAAGATAAACTACTATCACTATGACTTGCTTAGTTTTCATGTGTAGATACTGAGAAATATGCATGAGGTTTCTTTTAATTACCAGATACATCTCATGAAAAGCAGATTCTGTTAAAAGTGGTAGAACATATTTGTGAAACTGAAGCAGGGGATTATGCATAGTGAGACCCTGTTAGAAAACAAAAAGGTAAATTGCCTTTTCATGCAGATAAATCTAGACTTGAATTTTTCTTTGTAGTGTAGTTTGTACATTAATCATATTAAAATTTTTCTGATTTATAATTGAAAGTACTTTGTTCTTATGAACATTTCTACAAGTCACAAAGTATCTGTAGCTCAATTAAAGTCCACTGACAGACCTTGGGAGTAAGTTTACATCTGTGAGATCATGTTTCATCTTACTGTGGAACTGTTGAGTTTGCATCTTAGGGCCAGAGAGATGACTCAGTACTTACGATCCCTTGATTGCTCTCCAGAGGACAGACATGTTCAATTCCTGGCACCCACATGGTGCTTTCTAACTATTGGTAAGTAACTCTATTCTGACTTCTGTGGGCACCAGACATGCACATAGTACACATACATACGTGCAGGCAAAACACTCATAAATCTAGAAAAAGTATGTGTTGGGTTGTAAGGAAATGTTTTAAAACTGGTTTACACAGAAGCATTCATAGGTAGTAGCTGTGACCAATGCTATGTTATGATTTGTGTGTGTGTATGTGTACACATGTATGTGCTTGCAGGTTTATGTGTATGTGCATACATGTGTACACGAGTTCATGTGTCTCTGTGCATGTGTGTATGGTTTCATAAGTGTGGAGGCTAGAGACTGATGCAGGGTCTTCTACAGTTGCTTTTCCACCTTTATTTTGTTTTAAAACAGTGTTTCCCTGGATCTTAAGCTCATCAGTTCAGCTAGACTGACTGGCCAGAAAACACTGGGCATGTTCCTGTCTCCATCTCTGCAGCACTATAATTATAACTCAGTTTTTATAGAGGTAGTGGGATCCAAATGTGTACTTTTGCTTTTGTGGCAGCCATATCCCCAGCCCCAACAGTTTACTTTGGTCTAGATTTTTAATTTAATTAGTAATCCAAAGAGGTTCTTTGAAAATGTTATATCCATACAATATTTAACTTCATGAAAGTGCTATAGTTTTATACTTCTACAAATGATATTTTACTATTTACCCCCCCCCAAATTTCACCACTGTAAGTAAACACTATTACACGTAAAACTTTACCCCATGTGTTGTCAGGTGACACTTTCACAGTAAATCTGAACAGTGTAAGTTTTTCTAGGTTCCTGAAAAGTATTTGCTAGAGTGCTCTTTATAGCAGAACTGTGCTCAGTGGGTGTCTTGGGGTTTCTGTTGCTGTGATAAATACTGACCAAAACCAGCTTGGGGGTGGATGGGTATCATTATTACACATCACAGCCCATCACTGAGGGAAGTTAGGGCAGGAACCTGAAGACAGGAGCTTAAGCATTGGAGGAGCTCTACTTACTGACTTGTTCTGTGAGGCTTGCTTAGTCTGCCTTCATACAAAACCCAGGACTTGGACCAAGCCAGGGGTGGCACTACCCACAGAGGGCTGGACCTTCCCACATCTGTCATCAATCAAGAAAATGTCCCACAGACGTGCCCACAGGCCAGTGGCTGAGGGTGTTTTTTCCTTGAGGTTCCCTCTTCCCAGGTGACTCCAGCTTGTGTCAAATTAACAAAAAGTTAGCACAGTGAGCACTCAAATATTCGCAGTTGTAGTTGTCTTACTTTGGGCCCACATTAATCGCCAGTAACATCTTAACTATTACTTATTGGAGAAATATTTCATATTTTATTAATTTGTTCCTGCATATTTTCTTTGTTATTTTTTGAGACAGGGTCTTACTAGCCCTTGGCAGGCCTGGAAGTCACTGTAGATCAGGGTGCCAAAATGTGAGTGGACCCGGTTGTGCATTCCTGCCGTGATGTCTACAAGTCCACGTGTCCAAAGCAAGGTGGCCAAGTTACTTTGGGACTCTGAAACTGGGAATGGAAAGAAACCTTCCCACTTTAAGTCATTCCTTGTAGGTGTTTTATCGCTGATAGAAGTCTAAAATACTTCATAATATTAAGATGTCTTTCTATTCAGATGCCAGATAGTGAATAATTTTTAAAATCTCAATTGTTGGGCAGGAAGCACTCATATTTCTGAATATATTAAAAATTGGTATAAACAAAAAAAAATTGGTATAAACAATTTAGAAAGCAGTTTGACAGAATAGTAAAATGACCTTCCAGGTTTTGTACTTTGTAAATAAATGTATTTTTTTAACAAATGAAAGAATAAACTCCTAAATGGTCACTTCACCAAGATACTACTGTTAATTATTTTTTAGTGTGACTCCATAAGACCCTCCATATTTTAAAAATGGATGCTGTGGAGTTCCTCCCACCCTTATTTTGATACTTAGTATCTGTGTCCGTGAATATCTCATTGCTGTATTTAAATGACTGAATGATGGTGAAACCTGACTTAGTTTGGCTAGAGGTTAAACTCATTGGGAAATCTGTTCCCATTGGTCTATAGCTAATGGCTTCCATTACAAGTCTAGGAAAGGGGCACTTTCTCAGAACAAACTGAAAATCTATCTGCTATAGTCAGAGGACATCGGAGTATGGCAGTTCATGGTTCATACTAAAACAGGATCATCAGAAGTAGTGTTCTCTTTTTTTTGTTTTTTAAAGCATTTATTTATTTATTTATTTATTATGTATACAGTATTTGCTCTACATATATGCCCAGGCAGATCTCAATGTAGATGGCTGTGAGCCACCATGTGGTTGCTGGGAATTGAACTCAGGACCTTGGGAAGAACAGCCAGTGCTCTTAACCTCTGAGCCACCTCTCCAGCACTAGTGTTCTCTTTTTTTCTGAAGGTTTTGTCTAGCGCTTCGTTCTAAGTCATCTTCACAATTCAATAAACATTATCTTTTGTTTTTTGAGATAAGTTCTCACTATGTAGCTCTGGCTGGCCTTTGAACTCACAGAGATCTGTCTGCCTCCTAAGTTGGCATTAAAGATGTGTACTGCCATGCCTGATTTAACTAGCACTATCTTTTTAATACCTCTGTTTAGCTCTCAGTCTTAACATTTAATTGTACCCTTAGCAATTTGTAACCACATGGATAATTTCTAAATAGATTAACTATCTCCTGTGATGCAATAACTTTTCTAATGGGTTCCCACCCTTCTTTTTACACAACATGTGGAACCTAATTTGAAGACAAGTTTTAAAGGTAAACAAGAAGAATCTAATATTACTTGTTATAGCACTATGGTATTTGAAACATTTCTATAGTTCCTATAACCATGTTTATAGACTCCAACACCCTAATTTCTTACAAATCCTTCAATAATGTAATTTCTACTTCCCACTCTAATTTCTATTCTTTCTCCTTCCATCTCTATGTATTTTAAACTTTTATTACCCTCTTCCTGTGTGACCCCACTGACCATCACACCATCACATCCCTGACCCCTGTTGCCTGGTTAAGTTCTAAAGACTCAAGATGCAACTTGACAGTAACTTTGGGAAGCTTCCTGTGACCCTCACAATCCCCATATAGTCCCTGATCCTGTACCTAAAAGAGCTTATTACATATAAAATTTAATTTCGCACAAAAGTACAATTTCTACTTTTTAAAGTTTCTTTTATAACTGAAGCAGAAAAATGTCATTGGGTTGAGTGAGTATTTACAGTCTTGAAGTAATAATACTAAATGAAACCTAACTCAGCAAAATTGGTTCTTATGTCTCCCTTTCACCCCACTGAGGTTTCTGATATGTACCAGGCACAATTGCTATGTGTTGTTCGATGGAGACTGGCTCCTTGAGCACATCCTTAGCAACCAGGGTATAGTCTCCATGCTCAGGGCCGCTTTCATTTCCTGTACTAAACAGATAACCAGAAATTCCAGCTGCTAATTACGTCTAAAACAATTAAGATCTTTAGGGTTATATCAGGAGAACAGAGGTAGTCTGAGCCTAAGTTAATGTCTACTTGTCTTGAGAGAACCTACAAATATAATCTTGTCTTTGAAACAGAAAATAAGAGCAGATTCCTGACTTGGCAGGAATTGTGCAGGTCTCCTGCTTGCCAGCTATGGCTTAGAGCCAGGCCACAGCCAAGAATGAAGAAAGAACTGGAAGCTACTCCTTCAGAACAGGGGTGATTCCTTTGGCAAGGGGGATGCAGCTGGTCTGTGGGATTCACAATAGGTCCAAAGTTTTCAGGTTTTGTATTTATCCCAGTTTTAGTTTCACTCTTGACTTATGGAACTCAGATCATGACCTCAGCATTTCTCTAATTGGAGTGAAAAATGAGTATACTCACAGAAAATGACAGATGTCCAAATCCAGCAGGATGTATTCTTCTAAGGCATACTGTTTCAGTAAAAGCCCATCTGAGTATTAATCTGTCTCTTAAATTCTAACACGACTACTTAGGTGTTTGATCCTAGATGCCCTTTTTTTTTTTTTTTTTTTTTTGGTTTTTCGAGACAGGGTTTCTCTGTGTATCCTTGGCTGTCCTGGACTCGCTTTGTAGACCAGGCTGGCCTCGAACTCACAGAGATCCGCCTGCCTCTGCCTCCCGAGTGCTGGGATTAAAGGCGTGCGCCACCACCGCCCGGCTCTAGATGCCCTTTTTATGCTTCTAAAATTATACTCAAGAACATGTGCCTTACCTTTTTACATTTCCCTTTAGAGCTACTACTCTAGATTTGATTTAGTCTGCTCTTCTAAGCAAGAGACTCTTTTAAACAATACACATCATACATGGTTTCTGATGTAATCTACAGAAAACAGTGCCATAGGAAGGAAACCAAATGATAAATCATACAGTTGTCTTCACTTTATCTAAAAGGCATCGCCTGCATTTAAAATACAGACAGCACACTTGGCAAGGAGCACTCATGAGTAAGAGTGACATCTGGATGACCTCAGTGAGCAAGGAGGACATGACTATGATTAATTAAACACTAGCTGGCTCAGTATAGTTTGGTACTTACTGTTAATAAAGAGAGGGAATGGGTTTTCTATGTATAAAATCATTTTGTTTCCAACAGGCATAATTTGACCTCCTCATCCCTCTTGGGATGCCCTTTGTTACTTTCTTTTTGGCAAATTGCTTTGACTAAAATTGCTAGTACTATATTGAGTAAGAGCTGTGGGACTCATCATTGTCAGGTTCCTGATTTTCCTTCTTTCCTTTTTAGTCCATTGTTGACTTTGTACATATTATATAAAGACTTTTTTGTGTTAAGATACAACCTTTCTATATCTTTTCCTTTGTTTTTGGTTTTTCAAGACAGGGTGTCTCTGTGTAGCCCTGGCCGTCCTAGAACTCATTCTGTAAACCAGGCTGGCCTCGAACTCAGAGATTCACCTGCCTCTGTCTCCTGAGTGCTGGGATTAAAAGTGCACTTTAAACTATACACATCTTTACACAAAATACACTACCCAACATATATATATATTTTCTTTCAGAGTGTATTTTAAATGTGTGTGTATGAAGGTGTGGGTGTTCATTTACTCCTCTGTGTGGGTGTCAATGACTGGATTAGAGGTCGACATCATCTGTCTCCCTCTATTTTTGTCACCTTTATTTTTTAAGACGATGTGTTCACTGAACCTGGAGCTCTTTCAGCTAGGCTGACTGGCAAACAAGCCCCCAGGATCTTCCTGTTTCCTTCTTTTACCAGTACAGGACATACAAATATGTCCCATAGTGCCTGGCCTTTACATGGATGATGGGGGCCCGAACTCAGGTCCTTATGCTTGTGCAGCAAGCACTTGACATACCAAGCCAATTCCACAGCCCTTGTTCATGAGCTTTTATCATGAATTTTATCAAATCTTTTTTCCTGAATCTTTTGGGGTGATTATGATTTTTTATCTTCCACCCTATTATAAGATTCAATTTTTTTTACTAGTCATGATCCATCTGAAAAATGATAAGGCAAAGAAGGAACTTTCTCTGTTTCCATGCTACTTTTTTTTTTTTTTTTACAAATACTTTCCATCCCTGCAAATGTATTCCTTCCATCCTCCACCCCCAACCTTTCTTCTTTAACATGTTCTGACATTGGCCATTAGTTGGTCCCAGTTCACCAAAGTGAATCAGTAGAATTAACAAGTAGCCAGTTTGACCAGCCTACAGACCAGAGACACCAAACACCAAGCAGTTGGCAAGCTGGGTGACGCAGTCACTTGCCATTTTGTTTCTATTGCTTATTGTGCTGGGCTTTCTCTTCTTGTCTTCTGTTCTCTCTTCCATACCAGGCATCCTTTCAGGCACCCCTTCCAGATGTGCGCTCTATAGCTCACTGATTTAGTTCTGATTCAGTGCTTGTCTCTAGCCCAATCATGACTCACACACTGACTTAGGCTTATAAATGGGAATTGAAAATCTTTTTAGATAAGTGAACAAATCAACAGGAATATGCAGGCTTAAAATTATTTCTAATATGCACCCAAAATACACAAACATTTTACAAGCATACAAGGTTATGAAAGTTGAAGACAAAGAAGACAAAAACTTATGATGTAACATGCAGGCAATTTAGTAATGTATTCTGTAAGCAATGGGGCTTTTCCGTGAAGAATAGAAAAAGAATCTGAAGGGAGTCTCTGCCAAAGTTTAGGCAGAGCACTACTGGAGTCCATGAATCACTTAGAACCCATTCTAGTTCTTATGGCATGAACCATCTCCTGAGAGGAGGGAAGGGCTGAGGGCTCAAAGTAGGATTTATCTGGGTGCTTGCTGGCTCTACATTACACAAGCTCCTTGTACTTTTCATTTCTGTCTCTTCTAAAAGATTCTTATAGCAGAACCTTTCACTACTTTACACCCTCATATCTTCGGTGACTTAAGTAGGCTGGGAATATGGTAGGAACTGAAAGATAGGGAAAATGAGGGCATTCTTTATGAAATAAAGTAAGGATTTATTTTAAATGTTTTTATTTTGTGTGTATGGATATTTTGCCTGTATGTATGCATGTGCAATATGTGTGTCCCTGGTGCCCATGGAAGCCAGAAGAGGACATCAAATCCCCTGGAATTGAAGTTGCAGATGGTTGTGAGCACCCAGGAGGGTGCTGAGAATCAAATGCAGGTCCTCTGGAAGACCAGCCAGTGCCATTCTTAACCATCTCTCCAGTCTCAAGGATTGTTATTTTTAAGTGCTGAGAATTATGTCTGACAGATGATTAACACATTATACAATACAACAGTGCCATTTCTTCATTAGTATTGTCTTTACTATTTGAAGTTATTATGTTGGAGAGCTAGTCTTTGAATTTACTATTACCTGTCAGACAAGACAAAAATAATTCTGATTTCCAAGTTGACCAGTTTATTAGGGGAGAACCCGATGCAATGAACACTTGTCAGTCTGGTTTTCTGCTGTATACAGTCTTTTGGTGTTAGGCAGCATGACTTCCTTAAAGCTCTGTGAATGCTGGATTTAGCAAGGCTGGAACGAGCTAGGGATTGATTGCTTTGAGGCCTTCTTTGCTTGGTACCTTGAGCTTTATCCTTTCAGCCATCTTTATTCTGCTCTACCTTATTTTCTCTACTCTCCATCTTGCTGGAGATTGGCTAACTACATTTTTCACGTTGAACCAGTGGCACGTCACTTTCCTTTGTTCACTTTTCATTTAATCACACCTGTGTTTTCTTTTTGTCTTCAATGATTGGGGTACAAAGGTGTTTCGCTTTCTACAAAAGGGGGGGGGATGAGAAAGAATGTCACGACCTACATGCTGCATGGGGCCACTGTGCAGCTATTTGTCTTGCTATGCCTGCATCCCATTACTGACATTTAGGATTAACACCACTTTTCTAGTATTTGTAAAGAATTAACTAGGAATTGATTGCTGAAAACTCTTGAGGAATGTGAATTCTAATGCAGTTAAAAATTCAGTGAGATCTCTCTATTGAATATTCTCATGGGTAATAATATTGCTTCCATGTGATAGAAGATTGCTTTGTGAGATTGTAAAAATAATCTGTGTTATTATAATGATTGATAGACCCCTGAAGCTCAACTCTAACACAATCTTATTCTCTTTTTCCCTTTTTTACATTTTCTTGAATATTCTGTGAGAATCATTGACACTGAATTCATAGAACATAACTAAAATGTATACAAGATTAATGCTACAAACCACAAATAAATGACTGAGATTTTCTACTTTGGACTTTATCTCTGTCCTCACATGCATTGGCTATCTTGTATATATTGCTTATGCTTAACATGAATACTGAGTGTACTGTGATTATATGAATTAAACACATATTGTTTGTACTTTATTAATTTTTCTAAGAAAATTCAACACATGAATTTGTGTCAAGTTCTCAAAAGAAAAACTGTTAACTGTGTCTATATTAAGGTCTAGTAGCAACTAAAGCTAAAAACTACTGACAGGGATAGGGAGAAACCTACATGGGGTAAAGTGCTTGTTGAGCAGGTATGAGGACCTGAGTTCAGATCTTCAGCACCCACCTAAGAGCCAGGAACAGTGATGCATGTCTGTTGCCTGGAGCTTGTGGGGAGGAAGACAGTGACAGGTGGCATGGTGCTCTGAATGAGAAGCCTTCCATAGGTCATGCCACTTGGATACTTGGTCTCCAGTGGATGGTCAGCACCAGTTAGGGAGTGTGGCCTTGTTGAAGAAGATATGTCACTGGGGCCAGCATTTGAGAGTTTAAAGACTCACACCATTTGGAGTTTGCTTTCCTCTGCTTTGGGCTTGTGGTTCAACATCTAAGCCCTCAGCTTCCTGCTTTTGGTGCCATGTCTTTGTTCTATCGTCACGGACACTAACCCTCTGAAACCAAAGGCTCAAACATTTCCTTCTATAAACTTTCATGGTTATGATGTTTTATTACAGCCATATAAATCTAACCAATATTTCTGGTACCAACTTCCATATTA
Source organism: Lophiomys imhausi (assembly GCA_907164525.1). Classification (NCBI taxonomy): domain Eukaryota; kingdom Metazoa; phylum Chordata; class Mammalia; order Rodentia; family Muridae; genus Lophiomys; species Lophiomys imhausi. Next base: position 2,228,851 of record CAJQZJ010032443.1, read on the forward strand.
TTTACTTTTCTATTGTGTGATTAAAAACCATGGCCAAAGCAACTTATGGAAGAAAGGATTTATTTGACTTATAGTTCAAGAGCGATAAGAGTCTGTCTGTTATAGTAGGGAAGCATGAGAATAAAGACGTTTGGTGGCTGGAACAGTAAGCTGAGAGCTCACATTTTAAAATGCAAGCATGAAACAGAGAGAGCAAACTGGAAATGGTATGAATCTTTAAATTTTCAAAGCTTGCCTCCAGTTGCCTAAGGCCTATAATAAGACCACATCTCCTAAGCCTTCCCAAACAGTTCAAGCCACTGGGGACTAAGTATTCAAATTACAGAACCTATGGGGACATTCTTATTCAAACCACTACAGGAGGGAGGGGCATGGGAGCTTGCTGGCCAGCTGGTCTACTTGAGATAAAGGAGGTCTGGTTCAGTGAGAGACTCTGTCTTAAGAAATAAGACGAGGTTGACAGAGGAAGACACCCACTGGCAACCTCTGGCCTCCACATAGGCTCAAATGGGTGAGATCAGCACACCCATAACACACACACACACACACACACACACACACACACACTGGGGAAGGGGCGTGGGAAAGAATAAAGTTTAAGAAAATAATGTATTTTAGTAGTTTCTGCAGTTTTGAAAGATGCTTAAGGATAACAATTTTTAGATATACAAGTTTATAAGTTTATACATTTGCAAGTGTGATATGATTCTTTACAGCTTATATAAATACATAGACTACATTAAAAGTCACTAAAACATGAGAAAATAAGCAATTTATGCAAGAGTAAATCACAGTAAGGAAATGAAATATATTAAACCTAAAAGCAAAAGTAATTTTGTGAACTCAGTATGAATGAATATCAAGAGTTTTAAATTTTAACTTTCTACTTAAATTTGCTATTTTGTCATTGCTGAGTTTAATTTAAAACAAAATTTTGCACTTTTTTTACTTTTAAAGCAAACATATAAAGTGCATAAATACATTATCTTGTATATGATATTGAAAATTAGGAGTGCAGTTAGGAAAAATATCTAACAAGGCTCTAGAGACAAGGGGAAAGTAACAAAACAATGAAGAAACGCTGCTCTAACCCTCTAAACCAAGCAGAAAATACACGGAAGAAAACAAAAACGGAAGTACAAGGTAATGTGGGTGACAATAAGGAAATTAAACCTCAAACATTTCTTACTTAAGTCATAGCAACAAAACAAGAGCTGTAGAGAACATAGACATTTAGGACCACACAGCCCAGAGGACCAGCAACTTCCACAATAGCTAGGCCCTGTGCTTTTCTGATGGCCCTGGTGGTGATGAGCTACTGGTCAACCTGCTCTCTATGATGTGACCTGCCTCAGACTCATAACTTCAAGAACAAGAGAGCCTTGACACTTCTGGCACAAATGAGGAGACTCTCCCCTCTCTCCTGCCTGAAGGACAGAAAGGACTTTGGATTCCCTCTGGAGAACATGGATGCCCAGCAGATCCAAAAGGCTCAAGCCATCCCTGTTCTGCATGAGCTGACCCAGCAGATCCTGAACCTCTTCAGATCAAAAGACTCATCTGCTCCTTGGGAGACAACCCTCCTAGACACATTCAGCATGGCCTCCTTCAGCAGCTCAGTGATCTGCAAGTTTGTCTGATGCAGCTGGTGGGGGTGCAGGAATGTCCCCTGACCCAGAAAGACTCCCTGGTGGCTGTGAGGAAATATTTCCACAGGAGCACTGTCTACCTGAGAGAGAAGAAACACAGCCTTTGTGCCTGTGAGGTGGTCAGAGCAGAAGTCATGAGAGCCCTGTCTTCCTCAGCCAACTTGCTGGCAAGACTGAGCCTTATTCAAACACAGAAATGATTCTCACTGCCTGACATTTCAAAGACCCATTTCTATGGTAATTTTGAGATGAATCCATTTGATCAATAGTTAGATATTTTAAAGAGTATTAAACTACATTCTCTTGGTGAACTAATGTTTTATTTTTTTAATGAACACAAAGACATAGCCATCCTTTAAAATATTTATAATATTTAAGTGTATTTATATATGTGTATATTATGACATTTTGTTTACTATAAAAATGGTTATATTTGTTCGACTTTTTAATTTTGCTTTATTCACTAAAATTTTGTTTTAAATTTTTTCTTTGATTTGTTCTTTGAAAGATATTCCAAGATATATTCTGTAAATTTATACAGAGTAGACCATATCATTGATTTGTTCTTCACTCTCATATTCAAATTCAAATTAAAAACTGGCCATAACTCAGTAGCATGATTAAATATCATCATGCGGGAAGAAATAGGACTTATCAACTGCTTACTGCTCATTTTTAGTATATGTGTACTACCTCCTAGTAACTAGCCCCAAAGGAAGATTCCTGAGTGCCAGAATTATGAGTTCCAAAAAGGCTGGAGAATTGATGCTCATCATTTAAAAGAAGCACCACACAAAAGCTGTTGCTCTGCCCTTGCACAATATGCTAGTCCGCATCATCATCACATGCTTCCTACTGAGGCTTCAGCGCATCCATTTCCTGGAACAGAGACATACGATATGGAACCCCTTTTTATATCCTCTTTAATTTCCTCACCTTTAACCTATCAATGGGACAATTTGCCCTAGGGGTTCTACCATGTAGGCCCCCCGTGCAAGAGGAAGCCCTTAGCCCTTATATGCCTGTTGAACTGAGAGGGGCTGATTTGAAGGGACACTCCACATTGGAGGAGTGAGATGGGTGGGAGAGGGAGGAGAGGATGGGAGGGTGGAACCAGGAGGGGTGGAAAGAGGGCACTATGATGGAGATGTAACTTGATGTAATAAATAAACATAATTAAAAAAACAAAAAAGAATATTAGAGAGCTGGGCATGGTGGCTCACGCCTTTGATCCCAGCACTCAGGAGGTAGAGGCAGGCGGATATCTGTGAGTTCAAGGCCAGCCTGGTCTACAAAGTGAGTCCAGGACAGCCAGGACTACACAGAGAAACCCTGTCTCGAAAAACATATATATATTATAGAACCATGTGGGTCCCAAAGAAATTCACAGAATCAGTGAATCTTCAACATTACACATAGAAAAGAGTTCTCAACCAGCTGAAATTGCAAAATGAATCATGGGATCCAACAAACAAGAAAAATGTATGTATAAATAACTATAAAAAATAACTATGTTGAAATTCTTTTCTGTGTGTGTGTGTGTGTGTGTGTGTGTGTGTGATATTGAACCATTTCAGTCTCTCCAAGCTTAAATTTTAATCCATTTTCTCCAGATTAAAATGAGGTCAAAATGTTTACATAGTTCTTCTGAATAACAAACAAAAAACATGCATTGTAAAGCACTTAGATTCTATCTTCTATAGCATAGGGTTATAAATATGGTAGGTTTCTGGTAAGAGGGTGACTGATCAACAAAGCTTTCCTTGAGACCCTGACTTATGGAGAAAGAACATACCTTGGCAGAACCAATAATATGATGGAGCCAGGGCATTGGGAGAGTTGTGGTTTCAGATCCTGAGAGCCCAACTCTTCCTCCTGTAAGGGTCTATGGCTATCAGCCCCAAGACTGTTGTATGCTTGGTCTATAATGCTCTCAAGATACCCTGTGTTCTCCTTGTGCAATGTTATTTTCTTAGCCTCTTGCTGACTTAGGCCCATTGCATGGTGGCTTCTGCTGACTCTGTACCATTTCTACCCTGGAAATAGTATGTTAAGATGCTATACTTCTTAATATGTTTTCTTAGCGTAAGATATAGCTTGTGCAACACCTCCCAGTCCCAAACTTTCTTATCTTCTTTCTCTTCTGAAATACTGGTCCTCTGTCCCAGAACCCCATCACTACAGAACCACCTTCTGGTCCAGATCAGGTATCCCCCAATATTTCTTTTTTTTTTTTTTTTTTTTTTTTTTTGGTTTTTTGAGACAGGGTTTCTCTGAATATCTCTGGCTGTCCTGGACTCGCTTTGTAGACCAGGCTGGCCTCGAACTCACAAAGATCCGCCTGCCTCTGCCTCCCAAGTGCTGGGATTAAAGGCGTGCGCCACCACAGCCCGGCTACCCCCAATATTTCTTTACTGCATATGAAAATACTCCTAGGTTTTGTGTCCATTACTCAGTAGCTGATGTCAAAGGGAGGAGCTTAAAAAGATAATATTGGGTTATGAAGTCTAGAGGGCAGAGAAGCAGCACAGCTCAGAAGAACTCTCCTTTTAAAGGAAGTCTCTTATTTATGTTTAGTTAGGAGGTGGAGGTTTGATGGGGAAACACCTGGAGGAAAGTGAAGAAGACCTGTGATGTTCAGTTCATGATTGGGCAGCTGTCACCTCTGCCATGGGATATTTGCCATCTCTCCCTTCACATTTCTGCCTGTTCACACATAGCTGCTTTCTCTTCCATGTGGTTTCAGCTCAGTGGTTTCCCTAAAGAGCAGAAGCCACAAGCAAAAAGCAGAAGTTAACTAAAATTTCTGTCTTTTTTTTGTAATGCATCTGCTATAGAGCCCTCATAATATCTGTTCCATATAATTTAATGCCATACCTAAAGGAAGTATGTAGGATGTAGTGCTTCCAGGTTAAGGAAAACTCAAGGAAGTGTTGTTCCTGGAGAATAAATATACTAAGGGCAGCGACCCAGGGCTGGAGGAGATTCTGAGCATGCTGAAATCCCACCACTGAATGGAGATTTTCTGCATGCTGATGACCATTATTTTGGTAATCCTAACAGTTACGTATATTATACCTTTAAAAAGTCGTTTATAATATATATATATATATATCACAATATTGAAATCTTTTACCTATCTTAGTAGCAAATCTTCAAAAGTCTTTTTTTTTTTTTTAAGAAAAAGCCATCTAAGAAGAGTTTTGAAGAACAGTCACTCCTCACATGGGAATAGCTCTAACTTTATATTCAGCTAGAATGTGACTGCTGGTAGGAATAGTGGAAGATGGTATGCTATACCAAAGTGAAATATACAGTGTTCCCTTGCTGATTCAGACACCCAGCACACGTCCCACTTTTTTTAAAGCAAAATATTTCACTGAGATATTAGTGTAAACATTTCTCTCCCTCTAAAGTGACTGATTGCTCCGTTCACTCACACTCATTAACTCAAACTTAGTCCAAAAATCCTTTTCTCTTTCATTGTAGTGTTTGCCCTTAGTTTCCCCCAAAGAGAACAAAGCCGCAAATTAAAAGCAAAAGATGAGTGGAAATTTCCATTTTGTAGAAATCCCTACAGGAGGAATTGTTTTTCCTCTTTCTTTGGATGAATAATTTTTTTAAAAATTTATTTGTATTTTGTGTATGAGGGTTTTGCATGCATGTATGGTCTGTGTATCACCTGCATGCAGTGCCTGAGGTTCCCAAAAGAGGGCATCAGATCCCCTGGGACTGGGGTTACAGATGATTGTGAGCCTCCATATGGGGGCTAGGAATCAAACCTTGGTCAGAGGCTGGACCCTTGTATGCCTTTGCTGAGAAAGTAACACTGGAAAAGTACCCCAGTACCTGCCCGGATAGAGGAAGCTGATCAAGTTGGAGAGCTGTTTGTTTTCTTTTTCTGCGGAAGTCCACTTGTCTCAGAGCTAATAAGCAATCCTTTCCTGTACTGAGATTATTGCTACAGCAGAATGAACCCATTTGTTTGGCTTTTTTATCTTATAGAAACACTCCAATTCAGGCAAACGTGTTCTTTTTTGACAATGCATAGGGTTATGGGAATACAACATTTAGATGTGTTCTTTGCCACCAGCATACTTAGAGGACAACATTACAACTCTTAACATATTAATCCCTCTAGACTCTACAGGTCTCAAGAGGAGAGGGAGGACTTGCCCAAATGGATCTCATTTGCCTCCTTTTTGGTGTGCATTACAAGGTGGTAAGCAGAGGTTCTTATGTTCACTCACACTCATGAACTCAAACTGACTACAAAAGCCCATCTCTCTTTCCTTGTAGTGTTTGCCCTTAGTTTCCGCAAAAGAGATGGGTGGGATGAGTTGGAAAAGTATTGACCTGCTCCATCACCAACATCTGTCAGTAGAGCCAGACTTTAATCCTTTTCCTGTAGTTCTGCTATGAAGTGTAAAATCCACATACTAAGGGGTACAGGATGTCAGGATGAAATGACTCGGTGAATATAGAGTCCTTGGAGGAAAGATCAATGTGAAGATTAGATAGAATTAGCTACATTTAGAGCCTCAGAACCAAGAAGTGTGACTGTGGCCATGACTTGAATTTTGCAGCTTCCTGATTCCTGAGTTGAAGTGGTCAAGACCCACTAATGTCCAATAATATACAGAACACATTTAAATAAAGAGCCTGAGCTACACAGGTCAGCCCCCAGTCAATTGCTTAAGGATATAGGAGCCCATCTCTCCCCTGTTCAGGTACTTCTGCATCCTGACTCTGTCAGAAGTCAGAGAGGGCACAGGAAGTGCATTTTCTCAGAAAACAAATGTGTCCCACCAGAGAACATGGAAGGAAGTGGAGCAGCTTAAAACATTTCTAGAACATTCTAAGGGATGGAGCAATGCCATTGGACTATGCGGAGTCAACCATTAAAAAAATTTCAATTTTCAAAAGGGAGGCTGAAGAGGCTTCTGAGAGGCTTCCCTGGTACACCGGAAAACTGTGGACTATTTGAAAGGAGCTAGATAGGTTACTCTAGCACCCTTTGCAAACATGTGGGTCCCCCTCCCCCCAAAGCAGAGCATGTCATCACAGTGTAGAGAAACTTATTCACGGAGTCTAAGTATGCCAGGGAAACTCTTAGACACTATTCATAATTCAATTTCTTTAAAATGCAAATGCAGTACAAATAATGCATGCAGATATCGAAGTCAGAGCCTTTAAGTACATTTAGCAAGAAGTGGTCAAGGCCTTCCCAGCAGAACAGACAGAATGCACAAATTGGAAAACCACACTTGCTATTGGCAGCTAAGTCTTTTGTTAAGGTCAATTTATAGATTTTACCTAGTCATATCAGTTCTCATTCTTTCTTTCTTCGTGGTGCATTTTGCTCTGAGTAGGCGTATTTAAATGTGGAATCACTCCTGAGGATTAGGGTCCACACAACAAAGAACACAAAACCTCTCTGTATAAATACATTAGAACCATTAGTCATTAATGTGAGTGGCATATTGTCAATTAAGGAAAATGTAACAGCCCGTTATGGACCTGGTATGATGGAGTTTTAAAGAATACATACAAACAAATAAAAACTTTATTCTGTTTTCCCCTTTCTCTCTTTTCTTAGTCTGAATCAGGACCTTACATAGATCATGATGAACTCAGAGTCATTCACTATGTAGCAGAGGATGACTTTGAACTTCCAATTCTTATGCCTCTACTGTTAGAGGAATAGTATTACAGGCTTTTGCCACCACACTCAGTTTGATGTGGTGTTGGTGACTGGACCCACTCCTAAGGCAGTTACATACCAGCCCTCCATTCTTTTTCCCCTCTTCACTAATGCCAGGGATGGAGCCCAGGGCACCTCATGCAGAGTGGGGAATTGCTCTTCCACTGAACCACACCTCCCAGTCCAAACATCTACTCTTCTTTCTTTCATTCTTTATTCATTCCACTACTAGGGACTCTATGGAAGACCTCACACATAATAGCCGAATGCTCTCCCTTGGAGCTATTTCCTGATCTCATTTGTCATTCTTTAATGTTTTACAGCAGGATCTTACAAAGTTGCCCAAGAAGCCCTCGAACTTGCAGTTCTTCTGCTTCACCCTTGTGGATTGCTGATCACAAGCCTGTACCACCATGTCCAGTTTGTTTTCTCTTTTAGAGGAAGGAAACTCTACTCCAGTGGAACCCACTGAAGAATCATCATGAGCTTCACTAACTGGTATTCCCTATGAAGCAAACAGATTCATCACTGATAGCCCCAGGGCATCGTTCTAGGTCCTCAGGCATCTATCAAGTCCCAGTGACAACAATGTGTGGCCCAAACAGGATGGCCATTGTTTCATGTAAGCCTTGACCATTTCATATGGGGCCATGAGAGATGTTCCATGTGACAGACTATGTGTACCATCTGTATTTGTCACAAAGAGAAGACAACACTTCAGACATGACAGTTTTGTTACAGGTTTGTTAAATGTCTGTAAAATCAGGATGACAGCTTATAATACTGGAGAATCTCAAGATAGAGGCACAAATAAGTGGGAAAACATCTACTTCTCTAATGCCAGTTGTAAACAAAGATAAATACATTCAACCACCTTTTGCACATTTACACAGACACACACTCATACAAATAAAGTAAACCTAATAGAGCAGTGCATCTGAGTAGTAGGTGAATGAGATTAGTCACTGTGGAGTGAATGTGAGTCCCCTAGCCTACAGTGAAACACAGACGGTGTCTGAATTCCCACAGCGAACATTGAGACCGGTCACCAGGTAAAACAGCCCACGCAGTTCCCGGGAACACAACCCTGAGATCAGCCAGCTCCGTCACCAGTCTGGAAAGGAGCTCTGGCTAGAGATCTAGCCCAGGAGCGGATCCAGCCCACGGCTCCAGGATCCAGCCACAGACCAGCGGCCCCGCCTGTGTGCCTGATATCCAGCCTGCACTCCAGCCGCACCACAAGAGCAAAGGTAAGTGAGATTATTTTTTTCCGGAGTCTCCAACATGGTGGCACAGTGTGCACTATAGCAGAGAGGCAGAGACCTAACCCAGTCACAGCAAAGCAATTAGGAGCCAAGACTGCCTGCAAACAGAGCCCGCGAAAGTGTGTTCTCCACAAATACTGGGGCGGTGGGTCACTCACCCTAGCACCCAAACATCTGAGGCAGTCAGCAACAGGCACACTGAGGCCGGCATCTGTTGTGGGTGGAGCTCCCTGCCTGCATAGTCAGCCTAGCTGGGGAGCCAGAAGGACTGGGTCAGTGAGAGGAGAACACAGACCCAACCACAGCTCTACCTGCCTTTCTGAGGAGACCTGTCAGCTCTGAGGTCCTCAGAGGCTAGCCCTCTCCCCACTCAAATCCCCTCTATATTGGTCCAATTGGGTCACAAGGAGTTGAGGAGAGCGGCAGCCACCCTCCTCTCCGAGAGCCAGTCAGTCTATTACAGGAACCT
>CAJQZJ010032443.1:2252937-2264996 GCA_907164525.1 Lophiomys imhausi
TCAGAAACTCCTATATATTTTCTAAATCTAATTTATCTAACCCCTACAGGCTCTCCTTTTAACTGCTACAAGATGCATCCCCTTACCTGATGCATCCCCTTACCTGATGCATCCCCTTACCTGATGCATCCCTTTACCTGATGCTTCCAATGCTCACCGTGCTGTTATCCTGAGTTAACCAGCTTCACTCCACTGAGTTTTCTCAATTTAAACTTTCCTCTTTCATAAGTGAAGGTTGCTCCATTTAGCTTTATGACAACGGAAATTTCAACACATTCTTTTAGGCTACAAAACCACTACAGAGTTTTACTTTCTGGAAAAGTAAATAATAAAGAAAAGTGGAAAGAATAAATAAAAAGTGAAAGACAGTCATGGAGAAAATGAAGCTACTCTTTACTCTTTATTTTTGTTCCCTGTATTTTCATTATGTCACCACAAAATAGAATGCTATGAAAGAATAAGTAAACAAATGTCAACGATTAAGCCACCATCACATTTTGAAAACATCAGAGAAGTTTAACAGCACATAGTTTTCCCAGCTGAAGCACAGAAGCATAGTCAGTAGTCAGTATTTAAGGAGATTGATGATAGATATATCATTTAGAAAACTAATAAAAATAGAATTATGAAAATTGGACATTTCTTTCAGCAATGGAGCAAACAAAGCAAAACAAAAACCAAACTAAAACAAAAACCCTGACAGACTGGCCAGGATGTTTAGGCTGCATGCTAATAGAATAAGAGACAGATAGTTTTTTTTTTTTTGGGGGGGGGGTGTGGGGTATGGGTAGGATAGCAGACTGTCCACATAAAAACATGTAAGACACTAGTTCCTGAATAAGCAGCTGCCAGTGAAGGTAACACATCAATATTCAATTGCCAAATTGTCAAACATATTCAGTAGTCAGTATTTAAGAAGATTGATCATACATATAGCATTTAGAAAACTAATAAAAATAGAATTATGAAAATTTGACATTTCTTTCAGCAATGGAGCAAACAAAACAAAACAAAAACCCCAACAACAAAAACACCAAACCAAACCAAACCAAAACAACAACAACAAAAAACCCAAAACACTTTACTTTTAGCTTCTGAGGATTCCTGATACTTCAATAATCAGGGACACGAGTCACTATTGAAGACATTGAAGACAGAGGCCTTTCACACAAATAGAAATTCAAGGATTTAATATTCTGGAAAGCCGAGGGAACAACACTTCTAGAACTAGAGTTCTGAAGTAATACAATAGTGTTTGTCCTCTCTGGGTGGGAGGTGGGAGGAGGGATGCTGAGAAACTTTGTCAATGCACATCAGAAGGTGTTAATAGATGATAGACTGTGTGTGAGTCACATGGTGAGGGGGAAGCAGCATTACTTTAGGTTTAGAATTGTCACACCCAGACACAGCTGGAAAGAACCCGCACTCAGGGTGGTTACAGAAGGGAGAACATTAGACCTCACTATGAAAAACATAGACAGAGAGGGCAGTGTCTGCAATAATATTGACCAGTGATGCACAATGGCCTGTAAGAATGTTTTCCTGGAGGAGAAAACCTTAAGAGAAGCTCTTTGAAGCAATGAGTCACTTTCAAAGTAAAACACAGCCACTCACTGCTCCTGGTGCTAAAAGCTTCTTTGCCATGAATGGCTCAGCAAGACACTGCACTGGAGAAAACAGCAGAGCTGCAGGAGAATCACCCAGCTTATAAAGGGAGGGTGCAAAGTGGAGGTATAGACTGTGGCTAAACATTTGTTCCTCCACCAGACCGGTATTTAAATGCGCAAAAAGTCTATAGTGGTGGATGTGTGCGAGCGATTACATACATGTACACACTTCTGAGTGCAGACCAAATATCTTTAGAATAATAATTTCCATTTGGAGTGGAATATCTGGTTTACTAGGAATATTGGCCTTCATTGTAAAATGATTATTTTAAGTTTGTGGTCTCAGGTGTCATGGAGAACACATGGATAAAAATACAGAAGCAAACTGAAGAGAACTGTCCAGAGATGACAATTGTTTTTGCTGCATAGAAGCCAGGCATCAGAACCTAGAGTACAAGATTCACCCAGCACCAGCTCAGCCAGACCAGTAGCATCCTCATTTCCCTATGGCCCTCTTGCTCCCTCTACTGAGCACCCTGATATCATCCATGTTGGATTGTGTGTGAGATGCCTCAGTGCTCTCCCATGCTTAGTGGAAGACTATGTGCTCCTGAGCCAAATGAGAAGAGTCTCCTCTTCCTCTTGTGGCAGTGACGGAAGGATGTGAAATTCCCGAGGAAGGTGACAGATGGATGGCATCCTGTTCTAGAGGGTCCAGGCTATGTCTTTCCTCCAGTTGAGGCTCCAGCAGATCCCACCCTCCAACTCTTCATCACAGACAGCAACTCTGATGCAGCCCTCCTGACAAACTCCATGCTGACCTCCTTCAGCAACTGGAGGACCTGCAGCATGTTCTGTGGACGTGATGGGAAGGGGGAGAAGGGGGAGGTCTGCCCTACAAATGGCCTTGAGGAGATACTTCAGGGGAATCCATCTCTACCTGAAGAGAAGATGTACAGTGACTGTTCCTGGGAGATGGTTGGGGTGGAAGTCCAGAGCATTGTGAAGGAAGAATGATGTAGAAAGATGAAGCAAAGATGGACTCGGGGTCCACTGTAAACCACTGTTCTTGGGTACCCTGACACCTCAGACTTTGATTTTTTAAAACTTTTTGATTCTTTGTGAGTTTTACTTCATGCACCCCAGTCCCACTCATCTCCTTGTCCCCTCATATCCACCCTTGGCCCTTGCAACCTCTCCCTAATAAAAGACACACAAACAAACAACAATAACAACAAAAACCAAGCATAGAAAACATATCATCACGGAAGCTGTAGTATGTCACAGCGTGTCCCACAGTATATCCACATATCTTTACTTGCAAATGTTAATTGCAATCAGTCATTTGTCTGGTTTAAGATGTTTGGCTTCTGACACCATCAATATTGGACCCACACCACGATACCTTCCAGTTATTTTGTTGCTCTGCCTGTGTCATGGAGATCTTGAAGCTTTGGAACAGGAGGACTGCTCTTTTTACGTAGTCCAACTGTCCCAACCATTCACAGAAGATATAGATTTTGGGGCGGACCATCTCAGAGCCTTGGATCTGGGCCTGGGTGGTAGCTGAGTTGGTCAGTCCACCTACTCCCTCTTATCTGCACCACCAGCATGAGCTTTCCAGCACTTCTCTGCCTAAGTCATCCAATGTTGCCTTCAGCAGAAACCAGGGTCAGCTCTCCTGCTCTCTCACACCCTTAGGCTGGCTCACCCGGATCCATGGCCCCAGAGCCAGCCTTACTGTGCTTCCCAGTCAAGGCATGGGGCCCACTCTCCCAAATGCTGCAGCCTGTGAGGGGCTGGAACAGCTCTCCCACTCTCACTTGGGGCTGTGATGGGCTGGCTCACCCATATCTTCATTGTCAGGGCCGGCTCCACTGTATTGTTCCGGTGAGGTGCAAGGCCCTTGCTCTTCTGAGGTGAGGGGCAAGATCAGCTTACCCTCTCTCATGACCTTAGGGACAACTCTCTGCATGCAGGTGGTGAGAGGCAAGGGCAACACCCCTGCACCCATGCCGCCTCATGACAGATGAGTGGCAGGGCCAGTTCTTCCACACTCTCATCCTCAAGTCTGGTTTACCTGAACTCCGAATGCTGCAGCCAGCTGACCGGCTCTCGTGACCTTGAGACCAGCTCTTCTGACTGAGGTGGTGGAGGGGGTCGTCCGTCACTTCTGGGCCTGTGCCACCTCAAGGAGGGCGGCAGGGCCAGCTCTCCTGCTCTCATGCCCTTAGGCTAGCCTGGTTTGCTCACACCCTCTCCCCACTTCCCCTGCGCTAAAGCTGCTCCACTTCTCTTCCACTCCCATCCGACCATCACGTATTCCCTCATTGCGGTGTGGCTCCCCCTGCAGGCTGGCCACTATGCTGGCAACCTCCTGTGTGACATCCTCCATCCACACTGTGTGGAGTAGGTGGTCTCTAGTGTCTGCCTGCGCTGTACACTGGAGGGCAGGTCTGTGGGTGGCATGGCGGTCCACGGGTCTCCTGTCTCTCTGTCTTCCTCCTTCTATGCTGTGCTGCCTGGATATGATATGATTTGATTTGATTTTTATGACTCCTAGCCATAAAACAGCTTTGACCACCAAGTCAGGCATAAAGCTAGGTTGAACAAAGGACTTCCATTTGCTCTGCCCCTGACTGACATTAGAACAACGGCACCAACAAGATGTCTCTGCCCACTGCCAGGGGATGAATTTTTGCTATTTTTAAAGTGACTCCAATTAATACTTTGGCCATATTTGATTTAGTTGAATTTAGGAAATATTTTAATAAAGCTAAACATATACATGAGAAATACATTCATACTCAGTGAGGTCAGTCTCTCAGAGATGACTGGCCTGATATTTATTTATTCATCTACTTATCATCTATTTATTTTCATGTATTTATAAGATTTATACAACTTCATGTAACAACAAATTCATCTTTACATGTCATTAAATTTTGTAGTAATTGACTTTTTCATGTTTTTTGGCATTTTGTTTAATTTAATTCATGTAATTAATAACTGCTTATATTACAATTTACTGAAAGCAAAATCAACAGCCACATTTTGTAAACCAAAATAAGAAAAAAAGAATGGTAAGGCTTACACTGTTGAATATGCAAATTAAGAATGTTGCAGTTTGTGATATTTACTTCAAGAATTAGAAGTGAGCAAGTGAACAGGTCAGGCTGTTTAGAATTGTCAGAGTTACAGGGAAAAGTAATACTAATCTCATTGCAATTATCTTCAATGCTATAAAGAAAAATAAAGGAACTTGGTGGTCTCAAAACAGAGGCTTAGGTATGAATGCCTGTCATGGACTTTAAAAAGTAAAACTAGATTCCTTTGAAAGCCATCTTGAAGAAATAAAGAGCACCTCTGAAGATAAAACCACATGATAAAATTCCTGAAAAACAACTTTAAAGAAATATTTCAAGGTGACTCCATGAAATATAGGAGAACATACAAACAATTCCAAGAAACTGACAGTAGGAAACTCATATATGATGTAAGTGGGAAAGATGATGAATAAACAGACGATGAGATGATAAAATAGACGTATTGTAATTAAAGAACTCCATGCACATACACACAGCTGGAGGCCTGGATGACTAAATGAAACAACCAAATAAGATTTCTGAACTTGAAGACATGTGTGACAGGATTACCTGAACAAAGTTTGAATTGTGCAGAAGATGACGAGAAAAGAAAAGAAAATTCAATGAAATAATAGCTACAATTTCCCCCATGTTTGGAACACTATGGATATCCAGGTACAACTAATTTTATGTTTTTGCCACATTCCACCCAGTCCACAGACTATCTGGAGTGTTTGAATTTGTACCTCCCAGTTGGAACAGGGAAAAGGTACAGGGAGTCCTCTGGTACATGGTGACTCTCTCAAATGATCCTGGCACTACAATGATAGTAAGTAGATCCTTGGGAAAGTTGCCCACAATCATGTGGGTGCTGTGGAAATACTGTAGCACACTCCACTTCTATATCCTCCGAAGAAGCATGAAAAAGTGGAAAACATCTTTGGACCCCATCTTCTCAAACACAATACTAACCTATAGCTTAGTGTTATTTCTGTTGACATCAGTCACAGTGATGATTGTGGCCATAAATATGAACAAAGCTCCTGTATAAGAGTTAATAAGCTAAACGACCAAGAAAACAAATAGGACATGAGGGTGTGTGTAGCAAGGCGGCTTTTTACTACACTTAATTTTACACTTTAATTTATTTTCCTGTACTTAATTTATTGTGCTTAATACCTCTACCTCCATTCCACCCCTCGTTCCCTTCAACCTCCCCAACCCTAGGTGGGAGAGAAAGAAGGTTAGAGGGAGAAGAGACTTAGGTCTCTTTGAGCTACTTCCTGCTGATTAGGGCCAATGGATCCTTTGGGTGTAATACCAGTCTCATTAAAAGTCCAGTAAACCAGAAGACCAGCAAATGGGCAAACCAGGAAACAGCAGGAAGAACAAGCAGCAGTTTGGGGGAGCACCAGCAGCCAGGAGAGCAGCAACTGCTTTCTACCTTGTAGTCCTTTCTCTTCTTTGTAGAGCTTTCTCCTTCTCCGTAGAGCGCTTTCTCTTACTTCTCTGTAGAGCCTCTTTACTCTTACTTCTTTGTGGAGCTCCTTCTCTCTTTGTAGTCCCCTTCTCCTCAGGGCTCTGGCTTTTTTTCCCTTGTAGAGCCCCCCCCCTCTCCTTGGGGCTCTGACTTTTTATTCCCAAGTCCTCAGAGTTAAACTTGCTCATCTGGTTAAGCCACGTGCTTGCTAGCTCAAAGGACAGTTAATACTTTATAACTGTGTCTTAAGCAGCCCACCTGGGATTAAACAAAAACATTCTCACAATTGGTTTTAATAAACTCCTACTACAGGTTTGTCTTCTTAAACATTCCCTATATGTTCTTGATGAGACAGTCTACAGAGGAAAGAGGTGAGTTCATCTGTTTTCCGACAGGTAGCTGGAAGAAATGAGATAGTAAGGCCCAAAGAAGATTAAGAAGCTTAGTTAAATTCACAGATTGTTCATCTTGTAGCATTCTGATCCATTTTAAATTTTGGGAATCAAAACCAAAACCCAGAGCCTGAAAGAAACACATAGATAAAGGAAGCATGTGGACTGGTGCTATTTTTCTGTATGTGGCATGGAAGGGTGACTCACTGAATAACAGGAGAGGGCTCCAACAGTTTTATATCAAACATGATCTGCTAAAAATGGAAGTTCAAATCGCCTAGTTTTTCCTTTCCTGTTCTTTTTATGTATGAAAATATTGTGTCCTTTAAATATATTCTTTCCCCAAACTCTCTCTTCTCTAAAACTATCTTGACATCACATTATATCATTAATAACTTGTTGGGATGTACCTCCAAAGGATTTGGCATGAAGCTGGTGAGATAGATTATGTTCAAACCCTGGAAATCTTAAAATTGAGGCATTATGCCTCATTCTGAGAACAAAAGTCATGGAACAAAGCTCTCCTCCTGTACCTACCTGCCTCAGGAGCATGAACCCAACTCCCAATGTGACTACCTTCCTTGGAGCATGCAATCCAAGCGACCTCCTACCAGGAGGTCACAGTCACAGGTGAGCTTGCTCATGTACCCAGCCCCTGGGATCCTTTCCCATGTAAATAGGACATCACCAGCATCTTAATCTCAGACAATAGAATACATTCACCCCAAAAATCCTTTCCCACTTCCCATGGTTCATAAACCCTTGTTCATCCTCAAATAAGGAGCTAAGAATTGCTGATTCACAAAATACCCTTCCTCAGAGCTGTCATGATTTCACCTAAAAGAACTTTAACCCGCCAGGCGGTGGTGGCGCACGCCTTTAATCCCAGCACTTGGGAGGCAGAGGCAGGCGGATCTTTGTGAGTTCGAGGCCAGCCTGGTCTACAAAGCGAGTCCAGGACAGCCAGAGATATTCAGAGAAACCCTGTCTCGAAAAACCAAAAAAAAAAAAAAGAACTTTAACCAATGTAGAAAGCTCTCTCTGATCCCCAGCTGGGGGTTCAACTGAACCTCACCCTGGTTCCAGACCACACTATGTCCTCCGGAGAGAGTGACCACATCTGGAAACAACCCCCTCCCAGCAGACACACCCAGGGAAGGCTCTACAGCTGAATGCTGTTTTTCTTTCACAGTCCCACCCAGTGTCGACCAGCTGACCAGAGAAAAACCACCCCCAAGCAGTGGTGATGCACTTTGTCTCTGCCTCAGTCCAGTACTCATCAGGATGACAGAGAGAAACACAGCCCACCAGACTGAACTTCGACTCCTAGTTTCTTATCATCAATTTGACCCACCCTGGAGCAAATTCAAATAGGCTATGTCAGACAGCAGAGAAGGCACAATGCCAAGGTTCCTTCTTGTCATTGTCCATCTTCGAATATGCTGGATTCTCCTCTTGTCTCTTGAAATGTTTGTCCCTCCCAGCTTTGCACTCTGAGCCTAAGCTGCCTGACTTGAGTGTGTTTGGTCATACCTCTAGCCTGGTCATCATCTACAATCTTACTGTGGGAAGTAAGACCCCAAAGCCCTAAGGATATTTGAATAAATGGATGGAGTAACGAAGGCCTACAAAGGTTCAATTGTAAGTACAAGCTGAGATGTGTGAAGTGTTTTAAGAATTCATGGGTGCCTATGGAGGTATACTCTGATGAAAACACTAAGCTATAACGTGTTAAGTCATATGGGGCTAATTTTGTGAATTCGTAACGTGTAATGTGTTCAGAGTTGGCAATGGTGCTTCTAGTGCTTGAGAGGAAAGGGAACTGAAGAGAAAGTCTCTGGTAGTGCTGAGGCGGAACACTAGTGGAAATAAGTTTGATAGAGAATCAGCTCTGCTTTACAAGTCTGAAAGATCCCAGAGAGCAAGGCAGTGATGAGGACCGAGCACAGGATCAGGCTGTTTTACCCTCTCATGTCTCTAGGACTTAGTATCTGGGAACTGATAGATGTTAGAGAATATAAAACATGGAAGTGCTCACAAGGTGGAGGGAGTACTGTCTCCCAAGTATGGAGAACAGAGTCTCCTTGATATAGGACTTCTAACAAGGTGCAGGAAGTCCCTAGATAGCATTACTTGCCTCATTTCTTTTCTTTTCTTTTTTTTTAAAGATATTATTTATTTATTATGTATACAGTGTTCTGTCTGCATGTATGCCTGCAGGACAGAAGAGGGCATCAGATCCCATTATAGATGGTTGTGAGCCACCATGTGGTTGCTGGGAATTGAACTCAGGACCTCTGGAAGAGCAGTCAGTGCTCTTAACCTCTGAGCCATCTCTCCAGCCCCTAATTGCCTCATTTCTTGTCACACAGGACATTCAACTGAGTGATTGCTAAGATCATTTGTCCACCAGAGGAGCACCTGAGAGTGCTCTTACATGGTGCTCTTTCTTAGGCAACAATTCTGCCAAGATAACTGCAGCCTCTGTTTTGACTGTGTGACTCAGCAAAGCTGCCGACAGCCCCCTGAGCCAGGAAAGCATTCCTCTTTTCCAAACCACCCTTGATTTTAACTTTTTTGCACAACTCTTTCTTTAATCATCTTCCCTGAGCTGTACCCCCTTCCTTAGGTCCTAATTTACAGGACTAAATGTAGTTAACTTATGTTACATCATTTCTCCCACAAAGGGGTTATGGCTTTCTTTAAATTCTTCTTCTTCTTTTTCTTTCTTCTTCTTTTTTTTTGTTTTGTTTTTTGGGACAGGTTTCTCTGTGTAGCCCTGGCTGTCCTGGACTCACTTTGTAGACCAGGCTGGCCTTGAACTTGCAGAGATCCACCTGCCTCTGCCTCCCTAGTGCTGGGATTAAAGGCATGTACCACCATGCCTGACGTTCTTTAAATTCTTTATCACAATCAATGTGTATTCCTTGTGAGCTCTATTGTTGGAATCATGCTACTTTTGTTTTCTCTTTAAAAAAAAATAAAACATGCAAACCTGGGATATCTCGCATGCTATAAAGAACAATCATAGTGATTGTTAACTATTATATTTATATCCCAACTGACATGGAGATTAAAGATGGTATCCGTTAATAAGAATTAATTAGGGTTAAAACCTCTAGGTTTTAATATAAAATTATAAAATGTAAATATAAAGTTGCCACTTTATATTGGGTAAGAATGGTTCTAACTACCTGTACAACAAGAACTTCAAGCCCTTGAAGAAAGAAATGGAAGAGGCCTTTAGAAGATGGAAAGATCTCCCATGCTCATGGATAGGTAGGATCAACATAATAAAAATGGCCATCCTACCAAAAGCAATATATAGATTCAATGAAATTCCTATCAAAATACCAACACAATTTTTTATAGACTTGGAAAGAGCTATTCTCAATTTCATATGGAACAACAAAAGGCCCAGAATAGCTAAATCAATCCTGTACAATAAAAAAACATCTGGAGGTATCACCATCCCAGATTTCAAGCTGTACTACAGAGAAATAGTTGTAAAAACAGCATGGTATTGGCATAGAAACAGACCAGTAGATCAATGGAATCGAATTGAAGATCCAGAAATAGACCCACACACTTATGGCCACCTAATTTTTGACAAAGAAGCCAATGGAAGAGGGACAGCATCTTCAACAAATGGTGCTGGTCCAACTGGATGTCCACTTGTAAAAGAATGAAGTTAGACCCATACTTATCACCTTGTACAAAACTTAAGTCCAAGTGAATCAAAGACCTTAACATAAGGCCGGTCACACTAAATCTACTAGAAGAAAAAGTGGGAGAAACCCATGAACTAATTGGCACAGGTGACAACTTCCTGAACAGAACACCAACAGCTCAGGACTTGAGATCAACAATCAATAAATGGGACCTCATGAAACTGAAAAGCTTCTGTAAGGCAAAGTACACTGTCATTCGAACAAAATGGCAGCCTACAGACTGGGAGAAAATCTTCACCAACCCCACATCTGACAGAGGGCTAATATCCAAAATCTACAAAGAACTCAAGAAATTAAATGCCAAGAAACCAAATAATCCAATCAAAAAATGGGGGACAGGGCTAAATAGAGAATTCACAAAGGAGGAATCCCTAATGGCTGAGAGACACTTGAAGAAATGCTCAACATCCTTAATCATCAGAGAAATGCAACTCAAAATGACTCTGAGATTCCATCTCACACCTGTCAGAATGGCTAAGATCAAAAACTCAAATGACAGCACATGCTGGAGAGGGTGTGGAGAAAGGGGTACCCTACTCCATTGCTGGTGGGAGTGCAGGCTTGTGCAACCACTATGGAGGTCAGTCTGGCGATATCTTACAAAACTTGGAATAGCTCTGCCTCAGGACCCAGCCATACCACTTTTGGGTATACACCCAAATGCCTCTTCACGGAATCATAAGGAAGTTTCCTCATCTATGTTTATAGCAGCCTTATTTGTAATAGCTAGAAACTGGAAACAACCCAGATATCCCTCAACTGAAGAATGGGTTAAAAAACTGTGGTACATCTACACAATGGAATATTATTGAGCTATCAGGAACAATGAAATTATGCAATTTGCAGCCAAATGGATGGAACTAGAAAAGCTCTTCCTGAGTGAACTAACCCAGACTCAGAAGTACACATATGGCATCTATTCACTTATAGTAGGATTTTAGCTATATAGTAGAAGGTATCAATACTACAACTAACACACCAAAGGGAACTTGGACATAGACTTCTTATTTTTAATTTTTATTTATTTTTTATTTTTTTTATATTTTTTCTGTTTTTTAGTCTTTTTTATCTATTGTCTGCTTATTGATTTGTTTGTTTAGTAGTTCTTTCTCCCGGGCAACGAGACACTTTTCACTGATGGTACTGCTTCGTAGACCCCCAATGAATGAGGAGGCTCTTGGCCCTCATACGACCTCTCAACTGAGATGAGGGACTGTTATATAAGGACACCCCACCCCAGAGAAATGGGATGGAAGGGTTAGGATGTAAAGAAAAAAAATGAAATGTGATGTTTCGGCCTTTTACCACTAATTGTCATAAACTGTTTAGGATAATTAAGAAATGCAAACTAATGGTTATGCAAGCCGGTCATTCTGTAAGGTACTATGACAGCTTATTATAGTTATTTTCTAAGCTAATCAGAAATAAAGCTGCTAAGAGACAAGCAACATCTGCTTACCCTAATATAAGAGATAGATAGGGCCTCTTCAAAAACCTCAAGAGATCTGCAGAATATGGCATTCAAAGATGTTTTCGTAACATTAGATTTTTTTTATATCAAGACATATCAACTCCTGACAGCACCCCCTATTCTCTTCCAAGTAGAAGATGAGCATCGAAGAATCTCCAGTGGGAGATGATTGAATTAGTCGCAAGCCTAACTCTTGGTAGGAAAAGCCCCTTGCTCCAACTGTAGACAGAATGCTGTCCAAAAAGGACAAAACCTGGAAGCAGGTAAGTCGACAGCCTAGCTCTGCCAAGAC
>CAJQZJ010032443.1:2269996-2310948 GCA_907164525.1 Lophiomys imhausi
ATTTTTCTGAAGATTAGATTATTTCCATAGAGGAGGTACACAGTGTATTTGACAATTCAAAAATAGCCATTGAACAAATGTGTTTTTGTTTTGTTTTGTTTTTTATATGAGTTGCCTATATTTGCTATTCAAATTTTTGTAAATAATACAAATCAGCTTTATAGGTTTATTACAAGTTTTTAAGGATTGTTTGGGGGGTCATACTTTTGAAAATAACTATGAATACATTTACAGTTAGAATTTGTGGTAAGATACCTCTCGAAAAAGTTACCAAATCCATTTCTTTGGGGAGGGAATAATCATTCAAATGAAAGTAAAATTCAAATTTCACTCACTGAGATTATTTTAAATATGAAAGGGTTTTTTCATGTGAATTTAAACTGAAGAGCTTAAAGAGAGTTACAATACACAGAAGTTAAAGGGCTTACTAGAAGTTAAACAATGTAAATTTTTTTAATGGGGAAGAACTGGTGTGGTTGTCGCGTATGTCCTTGTTGAGCTTAAGACACTGTTTTCACTCATGGAAGTATTGAATTTCTGGTGCTGTTTTCTTAGACTGGGATGCTTGCTCATACAGTACTGTTGGTTAAATGACAATTTATGTGGATTTTTGCATGTAATATCCAGTGAGACACAGTAATTTTATTGAAATTACAGTGCAGTGTAGTTAACCTGTTGTTAATACTGACTCGGTGTCTGCCTTTAATATCAGTGATAATGTTGGAAGCTTACCAATATGCAATATGGATAGGAATGTGACATTGCTGTTAACCAAAGGACAGAAATCATAAGCAAAATGTCAAAAGCGGTCTTCATTGAAATTTTAATTTTGTTTTTAAAATATTGTTCATCGTTATTTGTTTTGCGGTAATATAGTAAGTTTTTTTAGAAAAAAATTTTCATAACTTGATAAATTACTTTTGTTTGTTAGAGAAGTTGCTTCAACATGTAAATAGGTGACAAACAGTGTAAATAGTTTTGTAAGAGGCTTTAAGATGTTTATACGTGGACACACCTACATCAAAAGTATAACTCTGGCTGCTCTTCTGCTTCTTTGTCCCTTATTTTTGTATTGTGGTAATTTTCCTATACAAATATTGGAGCAAGCAGCTGTATAGTTGTAGAATTTTTTGAAAGAATGAGATGTTCATATATTAATGACAATTTTTTTGAAAATAAAAAGTGCCTAAAAAAGGATGTTGATGGCTGACAAATAATTTATATTTGTATATATATGTATTGTGTATTGTAAATTATGTATATATATGTATGTATGTCAGTGTCATAGATTGAACTGAAAGTGGAATTGCAGATAAACACGTATTGTACATGATGAACAATGTAACAGCAGTACATACATACTACATGTACACACACAGCTCTCTGTGTGATACACTCCCAGTAATTCCTTGTCTTTCAGTCTCACAACCCTTATTTTTCCCTCTTTGATGCAGAAATTTCCTGTGTTCTCTTCATTCACTCCACATTAAACAGCTCTTCTCACCATACAACTGCTTTCTGTTACATCGTGATTTCTGCTATAGTTTTCTTTTGTGTGTGTGAAAAAGTATAACCACCATTTGAAACCAAAGATGAAGCAATTCAATGTTTGTAAGAAACGCTCATGTGAGAGAATTTTCTATTAAATTGGAACTTAGAGAATAGTCTAATGACTAAGTCTGAATGTGTTGAAAGAAAGAAAGGAAGGATGGAAGGAAGGAAGGAAGGAAGGAAGGAAGGAAGGAGAGAAAGAAAAAGAAAGAAAGGAAGGAAAAGACAGAAAGAGAAAGGAAAAGAATCTTCACTGCTGGTGAATATTTAGAGAAGAAGAGAGCCACCTAACTGGCCATGGCCTTAGTGCATCTGCTTTCAGAATCCTGTGCAGAAAATCATTTTACTTGGCCAATGAGCTCAAGCCTATTCACCACTTTCTCTTCCATCAGATTCAGTGTGCCGTGTCATATATCCAGATCCTTCATCGTTGAGTTTTTAAAAATAAGATGAATGTAGGACAGGCACCATTTGTTGAAGATTGTCTCTTATTTTCAGTGTGTACTTTTGTAGCCTTTGTTAAAAAGGAAGTGTTAGAAGGTGTGAGGATTTATGTCAGTGTCCTCAGTTCTATTCCATGGATCAACTGTAGGGAGTTAGATTAATATAAATTAGATTTAGCAAATATCTAGGGGTTTCTGATACAGTCTCTTAATCCGGGGCATGAAGCTCAACTTGGCTGTGGGCAATTAGCTTATCAGCTTATGGACTAAAAACAAGGATGAAGTCAGGTGAAAGGAGGGGAGTCTCTATGGACTAAAAACAAGGAGGAAGCCAGGTGAAACAAGGAAAGACTTTATGGACTAAAAACAAGGTTTATGGCCTGGCATTGTTTTCAGCTGCTAAGTGGGCAGAGCCCAGATTAAGCTGAAGCAGGTGGAACAAGGAGAGATCCTATTTAAGGACAAGTGGATGGAGCTAGAGGGCCCCCCATGCTAGAGGGCCCCATGCTAGAGAGCTCCAATGCCAGCGAGTCCTCACACTAGAAAGGATAATGAGTAGTTTGTATGGTCTGATGGAGAAAGTGCTGGTGGACTGATGGCTAGATCTCCCTGAGGCAGAAAGAAGCTGGTGAGCAGAGAAAGCCTCAGCAAGACAGCAAAAGGCCAAGGACTAGACCCTGTGGCTCAGCTTTTGCCTGGAGGGGTTTAACCTGTCTGAACAGTGGCCTGAACGAAACTGTGGCCAGCTTTAAAGATTGAGGAAGAGTGGCAGAGTTGCTGATATAAAGGAAATAAGTTGGCCTATAGACGACTGCGCTCTCCCAAAGAGAAGAAAGCCTCAAGCCTTATTTAAAGTGAAGTCACCATAGCCAATTTACACTGACGGATCTACATCTGAGATATTCCAGAAAAAAGACTGCTAAGTGCGTTAAACGGTCTACTACAGAGACTGTGTTCCTGACGACTGAGGACCTGCCCCAGAGACTCTTTCCTTCTAAAAGGTTATGAAAATAGTTGTAATAGTTATCAATAGGTTTAGTGGTTAGGTAATAGGGGTTGTAGTCATTCGTAGGCTTAGTAGTTAAGTAACTGTTTATATTTGTTATAAGTGAATATAGTTACTAATAAATAAGTGTTTAATAATTTAAAAAGTTCAGTTTCAATCAGCCATTTGTTTTTATTCCAGTCCTAATTTGTTTTTATTGCTATGGTTCTGTAATACATTGTGAGATGTAGGATGCTGATACCTGTACCAGTATTTTAATATTTAGTATTGCTGTAGTTGTTGTACTCAATTTGTGAACAATATATAAATTCATTTTTAACTAACTACAACATATAATTGTTATATTGCTTTAGATTATAAAAGCCCTATTATACGCACACATTTGTGTGTTTGCATTATCATGCGCATACAATGGGGCCAGGCGTTAATGTCTGACTTTTACCTCAGTCACTCTACCTCATTTTCTATGACAGATTGTCTCACTTAAGCTAGGGCTCACCACTGTAGCTAGAGTGACTGGCCACTGAGCTTGGACTGGATATTCTTAGTTGTCCCCTTGACCACCTGTGGAATTAACTGAATCCCAAATATATAGTTGCACATCTGTGATGGAGTTTTGCTTAATTTGGAGTGGGAAGATCCACTTCTAATCAGGATCTTTAAGATGGGAAGGCACAGCTGTAATCTGGATCTTTGAGGTGTGAAGACTCAGCTCTACTCTGAACCAGGCTTTCTGATGGAAGCCTATACACGTACGTGAATGAAGGATTTTTTTTGCTGCTTCCCTGTGTGCTCTCCCCTTGCTAGCAAGCCCATTCCTTAACTGGCATTACAGTCTACTTCTTTTGGATTCTGGCATATACTGAATTCCAGATAAGAAATCTTTCTTCATGGATTGAACAATTATTGGATTCTTGTACCTTCCACACATAGGTAGCAGGTTTTGAACACAAAATCTGGCACAAATGAAGAGACTTTACTCTCCCTCTCCTGAAAGACAGAAAGGACTTTGGATTCCCTCTGGAGAAGGTGGATGCCCAGCAGATCCAAAACACTCAAGCCATCCCTGTCCTGCAAGAGCTGACCCAGTAGGTCCTGAACTAGATCCTGGATTACCTGGGCCAGAGTTGTTAAGTCATTCTAATACCTCGTACATATGTGTGTAAGTGTGTAACACATACATATATACATGCATGCATACATACATACATACATACATACATACATGTATATATATATTATTTCTCTGGAGAACACTGACTAATACAGTGTTCCAGGTACATATCTGTGTCTCCTAAGTGTCAGGATTACAGGTATGTTCTCCTGTACCGACGTTTATGTGGATTTTGGAAAACCAATCAGGTATTTCTGCATTTACTGCAATCATGTTCTGGATCAGGCAATCTCCCCGGTGCCTATATTATTTATTAAGTCTCAAAAAATAATATTTGTGTACGAAAAAAATTACCATGACTTGCAGAAAAGAGAGGTGTCAAATAATGGTATTTATACTGAAGTTGCATAGAAGCAAGGTTTTAGTGTTTGCTTAAAAATAAAATTAGTAAGGCAAAGAGTTTCTGATTCTTCAGTTTATTGGAATGAAACAAAAAATACAACTAGTCATACTTGATTTTCAACTGTGTTAAATGACATGAAGAAAAAGGCAGGAAAATGAGGGTCTTTCAGCAGACACTGTGGTGTGAAAACTTGTCAGTTGGGATTATAAATCAGCCTAGACTTCATCAGGAAGGATTTCATCAGGAAGGTGCTCTGGAATCATGAAAGTACAGGAGACTGGTAGATTTATGAGAGGAAAAGCAAATTGGTGATATGCTTGAAAAAGATTTTAAAGTAATACTCAAAGACATAGGAGGCAACAAGATCATGTGCAAATATAAAATATAAAATCAGGAAAATCATCCAGGCAATGAAAGACAAAATCAGTGAAGAGATGTTATAAAGGCAGAGAAGAAATCTTAGAATTGAAGAACTCAGTATGTCAAAGGAAAGTGCAGGCAGAGCTTCAAAGCTCACACGAGGTGCCTTTTCATAACTGAGGGAGTCTGTGAATGTGTGTACGTGCGTGTGTGCGTGCGTGCGTGCGTGTGTGTGTGTGTGTGTGTGTGTGTGAAAAAGAGAAATGCAGACAGACAGTCAGAGACAGACTGAGACAGACAGAAAGACAGAGAGAAAACATGCCCAAATTTGCCATATTGTGACTGTTGTGGTCAGATGCGAACTTACACACCTTGGTTCTCTACTTCAACCATGGGTTCCAGGGATCCGACTGAGCTCATCAAGCTTGAACAGCAAACCTTTTATACATAGAGTCTGCATGATAGTGTGACAATCATCAGATATTTAGCTGATCTACAGTGATGATTAAATGAACCTTTTCTATAAATTCACATTATAGCTAATGAAGGCAATTTTAAGAAATCAATTTTAGGATTTTACATATTAGAATTTAAAGTATACCCTTACTTCAATATATTTCAATCATATACCATTATGATTGAAATATTTTTGTAAATGTTATAAATAAAACAAAATTTAATTGTAAAGTGAATTTCAACAACTTTTGAAGTGTTTTGAAGAATTTTGGTCTTTACAATAGATGTGTAAATTTCAGACAAAGTCTATTCATCTTTGGTGTAATAATTTGTGACAATTAAAATCAGAAAAAGAAAACTTGTAAGACAGTTTTACAGGGGGGAGTAGTGAAAGAGGAAGCAATAATGAAAACCAAAAGGATTAGGAAAAAAATACCCAGACAAAAGCAAATAACAAGTTAAAGAAATTGAAAAGACAAATGGGAAGTAAGGGAACTGCATTCAGAAACTAAAAACCAGTGTTTCCCCTATTTAAGGCACATCCACACAGGGTGGGTTTCAGAGAACCTAGAGGGGCAGACTCAGGACCACACAGCCCAGAGGACAAGCAGCATCTGAAACATCCACAAATGACTAGGCCCTGTGCTTTCCTGATGGCCCTGGTGGTGATGAGCTACTGGGCAACTTCCTCTCTAGGATGTGACCTACCTCAGACTCATAACCTCAGGAACAAGAGAGCCTTGACACTCCTGGCACAAATGAGGAGACTCTCCCCTCTCTCCTGCCTGAAAGACAGAAAGGACTTTGGATTCCCTCTGGAGAAAGTGGATGACCAGCAGATCCAGAAGGCTCAAGCCATCCCTGTCCTGCATGAGCTGACCCAGCAGATCCTGAACCTCTTCAGCTCAGTGGACTCATCTGCTGCTTGGGAGACAACCCTCCTAGATACATTCAGCACTAGCCTCCACCAGCAGCTCAGTGACCTGCAAGTTTGTCTGATGCAGCAGGTGGGAGTGCAGGAACCTCCCCTGATCCACCAAGACTCCCTGGTGACTGTGAGGAAATACTTCCACAGGATCACTGTCTACCTGAGAGAGAAGAAACACAGTCCCTGTGCCTGGGAGGTGGTCAGGGCACAAGTCATGAGAGCCCTGTCCTCCTC
Source organism: Lophiomys imhausi (assembly GCA_907164525.1). Classification (NCBI taxonomy): domain Eukaryota; kingdom Metazoa; phylum Chordata; class Mammalia; order Rodentia; family Muridae; genus Lophiomys; species Lophiomys imhausi. The sequence goes on from CAJQZJ010032443.1 coordinate 2,276,492, forward strand.
AGCCAACTTGCTGGCAAGACTGAGAGAGGAGAAGGAGTGAGTCCTGAGCCCAAGTAGAGAGGACTCTCTTGCCCTAGGATACTGCACCTCACTGCTCAAATTCTACTCTCAAAAATGTTACTCATTTTGACATCATTGGTTCAACTTGCCTGTAATATTAGGCAATACCATATTGATTTTAAAGGCATTTATTCTTCATCAATTCTTATTTATTTATGTACTATATGATTATTTATGTGATGTTACATATATTGTGTTATAATTTGGTAGTTTTGTACTTTTTATGTTATTACTAAATAAAACATCTTTTATTCATTCATTCTTTACTTATTCTCAAAAATTTTATGTTGTAAAAAATTATATGTATAATCAGGCCACAAAGCATTGTGATGCATATGACCATTGCACACTGCTCAAACAAGTAGATAAACCCATCTCATATTTCTCATTCATTAATGGTGAAATCCTCCTAAGTCTTTCCATTTCTCCAGTGTATCATCTTCTTCTATATGCATGTACAGCCAGCATGCTGTGCAGTAGTAAACCAGAATATTTTGCTCCTGTGTAACTGTTCAAAAGGACCTGTATTGGCACAAGACACCCTAAGAACACATTCTCAGCACAAAGCAAATTTATTTGCCCCAAAGAGACAAAGGTCAAGGAATAAGAGACAAAGACAGGAGATGCAGGACTTGGAAAAAGGTAACTAGTGCAAAGGAGTAGGGATATTTGTTCCAATATTTACCAACAACAATTTTTTTGAAAAGGGTGAATATTATTTATAATCTTGAAATGGAAAAAGCCTTTGTTCACATGACACAAATCCAGTTTTAGAAAATATTTTAACTACATTAAAACTAGAGAATTTTTAAAAGAATCCCAGCACTCAGGAGACAGAGGCAGGTGAATACCTCTGTGAGTTTGAGGCCAGCCTGATCTACAGAGTGAGTCCAGGACAGTCAGGGCTCTGTTACACAGAGAAACCCTGTCTTGAAAAATGAAAACAAACAAACAAGCAAACAAAGAAAACAATGCAGCATTGTTGTGTTTTAAATTAGTTAAACAAAATGAAACTTGTAATACTATACATTGCTTAGGATACAAGGAGCCAGGTGTCCTTTTATTACAGAGTAGCTGTCAGTATAAACAACACAAAAGCCTGCTTAAGGACATCTTAATTACAGCCCAAATATGCATGCAAGGGCAGGTAAGAGCTACATACTTATTATAAAATATTTAAACATTTTACATTTTTACCCAAGTACTCAAGGGAGCAAGTATATATTACATATAGTATTACTGATAATGAGGAATCGATAACACATTGGTTAAACAAACTCTAATGTATAAAACAGAAATACTATAAATAATTAACACACATGTATTCTTACAATGACTACAATATACTGTTAATTAAAAGCTCAAGTTGAAGCCAAAAAGTTTAAGTTAATCCATTATTGTTTATTATTATTATTACTATTAGTAGCAGTAGTAGTGGTGGTGGTAGTATTAGTATTAGTATCAGTATTAGTATTAGTATTACTGTGTGAGTACTCCTTTTTGAGAAAGTATTCATGCATGTGTGTATACATACATGTAGAGGCCAGATAATAACTTTGGGTGTTTTCCTCAAACACAATCACATTGCTTTTTTTAAAAATATTTATTTATTACTTCAGGTTACATCTCCATGACAGTGGCCTCTTTCCACCCCTCCCATTCCAGCCCTCCCACCCTCTACCCCCATCCCTTCCATCCTACTCCTCTGGAGTGGAGTGTCCCTACATAACAGTCCCCCATCCCAGTTCAACAGTCATATGAGGGCCAACAGCCTCCTCATACACTGGGGGCCTACAAGGCAGCCCCACTAGGGCAAAATGTCTCATTGACAGGTAACAAAGTCTATGTTCATCTTCCCTTTGGTGCATTGATTGCAGTATAGTTATCCTGTACTATATGGCTAAAATCTGTTTATAAGTGAATGGATGCCATGTGCCTCCTTCTGAGGGTTAGCTCACGCAAGATGAGCTTCTCTAGTTCCATCCATTTGGCTGAAAATTGCATGATTTCACTGTTTCTGATGTCAGAATAACTAAAGTCAAGAGCTCAAATGACAGCACATGCTGGTGAGGTTGTGGAGAAAGGGGAACACCCTTCCATTGCTAGTGGAGTGCAGGTGCAGGCTTGTGCAACCACTATGGAGGTCAGTCTGAGGATATCTTAGAAAACTTGGAATAGCTCTGCCTTGGGACCCAGCCATATTTCTGGGTATACATCCAAATGATTCCTCACCAAATCACAAGGAAGTTTCCTCATCTATGTTCATAGAAGCCTTATTTGTAATAGCTAGAAACTGGAAACAACACAGATGTTCCTCAACCGAGGAATGGATTGAAAAACTGTGGTTCATCTACAACAACAACAACAATTTTTACCTCTCTACTAATTATACTTGAATTACCACCATTCCACTCTTGACTACCCAAAGTAACCCAAGGAATCCCCCTTCACATTAACCTTATCCTTTTCACATGACAAAGAAATTGCCTCACTATGTATCCTCTGTAAAAGTCATGAACTACTCAATATAAACCTAATCATAATTGCAATTACCTCAGTCTTTATTGGAGAATGAGGAGGACTTAAACAAATAAAAATATGAAAAATCATAACATACTCTTCCATCACCTGTATAGGATGAATAATCACTATCCTCCCATATAACCCCTGCTACATAACTTTTAACCTATTTGCATCCTGCTCACAATCTCAATCTTTATCCCACTTATTACAAACTCATTTACATCAATCAACTCAATATCACCTTATGAAACAAACCTCCTATTCTACTTCTCTCTTTATCCCTTATTTTCCTCTCCATAGGAGGCCTTTCACCACTAACAGGATTTTTACCTAAATGAGCTATTATTACAGTTACTAAAAAACAATAACACAACCCTAGCAACACTAATAGTACTCATAGGCCTTCTAAATCTATTTTTCTACACATGTCTAATCTACTCCACCACACTCACTACCTTTCCAACAAACAGCAACTCAAAAATAATTTTCCACCAAAATAACTCCCAAAACAACCCATACTTACTTATCTTCATCATCCTAAGGACACTAACCCTCCCTCTATCACCCCAACTCATCACACATAAGAAGCTTAGGATATAGAGTCCAAGAGCCTTCAAAGCCCTAAGAAAACAATTAAAGTTTAACTTCTGAATAAGGACTGTAAGAACTCATCCTACATCTACTGAATGCAAATCAATTACTTTTATTAAGCTAAGTCCTCAACTAGATTGGCAGGAATTACACCAATGAAAATTTGGTTAACAGCTAAATAATTTTTACTTTACCCACAAGAGGACTTTTTAAAAAAATTATATATATAATTTTTTTTTATTTCTTCAAGTTACATCTCAATCACAGTCCCCTCCCTACTCCACCCTCCGCGGTCCCACCCTCCCACCCTCTTCTACCTCACCTCCCCCATCAGCTTCCTTTTTTTTTTTAAGTTTAAGGTATATCTTTTCCCCACCAACAGCTCCCACTTCAGTCCAACAAATGGCTCCTTCTCTTATAACAATAAATAAAATGCAAAACAACAGGAATAAATAGGCCACAATTATGAGAGTTATATGACTTAGCATACATTCGCAATGTCCAGTCCATACGTATTTGGCACCTGACTTTAACATTCTACTAGCTAACCATCTCCATGAGTTTATAGTTCTATATCCAACTCAGCTTCCATCCTAACTTGCATCACAGTTTTAAAAGCATCATCTTAGATCCAGAACACCCTCTTGATTCCTAAACAACTCAAAATTTAGCTATGAGACTCTAGCTATCTAGTTTTCAACCACATCAGAGACCTTTTTATTGCTGGTCTTCAATACTTTGATAGCAAGACCTTAACAGTCAGCCTCAGGAGGAGTAAGTGACCAAAGAAGGGAACAGACCTTGGTGGTAAGCTTTCAAATGTAATCTAATGGTTTTCAGCAATACTGAAAGAATGAGGGAGAAGGACACGACCTGCCAGAACCATGTTTGGCATCTTCAGGTTGTGATTTAGTGCTCTTTGACCAACTATTTCTCAGACTTTACCAGCTTCTGACTTCCCTGTCTGTGGTATTTATTATTAAATATTAATAATAAATAATTTATCATTAATAATAAACATTATTGTACAAAGAATTAACTAAATTTCTTTGGTATAATTTGTAGAAAATGGCTAATTAAATTATTTACTTGTATTTATATTATTGTTAATTGGTCAGCAGTGTTAAGCCTTAACCCACCATTATAAATGAGCCCATAGAGACCTGATGGATTTTAACAAGCCTTGGCCTGAATGGAGCAATCTTGGCCCATCTAAGCTAGCCCTTAATTCCATTCCCCAAATATGACCCCATATATGCATACGTCCCCTGCGCTGCTATTCCTCACACTATGCCGATGTTCCAGGCCATGTGGAATGACATTCTTTTCTCTAACCCATGGCATGTGTCCTCCCTCTTGCTCCAGCTGCTTGTCCTGGAGGCTCCTCTGCTTCTGAAGACTGCACCTTAGTCCCTCCTACCTCTGTCTTTGCCCAATCTCAGGTCTGAGCATTTATTCAACCAATCAGAGACAATTATTAGAAAACAAAGTAACAGACAGCAAGCAGGACCAATTAATTAATATTTAGAATGCATAAAATCACCCCATCATATTATTGATAATTATAATTAGTCACAGGACCTGACTCTGGTACATATTATTCTACTCTCAAATTCTAGGAATTTAAATGTTTAGAGAACTAATATTAGTGCACTCATGTACCTCAGTAAGAAAATACAGCACACTGTAATAACTATCCTGACTATAAGTTATTACACTGTCAAAGATCCTGATAAGAAATCTGGCAATCAAACCCAGTCATAAGCCTCAAGAAATATTTCTTGAAATATATCTCTACAGGGATTTGAAATATGTATAAAAGGAATTGCTTATAACCCCATTATTCCCTCTCAATTTCATGTGCATGTGTATTATTCTTTTTAAAAATTCCTTTTGTTGGTGATGCTTGAATGCCTACTTGTTACGTATTTTGTTCTGTGAAACATATTTTAAAATTTTTCACAAATAATATTTAAAAAGTAAGGAAGCTATTTAGTTCCCCACCTCTGAACATTCTTTCAATTGTCAGTTGTGTAGTTAAAGAGAGAATCTTAGATGGGCTGATTTTGTCATACAAATAAATACTCATAGTCAGAAACCCATTGATGCCAAAGCTTGTTTTCTTTTCCAGCAGAAAGTATTGTATTTCCCACAGTGAAGGCACTGAGAATTTTGAGGTCTGAGACCTCTAGAAGCTCTGGTCACAGTCTCTTTGTAAAGGACCAAACTTACTGAAGTTGGAGCACCAAACGTTTTGATACTAGAGACCTTTAGCAACAGCTTGTCCTATGACATTAGCATGGTACTCCTGAGACCTAATATCGTTGTGTCCTTTATCCACTCATCCATTATCATTACTTGTGCCTTTAATGTTCTAATAAACATTTGGTATTTGCATTCTCAAATGAAAGGGTCTCTATCAACACCTGCCTCACATCAGGATCTGATACAGCTTTGTTCACAGTTGAGAGCAATCTTTGTAAAAATCAGTGTAGACTTCTCCAGAGCCTTGTATAATCTTACTAAATAAGCTGGGCATTTTCCTGGGCTCCTAGACTTTGTCCCAAGCTCTTAAAGCCACTAACTGACACTGTTCTATAGTAGTGTCATTGAATCAAATCTTATAGATCTGAGTATTGCTCTTCACCCAGCAACTAATCTTTGACATTACTCATTCCTCTTGCTCTATTTTGGTGTTCAATATTCTTCCCTCTACACACATGAACATGACTGTCCTCTAGCACAATTGTTATCAGCCCCTTCCAGTCTTGGGAAATTCTATTTTGAGTAGCCCAGTTTCTTAGAAATTGTTTTACATAAAGTGAATGAATGCACCAAGAAATCATGGCCTATGCAAAATGCCTAGATCTACCATTTCTATAGGACACCACCCTATTTAATCATAATTATGGTCCATATCATTACCAGGTGTAACCGATCTTTTAAATTATTATTTAACACTTATTTATTTATTACTAAATTTACTTATAACAAACACCAACAATTTCTTAACTATTAATCCTATAAATTCTTACAACCCCTTTAACCTATCCACTAAACCTATTGATAATTATAACAACTACTTTCATAACCTTTTAGAATGATACAGTCTCTGGGGCAGGTCCTCAGTTGTCAGGAACACAGTCTTTGTCGTAGATTCTTTAACGCACTTAGCAGTCCTTTTTCTGGATCTCTCAGATGCAGGTTCGTCAGGGTAAGTTGGTTATTGCAGTCTCACCTTAAATAAGGCTTCATGCTTTCTTCTCTGTGGGAGACCCCAGCTGTCTGCAGGCCAACTTACTTCTTTTGAATCAGGAACTCAGCTGCTCTGCCTCAGTCCTTAAAGCCAGGCACAGTTTCCCCTAGGCCACTGATCGGACAGATCAAACCCCTCCAGGCAAAAGCTGAGCCACAGGGTCCAGTCCTTGGCCTTTTGGTGTCTTGCTCAGGCTTTCTTTGCTCACCAGCTTCTTTCTGCTTCAGGGAGAGAGCTGGCCATCAATGGCCAGTCCTTTTTTCAGTAGGACTCTTGGAGCTCTCTAGCATCAGGGGCCTCTTCTTCCTTCTGGGCTCCATGCACTGTCCTTAAATAGGAGGAACTCTGTTTCAGCTTAATTTGGGCTCCGCCCACTTAGCAGCTGAAAACAATGTCAGGCCAGATACTTTGTTTCTTCAAGTCCATTAAGTCTTTCCTGTTTTCCTGACTTCAACCTTGTTTTTCAGTCGATTGAGTCTTTCCTGTTTTTCCTGACTTCAACCTTGTTTTTCAGTCTATTAAGTCTTTCCTTTTTTTGCTGACTTCATGCTGATAATACTCTTCAGGCCCCGAATTAAGAGACAGTATCAGAAACTCCTATATATTTTCTAAATCTAATTTATCTAACCCCTACAACCAGGCATGTGCTGTAGGATTAATGGAAAAACCAAGAGTCATTTTGCAATAGCTGGACACTCTTCCTCTATCTCTGGCAGTGCAATTGGTTCTAGGTTAACCCTTTCTTTCAAACTGGGATGTTTCAGCTTTTTTTTTTTTTGACCCTGTCACCCTGCATGGCCTCCTTCTCCTCCTGGCAACCCACATGGCTCCTTTCCCCACACAGGAGCTTCAAGGACTGGAAATCAAAAGTGTGTAGTGCCAGGTGGGGCTATGATCTGTCTTCTAGCACAGTCAGCTTCCCTCTCTCCTCCTGGGAGAAACTCCCTTTTATTTCTCCCTTTTCTGTCCCTACCTACTTACTAAGTGCATCTACTTCCACCCATAACCTCTCCAGTTGTACAGCCAACTCTGCAACCCTTTCAAAAAACAAGAACAAGAGAGTAGAGTGACCCTTTGGTTTTCCCATTTCAACATTTTTTTACTTTCTCAGGTCCCTCCATTTCCACCAGCAATTTTTACAACTGCTTGGACTCTTTTTTGTGACAGAATTTAAGAAGAGGGGAAAAACCCCAGAAAATTCCTCTAGGAGAAAATCAGGCAATAGCCCAGCAATAGCAGCCACAGCCAACCTTTGGCCGACATATTGAAACAAAATATCCATCCCTTCTTCCCCTGCAATTTCTTCTGTGGCATGTGAAACCAGATTTCCCATTCTGCTGAGCTGCATGTCTGTGCACCACTTGTAGCTGATGTTTGCTACTTCATGGGCTTATTACTCTTTTACACCTTTATCCACCCTTATTCCATGCCCCCTCCCAATTTTTAAGGTTAGCATATAGCTTTTGTTACAGAATATTGTTATAATTATTCTGTTCTATCATTAGTTATTTCTGTTTGCATCATATTATAAGTTAAACTCTATTGAGGATGTGTGTATAAGAAATTTACAACATATATAGATTTCAGTGATATTTTCATGTTTAAGCATATGAGGGTATATGTGGATAGGATCTGTGTGCATGCATGCATTCAGTGTGTGTGTGTGTGTGTGTGTGTGTGTGTGTGTGTGTGTGTATACTCTTGCCTTTTTGTAAATGTATTGGTCACATGCCACCTTAGAGGTGTTGGTTCTCTACTGCAACCAATGGTTCCAGGAACCAAATTCAGCTCATCAAGTTTGAATAGCAACCCTTTTTATAAATTGAGCCCTTACAATGACATGACAATCATTGGATAAATATCTAATATATCATGATTATTAAATTGTTTATATATAATTTAAAATGTTAATGTAAGAAATTTGAAGAAACTTACATTTAGGATTTCAATATTGAAAATTTTTTAAGGATAACTAAGCCACAATGATGAAAATTATAAGGTATAACATACATTCCCAGTGCCCAGTCCATATATATTTGGAAATTGATATTAATATTCTATTATCTATATATTTCAATGAGTTCAAAGTTCTATACCTAACTCAGTTTCCATTCTAACTTGCATTACCAACTTGAAAACATCTTCTTTTTTTTTCTCCTTTATTTTTTATTTCTTCAAGTTACATCTCAATCACAGTCCCCTCCCTAATCCCCCTCCAGTCCCACCCTCCCACCCTCAACCCCCCATCCTCTTCCCTTTTTTTTCTTTTAAGTTTAAGGTATATCTTATTTCCCCCTACAGTTTCTCCTTTCAGTCCAACAAATGGCTCTTTCTCTTATAATAATAAATACAATTCAGTACAACAGAGGTAATTAGGCCACAGTTATGAGGGTTATATGGTTTAACGTACTTGAAAACATCTTCATAGACCTAGAACATCCTTTTAATTTCTAAACAACTTAAATTTTAACTGTGAGACTATAACTATCTAGTTATAATTCTTCTCATATCAGAGACCTGAGAAAGACAAATATATCTGAATAAACAGGAAGTGCACAGTAAGCAGTTTCTAAAACTAAGAAATGACAGACAACTGACTGCCTGGGCAGTCCCCAATTTCTCTCAATACATTGAAACATCTATCTTCAGCCTTTTGGCCCAGTATCTCTGACAGACATTGATTGTAGAGCAGAAATTATGAAGGACTTGCCTACCCTGTCTTGGTAGAGCTAGGCTGTCGACTTACTTGCTTCCAAATTTTGTCCTTTTTGAACAGCATTCTGTCTACAGTTGAAGCAAGGGATTTCTCTTGGCCAGTAACAAGCTTGCCACTAATGCAATCATCTCCAAATGGTTATTCTTCGATGCTCATCATCTACTTGGAGTAGAATGGGGGGAGCTGTCAGAAGCTAACATGTCTCAATATTAAAAAAATCTTAAGTTAAGAATACATCTTTGAATGCTATATTCTACAGATCTCTTGAGGTTTTTTAAGACCACCTATCTATCTCCTTATATTTGGATAAGCAATTGTTGCTTGTCTCTTAGCAACTTGATTTCTGATTAACTTCGAAAACATCTATGATAAATACTCTAGTATTTATGACATGTTTGAATGACTATTGGTTTGCATTTATTAATCATCCTAAACAGTTTGTGACAGTTGCTATCAAAAGGCCAAATCTTAAAAAAAAAAAAAAGAAAAGGCCAAATCTTCACATTGTGTTTTTAAGTGTTAGCTAGGTACAATACCTTAAAAAGAGTTAACCTTAATTTGTATCAATATACAAATATCAATACCAATGTAGACAAATATAACCTTAATTTTGTATCAATATACAAAGATACAAGATCATATTCAATAATCTATCCATTTTATCATTTTTATTATGTCTATATAATCCCATTTTTTACAAGTCTCCCCCCCCCACATAGGGGAGAAAGAAGGATAGAGAAAAGAAAAAGAGAGAAATCCCTGGGTCTGACCTCCAAAACTTATTTAACAAGACAATTTAACAACATGTAACCAATCCCCCTAAATAACAACAAACATCAATAACCCATCAAATGACCAAAGAGGGGAGAATCACTCACCCTACCTTCTGGGAATGGGACATTGCTCTCTTAAAATTACTTCCTGGTGACTTGGGATGGAGGAAACCTGTTCAGAGGCCCAAATAAGAATGGAAAAGTGGTTAAGCAAGTTAATGGTAGCATTTGATGTTCAGTCCTTTTGTGCTTAACTATTTAAATGCCCTAAGAAGTTTGTTGTCAGAGGCTGAACTTCATGGCTTTACTGAAGTCCTGGCTGGAACAGTCTATGGGGCTGAAAAATCTTAGTTAGCCATTTTGAGCTGTTCTGGTCATAGATTTTTGAGGAAACAAACAGCTATTGAGGAAGTCTATGAGGCTGGATCATCTGGGCTACTTATCTTCTTTGTGTCTTGTCCCTTTTCTTCAGAAGTTTCAGTTGTCTAGTTGTCCCTGGACTACTTAGATGGATGCTTTTAATCTCCTTTGTTCTTGTGGTCTGACTGTTTTTCCAAGTTGGGGGTACAAGTCCACAGTGGAGGCTGGATTTCAGGAAGACAGGTGGGAATGCTGATCTGTGACTGGAGCCAAAGGCTGGATCCACTCGTGGGCTGGATCCACTCTGGTCAGAGCTCCTCTCCAGAAGGGTGACAGTGCTGGCTACTCTCAGGGTTGTGTACCTGGGGCCTGCCTGCACTGTTTCGCATAGTGACCAGTCTCAGCATTCTCTGCAGAAATTCAAACACAGTCTGTGGTTCACAGCTCGCTACAGGACCTCATGTTCACTCCACAGTGACTAATCTCATTCACCCACTACTCAGATACGATGCTCTATGTAGAGGACCATCTTGGATCCCCGTCAATATTGAAAATTTTAAAGTATACCATTAAAGAAATATTTTAAATTTAGAAACAATTAATTTGTATTATATTTTAGGTTATAATTTAAATAATTATATAATTGATACACAAATAAAAATGATTGTAATATGGAATTCAATAACTTTTAAATTCAATGTTTAGATAAAACTTTATCTGGACATTAAGTATGTAAATCTTAATGATTGAATGAATATCTGTGGTGTAATATTTAATGACAATTCTATTTAGAAAAAAAAAACTTGTAAAAGAAATTTGTTAAGAGAAGAGGTGAAAGTGAAAGAAAATGGTTGGAAAAAAACTCCGAGACACAAGAAAAAATGAATAAATGAAAGTGAAAAAAGAATTGAAAAGAGAGGGGAGGGCAATCAGAAAATGGAAACTAGTGTTTTTCACTATTTAAGAGGCATGCACATGGCATGGTCTTAGAAAACAGAGAAGGAAGGTTCAGTACCACACAGCCCACAGGACCAGCAGCATCTGTAACACCCAAAATGGCTAGGCCCTGTGCTTTCCTGATGGCCCTGGTGGTGATGAGCCACTGGTCAACCTGCTCTCTAGGATGTGACCTGCCTCAGACTCATAACCTCAGGAACAAGAGAGCCTTGACACTCCTGGCACAAATGAGGAGACTCTCCCCTCTCTCCTGCCTGAAGGACAGAAAGGACTTTGGATTCCCTCTGGAGAACATGGATGCCCAGCTGATCCAGAAGACTCAAGCCATCCCTGTCCTGCATGAGCTGACCCAGCAGGTCCTGAACCTCTTCAGCTCAGTGGATGCATCTGCTGCTTGGGAGACAACCCTGCTAGACGCATTCTGTACTGGCCTCCACCAGCAGCTCAGTGACCTGCAAGTCTGTCTGATGCAGCAGGTGGGGGTGCAGGAACCTCCTCTGACCCAGGAAGACTCCCTGGTGACTGTGAGGAAATACTTCCACAGGATCACTGTCTATCTGAGAGAGAAGAAATACAGCCCCTGTGCCTGGGAGGTGGTCAGGGCACAAGTCATGAGAGCCCTGTCTTCCTCAGCCAACTTGCTGGCAAGACTGAGTGAGGAGAAGGAGTGAATCCTGATTCAAAGTGGAGCGGACTCTCCTGGACTAGGACACTGCACCTCACAGAACAGATTCTGCTCCCAAAAATGTCACTTATTTTGACACCATTTGTTCAACTGGCCTAGATATTTACTATAATATTGAGCAATACTGTTTTGATTTGTAAAGTCATTGGTTTCTTCATTCAAATGTATTATTTATTTATTTATCTATCTATTTATTTATTTGTTTGTTTGTTTGTTTATTTATCTGATTGTTTTACATCCTATATTTTTAAGTTATTTATAATACCAAGGAATTTCATAATTCCTTAAATTTATTAAACCTCTATCATTAATCAGCATATTTATTGCATTTATAAATGTTTACTATTCATATTTGATCTTATTTTTTGATCTTCATGCTTTTTGAAAACAGTTTGATATTACTAAGCTGTTTCTGCATACCATGGACAGGGTAGAAAATCATGCTGGGTGCAAGTAAGCATTGCATAGCATTTAGAAGTGAGATGACCAACTCATCTCTACTTCTCATTTTTTGGTGGTATTAATGTTACCTTTTCCCACTATAATGTTCTCCTCTGTATGTACAGCCAGCATGCTATGCAGTAGAAGCCAGAACATCTTACTTATGGATAGTGTGACTTGTCCTCTTGACTAACTAATCCTAGACAAGCCTGTGGGACACTTTCTTAACTAATACCTGATGTGAAAATCCCAGTCCATTGTGGGTGGTGCCATCCCTGGTCTGGTGGCTCTAAAAGAAAATAGGCTAAGCAGCCATGAGGAGCAAGCTGGCAAACAGCACTCCCGAACAATGACGATGTTGAAGTGTAAACTAAATACATCTTTTCCTCTTTAACTTGCTTTGGTCATAGTGTTTCATCAGAGCAATAGTAACCCTAGATAAGTCAAAATTGGAACCAGGATTGTGGGGTATTACTTCTGCAGACATTGTCAAGTGTTTTTGTGAGAACTGTGGAAAGACTTTGGAACACAGGGCTACAAAAGCCATTGAACATTCACAGCTTGATGATCTGTTCTGTCAGAGCACAGAAGATAATGTTGAGAACAATGGAGAAGACACAGGCCTGGCTTATGAAGTTTCAGAGGAAAATTTGAGAGTTCCTTATTGACTATCAGAGCCATTTGCTATTTTGAGTTAAGACTTTGTGATACTCAAAAATCAAATGACAGCACATGCTGGAGAGGTTGTGGAGAAAGTGGAACACTCCTCCATTGCTGGTGGGAGTGCACAGTCGTACAACCACAATGGAAATGACTCTGGTGATGTCTTGGAAAACTTGGAATAGTTCCACCTCAAGACCCAGCCATATCACTTCTGGGTATACATTCATATGATTCCTCGCCAAACCACAAGGACATATCCTCATCTATGTTCATAGCAGCCTTATTTCTTTTTTCTTTTTTCTTTCTTTTTTTAAATATTTATTTTTTACTTCAGGTTACATCTCCATCACAATGCCCTATTTCCACCCCTCCCAGTCTTGCTCTCCAACCCTCTACCCCCTATCCCTTCCATCCCACTCCTCTGGAGTGGAGTGTCCCTACATAACAGTCCCCCATCCCAGTTCAGCAGTCATAAGAGGGCCAAGAGCCTCCTCATACACTGAGGGCCTACAAGGCAGCACCACTAGGGCAAAGTGTCTCATTGACAAGAAACAAAGTCTATGTTCATGTTCCCTTTGGTGCATTGGTTGTAGTATAGTTATCCTGCACTATATGGCTAACATCTGATTATAAGTGAATAGATGCCATGTGAGTCCTTCTGAGTCTGGGTTAGCTCACTCAGGATGAGCTTCTCTAGTTCCATCCATTTGGCTGCAAACTGCATGATTTTGTTGTTTCTGATGAGCAGCCTTATTTGTAATAGCTAGAAAGTGGAAACAACCCAGATGTCCCTCAACCGAGGAATGGATAAAAAAAAAAAAACCTGTAGCACATCTACACAGTGGAAAAGACTCAGCTACCAGAAACATAATCTTTTTTTAAATAAATAGGCCACAATTATGAAAATTATAAGGTATAACATACATTCTCAATGTCCAGTCTATACATATTTGGCAACTGATATTAATATTCTATTGTCTATTTATCTTCATGAGCTTAAAGTTCTATATCTATCTCATTTTCCATCCTAACTTGCATTACTAACTTAAAAACATCTTCTTAGATCTAGAACATCCTTTTAATTCCTAAACAACTTAAAATTTAACTGTAAGACTATAACTATCTAGTGTTCAACCACATCAGAGACCTGAGAAGGATAAATATATCTGAATATACAGGAAGTACAGAGCCAGCAGCTTCCAAAATTAAGAAATGACAGACAACTGGCTGCCTGGACAGTCCCCAATTTCTCTCAATACATTGGAGCATCTATCTTCAGCCTTTTGACCCAATATCTCTGAAAGACATTAATTATGAAGCAGGAGTTATGAAGTACTTGCCTACCCTGTCTTGGGCAGAGCTAGGCTGTTGATTTACCTGCTTCAAAATTTTGTCTTTTTTTCAGACAGCATTGTGTCTACAGTTGAAACAAGGGAACTTTCTTGCCCAATAACAGGCTTTCCACTAATGTAACTATCTCCAAATGGAGATTCTTCGATGCTCATTCTCTACTTGGAGAACCAGTCTATTAAAGGAACCTTCTAATCATCTGGAGGTAGACATCAAGATCTCTGGATCACCCAGCCCCCAGAAAAGGGAGTTTTCCTGAGCACCAAGACCAACTGGTTTCAGAAGCAACCAGACAATACCAAGTTCAACTAGATGATTAGAGATCAGTGCAAGAACACGATCAAAAAATTCCAAACCAATATGACATCTCCAGAACCTAGCTACAATACTACAGATGACCCTGGAAATCCTGACACAATTGAAACAAAGTAAAATGGCCTTAATCTTATGCTTATATTAATAATAGGAGGCTTAAGGGAGGAAATCAAATACCTCAGAGAGCAACAACAAAATACTGCAAAAGAGGCAATGGAAATTAATAAAGCTCTTAAAGGAATAGAAGAACTGAAAAGGGAAGCTGAAGCAATAAAGAAAATACCAACTGAGACATCTATGGAATTGGAAAACCTTTGGACAAGAAAAGGAACTACAGACACAAGCATCACCAACAGAATGCAAGAGGTGGAAGAAAGAATCTCAGGCACAGAGCATAAAATTGAAGAAATCGATACACCTGTCAAAGAAAATGTAAAATCCAAAAAAATAACCTGACACAAAACGTCCAGGAAATCAAGGACACTATGAAAAGATGAAATCTCAGAATAATAGGAATAGAAGAAAGAGAAGATTCCCAGCTTTATGGACCAGAAAATACCTTCAACAAAATCATTGAAGGGAATTTCCCAAACCTAAAGAAAGAGATGCCTACAACTGTACAAGAAGCTTACAGAACTCCAAATAAATTAGACCAGAAAAGAAAATTCTCCTGCCACATAACAATCAAAACACTAAATGCACAGAACAAAGAAAGAATATTAAAAACTGCTAAGGAAAAGGGGCAAGTAACATATAAAGGCAAACCGATCAGAATCACACTTGACTTTTCATCAGAAATGTTAAAAGCCAGAAGGGCCTGGACAGATGTCTAGCGTACCCTAAAAAAAACCCCACAAATGCCAGGCCAGACTACTGGCATTTCAAGCAAAACTGTCAATCAACATAGATGGAGAAAACAAGATATTCCATGGCAAACTAAATTCAAACAATATCTATGCAGAAATCCAGCTCTACATATGTTAGAAGGAAAAATCCAACCCTAAGAGATTAACTACACACAAGAAAACATAGGAATCAAATAACTCAATGTCAGCAAAACCAAAAGAAGGGGAGCTTACTCACACACTATTTCCACCAACATCAAGATGGCAGGAAGGAACAATCACTGGTCATTATTATTGCTCAACATTAATGGACTCAATCCCCAATAAAAAGACACAGGCTAGCAGAATGAATGTGAAAACAGAATCTCACTTTCTGCTGCTTACAAGAAACACACCTCAGAAAAAAAAAATAGGCATTATCTCCAAGTAAAGGGCTGGAAAAAGATATACTAAGTAAATAAACCCAAGAAGCAAGCTGGAGTAGCCATTCTAGTATTCAATAAAATAGACTTTCAATCAATATTAATCAAAAGAGATGGGGAAGGACACTACATACTCATTAAAATTATTTTTGAAAATTAAAAGAAAAGAGAGGTCTCTGATACTCTCTGTCCCTTATAGCAAAGCAATAGTAGTAGGGTCTCTGAACTCCACAGCCTTGGGTTCTTGGCCGGGTTTACAGGACAACACATGAGTTTCTTCTGTTGGAGCAGGTCAGAGGTCCCATTAGATTGTTGTTGATTACTCCCATAACATTCATGCCACTATTGCACTAATGGGGATAGCTTAAGCTTGCAGAGGGAAAAGCTATTTCATGAATTTTCCCCCCTACAGTGTAAAAAGCACCTTTGAGCTTTGTGAGAGATAACCAACAAAGGGGACACTTCACGGTTTGTGTCAAATTGATTTCTACATGTCCTGTGGTTAGAGCGTGCACTGTCTTTGAAATGGGATGGCTTTCAGTGTGACATTTGCATCCATGTGTGTTGTAATGTGCTTCTATATATTAACTCCTTAATTACCCTCTCCTGTTCCCCCAAACCTTTCATGGTCCCCTATTTTTCCAAATTGGACAATTGGGCACTGGTCTACACACACACACACACACACACACACACACACACACACACACACACATGCTGTTGCTAGATCACAACACAATAGAAAACATATGCTTTGAATCTATTCAATTATTTATGTTAGAATGATGTTCTTTATATATATTCAGATTGATACAAATCATACATTTTATTCTTATAACTGAATATTCAACTACATATCACATATATATTACATTTTCTCCTTTTTAATTTTTCTTATAGCTGACAGAATTTGCATATATATTACTTTTAATTATTTATTCACCTTTTGATATACATCTGGGATAATTAAATATTTTGTCTATTGTGATTGGTACCATAATAAATATGTATATGTTGATATCTCTATTTTGAGTCCACTTTGTTCTTTCTGATACATACACAGGAGTGATACAGATGGATTATATGGTAGCTCCATTATTACCTTTTGTGAGAAACATTCCTAGTGACACTCACAGCATTAGCATTAATTAACATTCCTTACCACCAACTATAAAAGTTCCTGCACAACTGTATTCTCATGAGCATTTGCAGATTGATAGCCACTCTGCTTGGGATGATATGAAACTTGAATGTAGTTTTGATTAAGTTTCCCCAACACCTAATGACGCTGAACATTTTTACAAATATTCATGGGCACTTTGTATTTGCCCTTTTGAGAACTATCTCTTCCCCCACTTGCCCATGAATTAATGAACACCGGGGAATGTCTTTTCTTCCTCCCTGTACACTATATTTTCATGTAGGCCAGTTTTCCTTTGCTGTACAGAATCTTTAAATTTTTATGCAGTTTCAATTTTCCATTTCTCACTTCTGGCTGTTCCCTGAGCTGTCTGAATCCCTTTCATGAAGCTCTTGTCTATAGCTATAATTAAGTCTTTATGTGTACAATGAATTATTATGTTCCATATCAACTTCATAGTTTGTACACCTGTGTTCAGGTCTTTTACCATTTTGATTTGATTGTTGTACAGAGTGGCAGATAAAGACCTAATTTCATTATCTCGGACAGAATTACAGAAGAGACCTCCCATCCTTGCCAAGATGTACTGTTAATTCAGTGAAATTCGGGTGGATGTAGTGGTGTGCATTTATTTCTTCGTCAACTATCCCATAGTAGTGAGCTGCATATCTGCTTTTGTGTCAGTGTGTTACTATTCTGAGATTAATTTACCCCTGCAGTATATGAAATCAGGTATTGGTTATACCTCCACCACTGTTCTTTGTGCCTCTGCATATATCTTAGAATTGATATTTCTGTTTCTGAGTGGAACAAAGTTAAATATTTGAAGCTGCACTAAATCTTAGGTCACATTTGAAAATACAATCATTTTTGTATTATCAATTCTTGTTTCATAATTTTAGGACTTTCCTGAGTGCTTTATTTTGTGTTAGTAACACAATTTGTGTGGCTTCCCCATGTAATCAGCAAAAATCACTTCCTCTCTTTGGTTTTCATGAAAATTGACATCACATCTTCATTTCCATGTGAAAAATCAAAAATGGCTTTTGCTCTCTAGAAAAGTGGAGGTTAGAAAATAAATAAGAATGTAACTGTCATGAAAATTAATAGGAATTTATGCTACTCATATGTGTCATTTTGCTCTCTGACATCATCATAAAGCAAATGTCATAAGGGACAGATGGGAATATGTCCAGTATTACATGAACATAGGAAGAAAATAAAATTAAAACAAAAATGATGAACCATTGAATGACATTAAGGTCTTTCTCTCCAGAAGAATAGTCTGATTTTCTCTACCATGCAGTTCTAAGTTGAATGGAAAAGGGACCCTTCCTCCCTTGCTAAAATGGACCTCAATAAACAACTTTACACTTGGTTCCTGTAGAACCACAATCAAATGCTCAGTCATCTATATGTCTTGGATCCAACCATTTCAAACATAACAAGTACTTGATGATTAAACATTGATCTTAAAAAGGATATTTGACAGAGAAATTAGTACTTGTCTGATACAAATGAACTTAGAAAATGACTTCACCAACATAGAAAACATCTATTTTTTCTGTTAACATCTGGGGGCTACTGCCACTCTGATCCCTGGCAATGTGGGTCACTACAGAAATAAGAAGCCCTTCACATGAACATATTAGAGATAAAAGCGGTAATCTAGGATTTAAGATTCTCAAAACCAAGTAGGCACCATATCCAGTATGAGTGCTGACATTATGAGAAGTGGGAAACAGACTCTCAGGCAGCGGGGTGCAAGGGCTGAAGATACTATGTTTACCTGAAGCATACAGCTTGAGTAGACTCATACCCACTGAGCGAATCACACGGTATTTGGGGAAAAGGCATCATATGGGAATCAGACTCTCCACACCCAGAGAGACCAAGACAGAAGCAGCATTCAGGGTAGGAAGGAGGAGTTGTTACAAGAGGAACATTGTAGATAACAGTGCACAGATGGTAGACAGAAAAGGAGATGGCTATATTAATCCTGATTTTTAGAGAGTAGTGGGCACAACCCCATGCCCTGCAGAAATTGGTTCCTGAGAAAGGTAATTATCAACAGAGCTCTTTCAACTGTGATGAGTCACTGATGGGAATAAACAGACAAACATCACCTGCTTCTTCGTTCCATAAGTCTCGGTGCTATGAAGGCTTTATCCAGTCTACACAGCAAAGGAAACCTGGAGAGCCAAGAAAGCATCATTTCCCATTTAAGGAGAAGAGTGGAGGACAGACTACGGCTAAAAATATGTTCCCAGAAGAGCAACATTTAGGTATGAATCAAATTCAGTTACGTACATGTATGCACTGTGACTTTCTGTCACAGTATTGCTCACTGCAATGATGTTTTCTGTTTTTATTTGCTATTGCTGAGGTTTAGTGAGAAAAATTAGCATTTTGTTTCATAGTTAGTTTCTCAGTCTTGTGTTTTGAGGCCACAGGGAGAACACACAAATGAAACGCACCCTACAAAAAATGAAGAAAACCTACAGAGAAAATGTTTTGTAAAGGAAAATGTTTAAAATATTTTTTAGTGATTGGTCTGTAGTCTCAAATGCTTGCATGTATCTTTAGTCTTTTGGAAAACACTGACTCCTCCTTTAGTGACATTTCTTTAAGAAGAGAGAGCACATAATTTACCCATAGGATGCTTTCTGTTAAAAGTATTCACCTCCAGGAGCAACAGTCTTTCAGAGAGGACAAGCCTTATACGTTATTGTTTGCTTATGTTTTTCCATTACATTTAAATGTACAATATTTGTAAGAATTATATCATAAGATATGATGTATTCACCTTTATATTTCAATACAATTGTAAAGGCTTAACTTCCTCAATATACTTGAATTGCATTCTCTATTATTTTTACTTCTTTTAAAAAAGTAGATTCTCGCCGGGCGGTGGTGGCGCACGCCTTTAATCCCAGCACTTGGGAGGCAGAGGCAGGCGGATCTTTGTGAGTTCGAGGCTATCCTGGTCTACAAAGTGAGTCCAGGACAGCCAGGGCTACACAGAGAAACCCTGTCTCGAAAAACAAAAAAAAAAAAAAAAAAAGTAGATTCTCTCTATGTAGCCCTGGCTGTGCTAGAACTCACTATATAGACTAGACTTTCTTTCAAGTCAGAGATAAGCCTTCCTCTGCCTACAAAATGTGAAAAATAAAGGCATGAGCAACTACACGTGGCTTGATTTGTATTTATTTAATTAATTTATCTTTGTTTGTTAATGTGTGTATTACAGGATAGGCACACGTTTATGAGTTTGCATTTGCATGTGTCCATGCATGCCATCCAGTAGCTATCACAGTCACTCCCTCTCTTGGTTTCTGTGACAGGTTCTCTGGTTCTCCAACCTAAGCTAGGGATCACCATTGCAGTTATATTGGATGGCCTGGGATCTCTAGGGACCTGTGTATGTCACCCCCCAAGTGTAAGGATTGCAGGCATGGGCTACTTTACTGAATTCACATTGGGTGCACTGAAGCCAATCAGGTACTTGTGCAAGTGCTGCAAGAATGATGAATCCTGAGACATTCAATAGCTTTTGAGTACACAGTTTTGGATGAAGTTCCTTTCCTTCCTTACACAGGATGAGTAAATTTCATGTACTTGATGTATATCTATACTGTAAAGTGAATGAAAATTCATTTTGAGGAAAACTTCTAAAATGATGGAGCAGGCAAAGTCAACACAATGATGAAAGCCAAAATGGTTGAGAAAAACTGCCCAGACACAAGCAGAGAATGAGTTAAAGAAAGTGAAAAGAGAATTGGGAAATAAGAAGAAGGCGTCAGAAAATGGAAACTTGTGTTTTTCCCTACTTAAGACATATGTACACGGTTTGGTTTTCAGAGAGCCATGATGATTAAATATACTCATCTCATACTTCTCATTCTTTGATGGAAAAAGCTAAATATTTACATTTCTCCAGTATATAACATTATTCTCCATTTATATAGCCAGCACACTGTGCAGAAGGAAGCCAGAAATGTCCTGCTCCTGTCAAATTGTGACTGAGTCCTCTTTGACCAAACTTTCCCCAGACTTACCTGCCTCTGACTTCCTTGACTCTGTTACCTCATATTCTACTCTCAAGTTCTGTGCGTTTACCTGAAAACAAAGTCCATCACATGAATAAATACAGATCAAACCAGTAATCTTGTAGTAGTTATGAAACTTAAACCCAGAGGACATGATTTACAATATGAGTTATGAAGTCATTGTTGTAAGTGCACTCTCATGGAGTTAAGGACAAGATGGGAGAATGAGGATGTGATTTCTATGTGCAGCAGAGGTTAGTAAGTTTGATTATACAGAATAAGTCTCATGATATTGGAAAAGTAACAGCATTTTGGGATCAGATTCTCCACACATATACACACCAAGGAAGAACCAGCACTGAGGTTGGGGTAATTGTTACAAGCTGAAGAACACTGTAGACCTCAGTACAAAAGTGGGGAGAAGAAAGGAGATGTCTACATTGATCCTGACTTTGAAGGACCATGAGAGCAGCCATGTGGCCTGCAGGAATTTGTTCCTGAAAGAGAACAATGTCGGAGATCCCCCTTTGCCTGCACTGAGTCACCTATGGGAATAAAGAGGAAAAGCCCCATCTTGTTCTCCATCCTGAGGAGACTCTGTGCTATGCATGCTCTGCCAATCACTGCCCAGTTACATAAACCCAATGAAGCATTGCTTTCCACTTAAAGTGAAGGAGACAACTCAGACCAAAATGTTGTCCCTTGAAGAGCAATATATAAATGTTAAATGAATTACATAACTTGTGTGTGTGTGCCTACATACATGCATGTATATATGTGTATGTGTTTGTGTGCTTTCTGTGTGTGAAAGCACAAGCTTGTGTTCTAGTAATGAAGGATAAATCAACACTCAAGCAGAGACACACAATATAAAGCACTCTTGGATCACCAGTCCAGGCCTGTGATACATATGTAATGGATTTCTACCTTTCTTTCAGCTCTCTAAACATTTGAAATTCACAGGTCAGCTAGGTCACCTATGTAGATCTAAGGAATGTCAAAAACACAAAATTCCTGGATGAGGAATTCAAGTAATAGGTATGAAAAGTCTATGAAGACAGGGGATTAAAGGGCACTAAAAAGGAGTGCCCTTTGTACAGTCAAAGAACAATCACCGGGGTTAGTAGACATAAAGCAATGAGAGAATGTGCTTCCAAAGTGTCTGGCAATAACGTATACCCTGAAAGTAGAAGAAACTAAAATCATTCACAGCAGAAAAGCAAATATTCCATAGTGACTCTAATGTTTTCCTACCCAGAATGGCTTTTCTATATAATCTAAAACAAAATAACAAATTAAATTGATTCATAATTTTCAAAATGAATAAAAAGTCTTTGAAGTCTGTAAACACACAGAAGTGACCATGCAGATTCCTAGCTGCTGTGAGGAGGAGTGGAGAAGCTAGAATGCTTCTATTGCCGTTTGATATAAACATTGTGTATAGTACTGACACATGCTGCGATATCCTATGTGTAATTACAAATATTGCAATCTAGTTAAAATGATTATAAAAATTTGTATGATATTAACATTATTCTTAAAATAAAGTTTGAGATCATAAACATTGGAAATACAAAGTTCAGATACATTACTTATATTTTGTGGCTTGGATATAAAATGTCACTGGAGGTTTCATGTGTTGGAGGTTAGTACTCACAGGAGTAGTGGTCACAGGAAACTTGAATCTTCACCAATCCTCCAGGAAAAAACCATCAATGAAAGTTAACTATTTCAGGTAAGCAGACTGTTAGGTAGTGATGTTTTGCTGGAGGAAGGTTAGGGAGCTCTATCCTAAGGACAAATTGTCCCAGTCATCTTCTTAGCCACCAGGAAATGAGCAACTTTTTGAGTCAAATGTTGTTTACACTATACAATGGACCCAGAAATCCATGGAGTTAATGGTCTAAAGTTGTGAGACAAAATAAATTGAAATTTTAGCATTGAGATTTTTAATATCTTTTTACTTTTGTTTATGTGTTTGTGTGTGTGTGTGTGTGTGTGTGTCTGTGTGTCTGTGTGGCTTTCAGTGTGTTTTATGTTTGTGTACATATGTGTCTGTTTATATGTGTGTGAATTTGTGTATACATGAGAATGTTTACATGTGAGTATGTGTAAGAATACACATGTGTGTCTGTATGGATGTGTGCATTTTGTATGTGTGGAAAGTGACTGTTTACATAGATGTGTATTTGTGAGACTATGTACATGTGTGTGAGTGTGTCTGTGTGGTGTTTATATTTGAATGGTGGTGTGTATTTGTATATGTGGGAATGAGTACATGTGTGTGCATGTGTGTTTAGGTGTTTGTGTCTAGTGCATGTTCATATGTTGAGTATTGTGACTTATGTGAGTGAATGAGTGTGTGTGTGCATGTGTGAGGGAGTTTGTATACATATGCATATGCATGTGTTGTTGGAACATGTGTGTGTGCATGTGTGTGTCTATGAGTGTGTGGATGAATGTATGTGTTAATATTTGTGTGTGTGTCTGTGTGTGAGTATAAATGTGAATATTTGTGTGAGAGTGTGTGTCTGTGTATGTATGTGTGTACATTTGTGTGTTAGAATGCATTTCTCTGTATTTGAGTGTGTGTGTTACGTGAGTATGGGTGGGTCTGTGTGTATGTGTGTGAATGTGTTTATATGAGTGTATGTTTTTATGTTTCTGTGTATGTGTATAGAAGAGTGTGTCTGTATGTATGTATATACATGAATGAGTGTGTGTGAGTGTGTATATGAGAGACAGACAGACAGAGAGACAGGTAGTCAGGCAAGCAGAGACAGAGTGGCACATAGAGAGAGAGACAGTGTGTGTGTGTGTGTGTGTGTGTGTGTGTGAGAGAGAGAGAGAGAGAGAGAGAGAGAGAGAGAGAGAGAGAGAATCCCAACAGGCACACGCTTGCCATGCTGTGAATGTGGTGGTTGGAGGCCACTTTACAGAACTTGGTTCTCTACTTCAACCATTGGTTCCAGGAATCAAACTTAGCTCACCAAGCTTGAACAGGAAGCCTTTTACACATCGAGCCCTCATAATGACATGATAATCATTGGTTAAGTGGATAATATACAGTGTTGATTATATCAATGTTTTATACAAATTAGTATTAGAAATAGTGAAGGCAATATGAAGGAAATAACTGACTGTTTAGCCTTTAAACATTGGAAAATTTTAAAGTATACCATTACATCAATGCTTTCAATTTATAAACAATTTGAAAATATCTCACCTTAAGATGTAAATATTTATAGAAGTGATATAAATAACCCTCCACTCCCAGGTTTCTTGCCTCAATCCCACCTTAGCTGCTGCCTCTCTTGATGATCACACCTCCAGAAAATGGCTGTGCCTCCCACATAATATCTTGGCAAGTCCACAAGGGCTATCTTCACCAATTCAGCTCTACTGAATGGCAAGAACATCAACGTGGGCAACCACAAGCTTGATCTAGGACTAGAATTCCAAGTATAAACAAGTATTGTACAATCACCAGTTTTAAACCATTTTGCAGCACAGCTAATTTAGGAATTTAGTGTACCTTTTAATGTTGTATTTTGGGGAGGTGAGAATCCGTAAATATCACATTAGTCATCCAAGCTAAGGGTGACTTGGCCCATTCAGAGGTACAGGAGAAACCCCATTCCAGAAAGGGTCCTTTTAGCTGTAAGCATGTGTTGGGGAGGAGGCACTCTAGAGAGATGTCAGGGCTGCAAGTGAAAGCTGGGAATGTGTGGTCCCTTTGTAAATCTGTATCCAGTCCCCAGACGGAACTGTGATGTCTTGACTGTTGAATCTTGGTGTTCCAGTCCTAACTGCTGGGGAGAATGTACACACTTATGTAAAAGGGACTTTTTAGACAGATCATCATGCCCTGTTCTGATCCTAGTCCACCAGTTACCTGTTTTACATCAAAGTAGTCTTCAGGGTGTAGTTAGCTATTTCTTTTGTGCCATTTTTGGGTGGAGAGGGTGGGTATGATGGAACCAGTCATCCAGTAGTTAATTTTTCCTAGGGTTGTGATGTGGTTGTCTTTTCTTTTCTCTTTTCCTTCTTTCCTTCTTTCCTTCCTTCCTTCTTTCTTTCCTTCCTGCTTGCCTGCATGTCTGTCTTTCTTTTTTACTTTCTTCATTTTTGTCCTCCTTCTTTTGTTCCTTTTTTTTGTTGACAATTTCATTACAGTATGAAATAGC
The DNA here is from genome assembly GCA_907164525.1 of Lophiomys imhausi. NCBI lineage: Eukaryota > Metazoa > Chordata > Mammalia > Rodentia > Muridae > Lophiomys > Lophiomys imhausi. The sequence continues at coordinate 2,301,826 of CAJQZJ010032443.1, forward strand.
ACCTGGGTTCTTCAACTCTGAGCTGGGAAGGTGATAAAGATTGCTCACTGACAACACTATGAGTTTACACTGACACTGACTTCTGTTATAGTCTTGACACCTTATTATATAGCGGTTTAATGGGTACATTATAGAGTCTTCCATTTTGGGTGGAATTAGCTTCCCCCATTCATATTCTGTAATTAACATGATATAAAATAAAACTTGAATAAAATATTGAAACCACAAAAATTATATAAGTATGATGCAAAATTAATTGTAAAATCAATCAAAAAGTGTAAAACAACTTTTAAATACAATTTTGAGAGGAATGTATTTCTTTGTAATAGTTGTGTAAACTTCAAACCAAGACTATATATCTGTGGTATAATAGTTAATGACTATTCAATTTAATAAAGGAAACCTATAAGATGGCTTTCTGAGGGCAGTAGTGAAAGAGGAAGCAATGATGAAAACCAAAATGGTTCAGAAAAAAATGACCAGACCCAAGCAGAAAATCAGTTAAAGAAAGTGAAAAGAGAATTGGCATGTAAGGGGAAGGTATTCAGAAAATGGAAACTAAAGTTTTTTCATATTTAAGATAGATGCACAGCATCTTAGAAAGCACAGAGGGAAAGACTCAGGACTAAACACCCCAAGAGAGTCACCAGCATCTGCAACACACACAATGGCTAGGTTCTCTGATCCTTTCCTGATGGCCCTGGTGGTGATGAGCTACTGGTCAACCTAGGATGTGACCTGCCTCAGACTCATAACCTCAGGAACAAGAGAGTCTTGACACTCCTGGCACAGATGAGGAGACTCTCCCCTTTCTCCTGTCTGAAGGACAGAAAGGACTTTGGATCCCCTCTGGAGAACATGAATGCCCAGCAGATCCAAAAGGCTCAAGCCATCCCTGTCCTGCATGAGCTGACCCAGCAGGTCCTGAACCTCTTCAGCTCAAAGGACTCATCTGCTGCTTGGGAGACAACCCTCCTAGACACATTCTGCACTGGCCTCCACCAGCAGCTCAGTGACCTGCAAGTCTGTCTGATGCAGCAGGTGGAAGTGCAGAAACCTTCTCTGATCCACCAAGACTCCCTGGTGACTGTGAGGATATACTTCCACAGGATCACTGTCTACCTTAGAGAGAAGAAACACAGTCCCTGTGCCTGGGAGGTGGTCAGAGCAGAAGTCATGAGAGCCCTGTCTTCCTCAGCCAACTTGCTGGCAAGACTGAGAGAGGAGAAGTAGTGAGTCCTGAGCCCAAGTGGAGAGGACTCTCCTGGACTAGGATACTGCACCTCACTGCTCAGATTCTGTTGTCTCAAAATAGATAGCTAGAGTCTCATAGTTAAATTTTGAGTTGTTTAGGAATCAAGAGGGTGTTCTGGTTCTAAGAAGATATTTTTAAAATTGTGAGACAAGTTAGTATGAAAGCTGAGTTAGATATAGAACTTTAAACTCATGGAGATGGTTAGATAGTAGAATGTTAAAGTCAGGTGCCAAATACATATGGACTGGACATTGAAAATATGTGCTAAGCCATATAACTCACATAATTGTGGCCTATTTATTTCTGTTGTTTTGTATTGTATTTATAGTTATAAGAAAAAGAACCATTTGTTGGACTGAAAGGGAGAGCTGTTGGGGGGAAAAAGAAATACCTTGAACTAAAAAAAAAAAAAGGGAAGAGGATGGGGGGTTGAGGGGGAGGAGGGTGGAAGGGTGAGACTGGAGGGGGGAGTAGGGAGGGGATTGTGATTGAGATGTAACTTGAAGAAATAAAAAGTAAATTATTTTTTAAAATCTCATTTATTTTGGCAAGAACTGGAACAGCTTCCTGAGGTGCTTCAGCAGTAATGAGCAATGCTGTACTTTACCCATTCAGATTTATTTATTTATCTATCTATCTATCTACTTGTTTTATTTATCATAATTTCTATTTTAATATTATGCAGTTTTGTATTTTCTTTATTTTTTTTTTTTTTTGGTTTTTCGAGACAGGGTTTCTCTGTGTATCTCTGGCTGTCCTGGACTCGCTTTGTAGACCAGGCTGGCCTCGAACTCACAGAGATCCACCTGCCTCTGCCTCCTGAGTGCTGGGATTAAAGGTGTGCGCCACCACACCCGGCTAGTATTTTCTTTAATCTAGAGAATACACATGTAACCAATTCATTTTCTATGCTCTATAAATTATTCCCAAGCAATTCTGCTTTGACTTACATTCCTAACACGTTTCAAATATTTTTAATATTTTAACCTTATACTCTGTTATATAAAAATTATACTTGTGACCAGGGTATGAAATATTGTGGATGGTCGTGACATTGCCTAGTGTCACATGAGTAGATACAGTCATCTCGTACTTATTGTTCATTGATGGTAAAACATAAATCTTTACATGTCATCAGTGCAGAGTATTCTTCTGTATATATGACCAGCATGCTGTTCAGTACTGTCAAATTGTGGCAGTTCTCTTTGACCAAATATTCCCCCAACTTTCCTGCCTCTGACTTCCCTCACTCTGGTACCTCTTATTCTACTCTCAAGTTATGTGCATCTGAGAGCAAAGTCCTTCACATGAACAACTACAGATCAAAGCAATAATCTTGTAGTAGTTATGAAACTTAAAACAAAAGGACATGACTTACAATATGAGTTCTGAAGTTATCCTTGTAAGTGCACTCTCATGGAGTTAGGTACACTAGGGAAGGTTGAGGATGTGATAGCAACAGAATAAGTCCCATAATATTGGAGCAGTAACATCATTTTGCAATCAGACTCTCCACACATTTAGACACCAAGGAAGAACTAGCACTGAGATTCAGAGTAATTATTAGAGGTTGAAGAACACTGTAGATTTCACTACAAAGTGAGGGCAGAAAGAGGGTGTCTACATTGATCCTGACTTTGAGGGACCATGAAGCACAGCCATGTGGCCTGCTGGAATTTGTTCTTGAGAAAGAAATGTCAGAGATCCCCCTTTGCCTGTATTGAGTCACCTATGGGAATAAAGAGGAAAAGCCCCATCTTGTTCTCCATCCTGAGGAGACTCTGTGCTATGCATGCTCTGTCAATCACTGCCCAGTTACATAAGGCCAAGGAGCCATTGACCATTGCTTTCCACTTAAAGTGAAGGAGACAGCTAAGGTCAAAATGTTGTCCCTCAAAGAGCAATACACACACATTAAATGCATTAAATGACTATGTTCATGTGTTTGGGCACATCTGTGGTGTGTGTGTGTGTGTGTGTGTGTGTGTGTGTGTGTGTGTGTGTGTGTAGTGAGAATTTTGGTTTCTCAAAAACCCAGTTATATTATGTGAATATGCTTTTGTTTTAATACTAGGTGTGAGATATGGGGCTAGTTTCAAATTATCTACAGCTGCTAACTTTAATGTGTCTCGTGTTCTTCAGGGGTGTGATTTTTGACAGCTACAGATAGTTTAGTTCTGGTGAATCCTGAGAGGATATCAATAGGAGAAGCCTGAGAGGGCTTGTGGTGACTGTTATTCCTCCTCCTCCTGCTGCTGCTGCTGCTGGTGGTGGTGGTGGTGGTGGTGGTGGTCCCTGCTGTTGTTGGTTCCTGTTGCTCCATTTACTATTGTGGTATTACAGGACTGATTGATTACTGCATTGGTGTATTACTGAATTTCTGGGTTTTCTGGTTTGCTAGATTGTTGGATATTCTAATGAAGAAGATTGGACTTGTCCCTAGGAACCCAATGATCCTGATCAGGAGGAAGTAATCTAAAGAGATCTATGCCCCCTTTCCCTCTAATCTTCTTTCTCATCAACCTAGTGTTGAGGGTTGGAAGGAATTGGAGTGGAGAAAGATGATACATATAAGAACCCAGTAAAATACCTTTAAAAAGTACTCTTAAATGAGTGTATGTGGGTGTGGGTGTGAGTGTGTGCTGTATGCATGTTTGTGAGCACAGATACAAAGCTGTGTTCTCACATTGGAGGAGTAATTGGCTTTCAGAGAAACAAGTTAAAGGATTCTGTTCTCTGTATATGACCACAATGAAAATAATTCACAGATTCCGACATTTCTTCTTTTATTGAAAAAATTTTTATTTTGTGAACTTCACATCATGCACGCTGTCCCCTCTCATCTCCCACCTCCCCTCAGACACATCCTTCACACTTGCAATCTGTCCCAGCATAAAAAAATTACAGCTCATTGTGGAAGCTGCAGTGTGTTGCAGTGTGTCCCACAATATTCCCTTTTGTCCACACATTTTGCTTGCTAATGTTCATTAAAATGACTCCTTGATCTGTTACGAGGATTCTGGTTTCTGCTACTTTGTCAGTACTGGAACTTCACTGGAACGCCTCTCAGATATGCTGTAACTGTCCTGTGTCATGGAGATCCTGTACTTTTGGGTTTTGGAACTGGCCTTTTCTTGTACTCCAACAGTCCATCCATGGGGTAGATGTTGGGGTGGGCCAACTCAAAGCCCTGGTTCTGGACCTGCAACCCCACTTGCAGGGCCAGTTCTACTACAGAAAACTGCAGGGCCTGCTCTCCTGAGTGCTGCAGCATGTGAGGGGCAGGGACAGCTCTCCTGCTCTTGTGACCCCATCTGGGCCAGATCTCCTGTCGGCCAATGGTGGTGAGGGCAAAAGGGAGGAGAGGGAATCTCTCCCTAACCAACACCACCACATAGTAGACAGAAGGCAGAGATGGCTTTCCCACACTCATTCTCTCAGGGATGACTCACCCACAACCCCACAACCAGGGCCAGGCAGAGTTCTTCTAGTTTCTAGCTTGTTTCCTGTCCTGGGAGCCCATCTGGTACTTGCCTGGCACTTGTCTAATAGTCATCACAAGCTACCCCATGATACCAAAGTGGTGTTGGTATCCAGCTTGCTTTTTTTTTTTTCAAGATTGTTAGGCTACTATGAATGTAAATATAGTATCTCTCCTCTCTGCCACCTACTGATGCACATGTGACATAGCAGCCACATCTGCAATGCCTCTAGGGGCAGGCCTACATTTCTTTAAACTTCCTAAATATTTGAATTTTACATGTCAGTGATGTCACCTATGTGGATCCACATGGATAACAGAAAGACAGGCTTTCTGGATAAGGATTACAAGACAGAGGCATTAGAAGGCATTGGATACTGAGCATAAGAGTTTAACTGTTTTGGGTTCTAAACAAGGAGAAGATCATGGATAACAATGAAAAACTGATGAATAAAAATGACCAGTCTGCCTGTATATCACAGACAAACATACCAAGAAGGAACTGGAAATCATCCCCGTTCACAATACCCTCAAGAAAAAGCCCACGGAATAAACTCCACCAGAGAAGTGAAATGTCTCTAAAAGTAATCCTTTGAAACATCACTAGCCAATTTCAATTTTAGGGGATTTTTTTCTGTCTCCATTTATTCCTCTCCTGTTGCTCCTCATCCTCATCCTCATCTTCCTCCTAATCCTCCTTTTTCTCTATCTTCTTCTTAGTCCTTCTAGTTGTACCTGGAACAGCGCCATCTCCTGGAGCATGGGTATCCTCTCTCAGGGGTCCCATCCCTGAGGATAACTGAATCTCTCTCTCCCAGCATCCATCAGTTGCCATAGTTCCTCAGCAAGATGTGGAATTGTCTCCATTTTCCAATATTTTGTCCATTTTGTCTGCCTTGGTCTTGTTCATTCAGTCTTGGCCACTCTCAGCTCATTTCTGCAACGACCCTGTTGTGTCCGAGAGTACAGCTTTGCTGTACTTATCCATTGACTTTGGCTTTACAGTTCTTGTGCTCCCTCCTCTGCAATGATCCTTGATGCTAGGAAGTCAGCCTTTCATTTTCTGTTCAGTGACCAGGTGTGGGTCTCTGTGTTTATCAGCATGGATGGCAAGAGTGTTCTGTGGTAAGGATTGGCCACCACAGTAACCCTCTATTAAACGCATAGCTGTAATTTGAAATCAGGTATTGGGACACCACAAATACAAGACTGCTTTTATTCTTTGGTATCTTCATGGTTCCATGATATTTTTTTAGTAATTTATTTTATTCATTTATTTATTTATTAATATTTATTTATTTCTTCAAGTTACATCACAATCATATTCCCTTCTCTCCTCCCCTTCTTGGTACCACCCTCCTGCCCACTTCCTCTTCACCCTCCTATCTGCTTTTTTAAATTTAAGGTGTATCTTTTCCCCCCTAACTGCTTACACTTTTAGTCCAATAAAAGGCCCTTTTTCTTATAACAGTAAGTACAATACAATTTAATAAGAACAATTAGCCACAATTATGAAAATTAAAAGGTATAACTTACATTCCCAATGTTTACTCCATATGTAAGTGACAACTAATATTAACATTCTATTATCTATATATCTTGATGACTTTGAAGTTCTGTACCTAACTCAGTTTCCATCCTAACTTGCATTACCAATCTAAAAACATTTTTTTAGTCCTAAAACATCCTTTTAATTCCTAAACAACTTGAAATTTAACTGTGAGACTATAGTTATCTAATCTTCAACCATATCAGAGACCTGAGAAGGATAAATATTTCTAAATAAACAGGAAGTGAAGAGCCAGCAGCTTCCAAAACTAAGAAATGACAGACAACTGGCTGCTTGGATAGTCCCCAATTTCTCTCCATACATTGAAGGATCTATCTTCAACTTTTGGCCCAATATCTCTGACAGACATTAATTGTAAAGCAGGAATTATGAAGGACTTTTCCACCCTGTCTTGGCAGAGCTAGGCTGTAGATTTACCTGCTTCCAAGTTTTGTCCTTTATGGACAGCATTCTGTCTACATTTGAAGCAACAGATTGCTCTTGCCCAGTGACAAGCTTGCCACGAATGTAGCCATGTCCAAATGGAGGTTCTTCGATGTTCATCCTCTATTTGGAGTAGAATGGGGGGTGGTGCTGTCAGGAGCTCACATATATTTATTTTTATTTTTATTATTTATTATAATGTTTATTTATTGCATCAAGTTACATTTCCATAATAATGTCCTCTTGCCACCCCTCCTGGTTCTACCTTTCCACCCTCTCCTCCCTCTCCCATCCATCCCACTTCTCCAATGTGGAATGTCCCTACATATCAGACCCTCTCAGTTCAATAGTCATATGAGAGCTATTGCAAGAGCTTCATCTTGCACTGGGGGCCTACATGGTAGCACCCCTAGGGCAAATTGCCCCATTGATTGGTAAAAAAGTCTATGTTCGTGTTCTTTTTGGTGTGTTGGTTTTAAGATAGTTATCCTGTACTATATGGCTAAAATCCGATTACAAGTGAGTAGATGCCATGTGCATCTTTCTGAGTCTGGGTTAGCTTTTCTAGTTCTATTCATTTTGCTGCAAATTGCATGATTTCATTGTTTCTGATAGCCGAGAAGTATTCCATTGTGTACATGTACCACACTTTTTTTTTTATCCAATTGTCAGTTGAGGGACATCTGGGTTGTTGCACTCTTGTACAGCCACTATGGAAATCAGTCTGGCAATATCTTAGAAAACTCGGAATAGCCCTACCTCAAACCCAGCCATACCACTTCTGGGTATCCAGCCAAATGATTCCTCACCAAACCACAAGGACATATACTCATCTATGTTGATAACAGCCTTATTTGTAATAGCTAGAAACTGGAAACAGCTCATATGTATTTTTTAAAATTTTTTCCTTTATTTTTTATTTCTTCAAGTTACATCTCAATCGCAGTCCCCTCCCTATTCCCCCCTCCAGTTCCACCCTCCCACCCTCAACCCCCCCATCCTCTTCCTTTTTTTTTAACTTTAAGGTATATCTTATTTCTCCCTACAGTTTCCCCTTTCAGTACAACAAATGGCTCTTTCTCTTATAATAATAAATACAATACAAAACAACAGAGGTAATTAGGCCACAGTTATGAGGGTTATATGGCTTAACATACATTCCCAATGTCCAGTCCATATGTATTTGGCATCTGACTTTAACATTCTACTATCTAACCATCTCCATGAGTTTAAAGTTCTATATCTAACTCAACATTCATACTAACTTGCAACACAATTTTAAAAGCATCTTCTTAGATCTATAACACTCTCTTGAATCCTAAACAACTCAACATTTAATTATGAGACTTTAGCTATCTTTTCTTCAACCACCTCAGAGACCTGAGAGGGATAAATATATCTGATTTTATAGGAAGTACAGGGCCTGCAGCTTCCAAAACTAAGAAATGACATACCAGTGGCTGCCTGGACAGTACCCATTTTCTCTCCATACATTATAGCATCGATCTTCAGGAATAGGTAGAGGACTTTTAGATACTATAGGAACAGTCACATGTGATCTGTGTATTTGGGGGGAAATCAAGGTGACCTGCAGATCTTGGAATTAAAGCAGACTCTGTAAGGGATTGTTATTATTAGATAAACATTGGTCTCTGTGTGATTGCTTAGCATCTTTCACACATGATGACCTGTATTATTATGTTTATTTTTTAACATACTATTCATAACCTTAACATTTATATGTCAGAAAAATATTAAAAAGTTTCCATATATCACCTTAACCACAAAATACATATTGTCACATTGAGTTTCACATCTTAGATTTAATAGCTTGTTTTTATTCAACAGAATTTTACAACCAAGAGACAGAAATGGAAGAACTGAGACGAGAGCATGAGGTGAGGGGAGTAAGTGCTGAGCTATCTATCCTGCACATATGGCCACACTATTGAACACACAGCCAATCCACAAAGGAAAATATGGTCCACGTGAGAAGGGTCCTGAGAGTCAGGGACCATTGTAGATGTCCATGACGATACAGCTGTGTACAGTGACACCATACAAGCTGGAGACAGCCAAGTTTGTAAAGTTTCAGGACTGAGAGTGTGAACATGACCACAAGCAGTTCTCTGGGCCTGCTGATTCCTGAGTTGCAGTGACCAGCACCAATGATATAGGGCAGGACACAAAAAAATAGTAACTAAGGGACACAATTGACCCAAAGATCTGGCCAGCAGCCTAGCCTAACCAGTGAACTTAAGGTAAGTGTTAGGCACTGTCAGAAAGGAATCAGCCAGACAGTGATTGAGGGGTACCTGACACCCACCTCTGGATTCCACATGGACAGGAAAACACATCTAAATGCACACACACACTCACACACACACACACACA
>CAJQZJ010032443.1:2339317-2355887 GCA_907164525.1 Lophiomys imhausi
CACACACACACACACACACACACACACACACACACACACACACACACTTACACGCGTGCCGCGTGCCGCGTGCGCACGCACACTTGTGTTTGTGTGTGTGTGTTACATATATATTTATATAAGGAGAATGAGAGAGAATCATTTTATAGATTCTATTACTCTATAAAGCATTGACTAATACAGAGTTCAAGATACATGTCTGTCTCTTCTCCTCGGTGTCAGGATTACAGGCATGTTCTCCTGTACCATATGGTACATGAATTCTGGGAAACCAATCAGGTATTTCTGCATTGACTGCAGCATGTTCCTGGCTGGCAGTCTCCCCAGTGCCTATTTTATTCACTTTCCCAGTCTATAAAAATTTACAATATTTGTGTATGAAAAAATAATGGCCATAATGACTTTCAGAAAAGAGAGGTAACAAATACTGATATTGATATAGAACTTGAATAAAAGGGAGATTGTACTGTTTGCTTAAGGAAATGACATAAGAAAGGCAAAGTTTCTGATTCTTTAGTTTATTGGAATGCAAGCAAAAGAAATATGACTAGTCATGCTTGACTTTCAACCATGTTAAGTAGCACTAAGAGAAAGGGAGGAAAATGAGGTTCTCTCAGCAGACACTGTGGTGTAAATACTGGTAAGCTGGGATTATAAATCAACTTAGATTTGTTTGTAAGGTGCGTTGGAGTCATGAAAAGTACAAGAGTCTGGTAGATATCTGAGAGGAAAACCAAAGCTATGAACTGCTTGTAAAAGATTTTAAAGCAATAGTCAGAGACATAGGAAGCTACAGAATCATGTACAAATATAACAAATAATATTAGAATATCACCCATGCCATAAAAGAAAAAAAATCGGCGAAGATGTGCTGTATAGACAGAGACAGAAATTTTAGAGTTGAAGAAATCAATATGTCAATGAATTCCAGAGAGGGCTTCAAAGCACATATGAGGGACCTTTTTGTCACAAAAGAATGGGTGGTGAATGTGTGATTGTGTGTGACTGTGTGTGAAAGACAGAGAGAGAGAGAGAGAAGGGAACAGAGAGCATGCACAGCGTGCCATATTGAGTGTTATGCTTGGAGTTCCCTTATATTTTAGTTTTCCATTGTAAGGATGGTTTTCAGGAATCAGACTGAACTCATCAAGCTTGAACAGCAAGCCTTCTTACAAACAAAACCTTCATATTGACATAACAATCATTAGATAAATAGCTAATATAAACTGATGACTAAATTAACCTTTTATATTCATTTACAATAGAGTTAATAAAAGCAACTTAAAGAATTCAACTTTAGGACTTCAAATATTGGAAATATTTAAAGTATAGAATTATTCTGAAATATTTTAGTTTAGAAAAAATTTGCATCAGACCTTATATTGTCATTTAAATGTTCATGTAAATAATTTAAATACAATAAAAAATGAAGTGTAAAAAGAATTTAAATAACGATTAAAGGAAATTTTACAGGACTTTTTGTCTTTATAATAAATGTGTAAATTTAAAAATAAAGACTGTATATCTGTGATGTAATTATTAATGCCTATTCTAATTAGAAAAAGAAAATCTGTAAAACAGATTTTGCAGGGAATAGTGAAAAAAGAAACAATAATGAAGACGAAAATGGTTTTTAAAAATGCCCATACACAAGCAGAAAATTAGTTAAAGAAACTGAAAAGACAGTTGGACATTTTGGGGAAGGAATTTAGAAAGTGAAAACAAGTGTTTCCCCTATTTAAGACACATACACACAGGATGGTCTTCAGAGAACCTAGAGCCTTAGGTTCAGGACCAAACACAGACAGAAGAGGACCAGCCGTTCTGCAGCATCCACAATGACTAGGCCCTGTGTTTTCCTGATGGCCCTGATGGTGATGAGCTACTGGTCAACCTGCTCTCTAGGATGTGACCTGCCTCAGACTCATAACCTCAGGAACAAGAGAGCCTTGACACTCCTGGCACAAATGAGGAGACTCTCCCCTCTCTCCTGCCTGAAAGACAGAAAGGACTTTGGATTACCTCTGGAGAACATGGATGGCCAGCAAATCCAGAAGGCTCAAGCCATCCCTGTCCTGCATGAGCTGACCCAGCAGATCCTGAACCTCTTCAGCTCAAAGGACTCATCTGCTCCTTGGGAGACAACCCTCCTAGACACATTCGGCACTGGCCTCCACCAGCAGCTCAGTGACCTGCAAGTCTGTCTGATGCAGCAGGTGGGAGTGCAGGAACCTCCCCTGACCCAGGCAGACTCCCTGGTGGCTGTGAGGAAATACTTCCACAGGATCACTGTCTACCTGAGAGAGAAGAAACACAGTCCCTGTGCCTGGGAGGTGGTCAGAGCAGAAGTCATGAGAGCCCTGTCTTCCTCAGCCATCTTGTTGGCAAGACTGAGAGAGGAGAGGAGTGAGTCCTGAGCCCAAGTGGAGTAGACTCTCCTAGGCTAGGACACTGAATTTCACTGCTCAGATTCTGCTGTCTCAAAAATCTCATTAATTTTGACACAATGGAAACAATCTGCATAGGTGCTTCAGTAATGGACAGTAATGAGCAAGGCTGTGGCTACCTGTAAAGACATTGGTTTCTTGTCCACTCAGATTTATGTATTTATTTATCTATTTATTTATTTACCTATTATATATTTATTTATGTGATGTAACATATATTGTGGTATAATTTGCTAGAGTCTTGTATTTTCTATAAATTAATACTAAATAAATCTCTTTTTTGTTCATTCTTTACTTGTTTTCAATTTTTAATATTTAAACTGGTAATTTCTGTAAAGAATTATATACATAATCAGGCTGTACAGTATTGGAGATTATGTGACATTGCATAGTGCTCAGACAAATAGATAAACCCATCTCATGCTTCTCATTCATTGATGGTGTATTGCAAAGTCTTTCCATTTCTTCAGTGTATCATCTTCTTCTGTATGTGTGTACAGCCAGCATGCTGTGCAGTAGTAAGCCAGAATATCTTGCTTCTGTCAAACTGTTTAAAGGGACTGGAATTGGCACAAAACCAAGACCATGTTCTCAGCACAAAGGAGATTTATTTGCCCCAAAGAGACAAAGGCCAGGGAATAAGAGACAAAGACAGGAGATAGAGCACTAGGGAGAAGTGGGAGAGAACAAGATGAAGGAGTAGGGATATTTGCCCCAGGATGGACAAAGGACGGCCTCTGGATGGAGAGATTACAGATATGTAGGTAAATGGTAGTTTATAAAGGTAAACCAGGAACCCCCCATATTAAGACATACTGCTTAATTTTGATTGAACTGGTTGATTAGGTCAGTCACAAGGGAGCTTTTCATTGCTGGTCTTCAATACTTTGCTAGCTGGTCCTTAGCAGTCAGCCTCAGGAGGAAGAAGTCACCAAATAAGAGAATAGAATTTTATAGCTGGTTTACAAGGGAATAGAATTTTGTGGCTGGCTTTATAAATGTAATCTACTGGATTTGAGCAATGCAGAGGGAATGTGGGAGAAGGGCAAGGCCTGCAAGAGCCATGTTTGCCATGCTCGGGGTGACTAGAGTCAGTTCATTGTAACGTAATGTTCTTTGACCGACTATTTCTGAGACTTTGCCCTATTCTGACTTCCCTGACTCTGGTACCTATTATTCTACTCTCAACTTCTAGGAATTTAAATGTTTACAAGAGCAAATATTAGTGAAGTCATGTGGCACGGTATGAAAATACAGCACAGTGTAGTAGCTACCCTGCCTATATAGTGACAATGCACAAACATCTTGTGAAGAAATCTGTCAATCAAACCCAGTCATAATAGCCTCAGGAAATATCCCTTGGAACAAGTCTAAGCAGAGATTTGAAATATGTATAAAAAGAATCCTTTAGAATCCCACTCTTCATTCTCATGCTATCTTATTTTAAAAATCATTTTGTTGTGATTGAATGCATAATTACTGTGTCTTCTGCACTGTGAAACACATGTAAAATTCTTCCACAAATGAATTGTAAAATGCAAGAAGGCTATTGAGCTCTCCACCTCTGAACACTCTTTCTTTCATCAGTTGTATAGTTGGGGAGATAATCCTAAGTGCTTTGGTTTTATCATGCAAATATTCATCCATCATCCCTCACCAAGAGAAAGTTTGGGGCAAGTCAGCTACAAGTATGAGTTTGCAATTTGAGGTTTCAGTGGCTTAAAGAAAATATCTTTTTTTTTTCTGCTTAATATAAAGTTCTTCCCATAATAAATACCATGCTTTATATGGCAAATCTGGTGTGTGGAATTAAGATGAAATTGCCACACCAAAAATCTTCAGAACCCGAGCCAGGCTCAGACATGTAGTACTGACTTTAAAATTCAAATACTCTCTCTTTCAATGGGACAGACAATATCATGTTAAGCTCAGGATGCACTGCAAAAGTCTACCTTGAGTTTTAGACTTGGATATTTTATGCTGAGCCTCTGATAGAGAGTATACTTCACTTAGCATCACACATTGTGCTAGAGACAGTGAGAAACACCCAGCAGCAGAGGCTCAAGATTGCCACCTCAAAGCTGGTTCAGATTGATGAAATAAACATCCTCACTCTGCTATATTCATCCTCGGCTTTAAGAGCCCAAAACAATGTGTGCTTCATAGGGAAGATTCTGGTAAGAAAACAGCAGTCATGGTCTCCTGCCCCCTTTTCCCACAGAATGCACATTGCTTCTGATCCAGAAAGAGAACTTGCACATAATTATAGCTGCCCAGTGTAAATGTATAAACCAATAACCAAACACAGCTATGAACAATGGAATATTTATATGTGCATAGTGTTTCATATAAGGATTGGCCCACACACTGCTTTTCAACAACATGAAATACCATTAACCCCATAAAAACTGTGTGAAATAAGAGTTCGGAACAGAGAAAGCAAACAAGTACTTGATTATCCATGAGCTAGCTCAGTGTGTATACCTCCACCTATGTATGCGGGTATGCACATGGATACAAAGCCGTTTGCTGGAGCATGGGTAGCCCCTCTCAAGGGCTGAGTCACCAAGTCTGAGTCACTCCCTCTGACAAGAGACCTCAGTTGCCAATAGGTAGTCATCTTGGGGTGGAATGTCCTGATTTCATCTCAGCTCGGAGAAGGGATTTTTGTCTGGCTTGATGTGGTTAGGTCCTGTGGTCTGAAGTCATAGCCATGATCAGTTCTTATGTGCAAGTGTCCTGCTGTACCCTGAACATACTCTTGCAGTAGTCGTCCCCTGCTTCTGATTCTTACCATCTTGCCACTGCATCTTCTGATTCCTGAGCCTTGGAAGGGGAGAATGTAATAGAGATATCCTATTTCCAACTGATTACTCAACCAATGTTTATTCTCCGCATGGTAACCAGGTTGTTGTCTCTTTTTAAACAGCCCCCTAATGCAAAAAGAAGCTTCTCTGATGAGGGTTGTGAGATGCAAGAATCCATCACAAGTAGAGCTGATTACAGTTAGGTATTATGACACCTCCACCATGGCTTTTTTCCTTCCATAGTGCTTCTGCTATTCACATCTTTCCGTTCCATGTGTATTTTAATGTTGACATCGTTAGAGTACCAGTGCTAAAATTTTGATTGTGAACACATTGACTCTGTAGATGACTTTCAAGAATATAATCCCATTCATACAATATTATTTATTTTTTGAATGACCATAGGACTTCTAAATCAAGCATTGCTATTATTACTGCTATTGTTTCCCCATTTGGATGGCAGGTCCCTTTCTTTAGTTTCATTTCAAGTGGAGTCACTTTTTTGTTGTTGTTGTTCACTGCCACACATCAGTGTTAGGATCTGCTGTCTTGGAAAGTAGACGTGAGAAAATAGACATTTCTTGTGGTTCATCTGTGTTGGAATATCCAGAGCTGTTGTAGTGAGACAGCTGGGTTCTGGTGGTGACATAGGGCCCTGGATGTTGTTGATTGTGTTGTTATGCTGGCCTCTAGTCATAAGGGTCTGGGGTAATTATAGGTTTCAGTGCCGATCTGAGTTTATCTTTGTTGGATGGATGTTTTTTCCAGTGTTTTCTGTTTCCTTTCTGGTCTTCTGGCCTGTGGTTCTGGTGACCATCAAGTCCTCAGGCCCAGCTGGGTATCACTGCTGGTGTTTCGGTGGCAGTGTTGCCTCTGGGGTTCTAGGGTTCTGGGAACTGACACGGCCTCTAGATTTCTGGGTATAGATGTGGCATCTGAGCTTCCAGGTACCAGTGTGGTCTCCAGTAGGGCAAGGAGCTGCTGTTGGACTTGTGGGAGTGGATATGGAGATGGGATACGGGGTGCTGTTAGGGAAACTGGCCTGGCTATAAGGAGTATTGAAGGGTTAGGGGCAGAGTCTCACCTGATGCTGCCTGTACCAGCAGTGGGCTTCAGTCAGAGTTGTGGGCCAGGATATTGCAAGCCTTGTTAAACAATGAGTCCTCAGGATGACATGGTAATCTTGGGATAAAGAGCTAATTAACAGTGACTTTTAGATTAACCTATATATAATTAATAAATAATGTTAATGAATGAAATGGGAAGAAATTAAATTTTAGCCCATAAACAATTGAAAATTTAAAATATACCATTAATTAAATATTTTAGATTTTGACAAAAATTAATTAGCATCCTACCTTAGACTATAATTTAAGTGATTAGTCGATATAAATAACAACAAAATTGATTGTATTATAAAATTATGTAACTTATAATTCTAATGTTTAGATAAAACTTTGTCTGGACATTAGGTATGTAAGTTTCAGTCCCTGTATGACTATCTGTGGTACAATGGTTAATAGCAACTCTCTCTAGAAAAAAAAAACTTTGTAAAATAGCTTTGTTGGGAGGAGTGGTGATAGTGAAAGAAATAATTCAAGCAAAATGGTTGAGAAAGATGCACAAATACAAGAAGATAATGAATTAAAGATACAGAAAATGAATTGGAAAGAGAAGAGAGAGCAGAACAGAAGTTTGGAGAATCCTGTCTTCCTCAGCCAACTTCCAGTCAAGTCTGAGAAAGAAGGAGTGAGTCCTGAGCCCAAGTGGAGAGGACTCTTCTGGACTGGACTCTGCATTTCACTGCATAAAGTTTCAATTAATAACTCATTTATTTTGGTATGAATTCAATCAACTTGCCTAGATGTTTCAGCAAGTGTTCAAATTTTGTCTATATGTAAAACCATGCATTCTGACATATGTATGTATGTATGTACGTACGTATGTACTTTGTATTTAATTATAATTAAAGATGTTTAAATTAGACATTTAAATCTTGCCATCTTATATTGTTTATGTACCTACCCAACATATTTAATTAAATTGTTCTGTATTCAAATAAGTTTTCTGTATAAAACACTTCTGTTAATTTGATATCTTCTTAAAAGTGTTTGATATTTTTAAAATTATACTTCATGCCATAAAAACTATACAAGTGTCCAAAAGTAAAACCAGATACAGAAGCACACTGCACAGTGTTTACACAAAACTTACAGCTTTCTTTCCCTCTGCTTCTCTCCAGTATACAGTATTCTTCTAGAGCTACAGTCAGCATGCTGTGTGGTGGAAAGCCAGAGAATCTTGCTCTCACATTGTGTCTTAGTCCTCTTTGACCTAATATTCCCCAGATCAATCTTCCATCCGACTTCCCTGACCTCTTATACCTATCATCTACTCTCAACTTCGATGAGTTTAACTGTCTTGGGTTCTAGATATGAATGAGACCATGAACAACAATAAAAGATAGATCAAGAAATATGACTAGCCTAAAGAAAATAAAAGACTGCAAGATTTAACATAAATACCTTAAATCATATAGCACAGACAAACACAATAAGAAGAAACTGAGGAATCAACCCTATTTATAGTAGCCTCAAGGACCAGCCCTTGGAAGTAATCCTACCAGCGAAGTGAAATGGCTCTAAAATTAATCCTTTGAAACATCATTATTCCCTCTCAGCTTCGTGAGTTTTTCTCTTCATTCTCCTTGTATTCTCCCTCTGCTTCTCCTCCTCCTTCACCTTCTCTTAGTCTTCATTCTTCTCTCCCTCTTCCTCCTCCTCTTTTTTGGGGGGGTTGTTTTTTTATTTGGGGGGGTTTATCTATTGCTTCATGTTACATCTCTATCACAGTGCCCTCATTCCACCCCTCCCGGTTCCACCCTCCCACCCTCTGCTCCCTCTCCCACCCTTCCCTCTCCTCCAATGTGGAGTGCTCCTACATATCAGTCCCCCTCGGCTCAATAGTCATATGAGGGCTAAGAGCTTCCTCTTGCACTGGGGGGCCAAAATGGTAGCACTCCTAGGGCAAATTATCCCCTTAATAGGTAACAAAGTCTATGTTCCTGATCCTTTTGGTGTCTTGGTTGTAGTATAGTTATCCTGTACTATATGGCTAAAATCCAATTATAAGTGAGTAGATGCCATGTGCATCTTTCTGAGTCTGAGTTAGCTCACTCAGGATGAGGTTTGTCCTTTTTCTCTATCTTCTTCTTAGTCCTTCTAGTTGTACACGGAACAGCGCCATCTCCTGGAGCATGGGTATCCTTTTTCATAAGCTCCTTCCCTAAGGATAACTGAATCTCTCGCTCCCAGCATCCATCAGTTGCCATAGTTCCTCAGCAAGATGTGGAATTGCCTCCATTTTCCAAGATGGGATTTTGTCTGCGTTGGTCTTGTTCATTCAGTCATAACCACTCTCAGCTCATTTCTGCAACTACTCTGTTGTGTCCAAGAGCTCGGCTTTGCTGTACTCATCCACTGACTTTGGTTTTACAGTTCTTCTGCTCCCTCTTCTGCAATGATCCTTGATGCTAGGAAGTCAGCCCTCCCATTTTCTGCTCATGACCAGGTGTGGGTGTCTGTGTTTATCAGCATGGACTGCAAGAGTGTTCTGTGGTAAGGATTGGCCACTGCAGTAACCCTCTATGAGACGCATAGCTGTAATTTGAAATCTGGTATTATGACACTGTGAACACAACACTGATTTTATTCTTTAGTATCTTTATGGTTCCATATGTATTTTGAAAGTTATAACTGTAAGAGAAATATTATTTAAAGTTTTATTTGTATTTCATTGAACTTAAAGATCACTTAAAAGTATAGCCACTTTCATAATATTATTTTATTTAATGTCCATAGTTCGCTTCCATTGAATCTTTTTTCACTTAATTTTTTATTTCTTCAAGTTACATCTCAATCGCAATCCCCTCCCTACTCCCCCCTCTATTCCCACCCTCCCTCCCTCAACCCCACATCCTCTTCCCTTTTTTTTTTTAAGTTTAAGGTATATCTTATTTCCCCCAACAGCTCCCCCTTTCAGTCCAACAAAGGGTTCTTTCTCTTATAATAATAAATACAATGCAAAATAACAGAGGTAATTAGGCCACAGTTATGAGGGTTATATGGCTTAGCGTACATTCCCAAATGTCCAGTCCATAAGTATTTGGCACCTGACTTTAATATTCTACTATCTAACCATTTCCATGAGTTTAAAGTTCTATATCTAACTCAACTTTCACACTAACTTGCAACACAATTTTGAAAACTTCTTCTTAGATCCAGAACACTCTCTTGATTCCTAAACAACTCAAAATTTAACTGTGAGACTCTAGCTATCTATTCTTCAACCACCTCAGAGGCCTGAGAGGGATAAATATATCTGATTTTATAGGAGGTACAGGGCCTGCAGCTTCCAAAACTAAGAAATGACATACCAGTGGCTGCCTGGACAGTACCCATTTTCTCTCCATACATTACAGCATTGATCTTCAGTCGTTTGGCCCCATTTCTCTGACAGACACTGATTGTAGAGCAGGAATTATGAAGGACTTGCCTACCCTGTCTTGGCAGAGCTAGGCTGTCGACTTACCTGCTTCCAAGTTTTGTCCTTTTTGGACAGCATTCTGTCTACAGTTGGAGCAAAGGGTTTTTCCTGCCAAGAGATAGGCTTTCAACTAATTCAATCATCTCCCACTGGAGATTCTTCGATGCTCATCTTCTACATGGAGTAGAATAGGGGGTGCTGTCAGGAGTTGATATGTCTCAATATAAAGAAAAAATCTAAAGTTACGAAAACATCTTTGAATGCCATATTCTGCAGATCTCTTGAGGTTTTTGAAGAGGCCCTATCTATCTCTTATATTAGGATAAGCAGATGTTGCTTGTCTCTTAGCAACTTTATTTCTGATTAGCTTAGAAAATAACTATAATAGGCTGTCATAGTACCTAACACAATGACCGGCTTGCATGACCATTAGTTTGCATTTCTTAATTATCCTAAACAGAATCTTAAAAACTAACATTCTTATTATTGCTTTGCCATTTGAATGACGAATCAGTTCCTTTCCTTTCTTTAGTTTTCGTTTCCAATGACCTCATAGCTCGTGGTTCAGAGCCACAAACCAACATCAGGGTTTTCTTTCTAGGAAAGCAGAAAAGAGAAATAAAACAGAATTGGAGACTTCTACCATCAAACCAACACATCAAGGAAAGGTGAAAGATTAAATGGAGAAGTACAGACATTGAAGCACTGAAAGCCCTTGATGTCTATAGAATTGCCTGAACACCTCTGCCATTAGACACATTGGATGCTCAAGATCAATCATTAAATTCACTGTTCAATAAGGAATTGAAGGCTGGCAAATATTTTATATAGGTATCAGGGTCCCAGACTGAAACTGAAAGTGGAAGTGCAAATAAACGTACATATTGTACATGATGAGTATACTGTATAATAGCAGTACATGCTATATATAATAATGCACATATGTGCACATGCAACTTTATTTCTGATACATTCCCAGTATACCTCTGCTTTTCAAACCCTGCCTTTGAGCTTCACAGCCTTAGTTCCTCCTCCCTCATTTGAGAGCTCCAGTGTGTGCTCCTCGTTCGCTCTACATTAACCATCTCTGCTCACTGTACAACTGCTTTCTGTTACATCTTGATTTCTTCCTGGATTTTTTTTCTGAAAATTAATAACCAGTTGAAACAAAAAAAAATGAAGCAGTTCAAGTTTTGTAAGAAACTCTTGTGTGAAACAATTTTCTATTTTCAGAACTGAGATACTATTCTACTGAACAAATGCTATGACAAAGACAAGAAGAGAAAGAGAGATGAGGAGGGAAGGAAAGGAAGGAAGGAAAAAGGGAGCGAGGGAGGGAGGGGAGGGAAGGGGGGGAGAGGGAAGGAGAGGGAAGGAGAGGAGAAGAGAGGAAAGGAGAGGAAAAGAAAAAGAAAAGGGAAAAGGAAAAGGGAAAGGGAAAGGAATCTTCAGCACTGAAGAACATTTAGAGGGGAAGAGAGCCACCTACTAAGACCTCCTGCTCTGGCAAGTTCTCTGTAGAATCTTTTCCTGTCAGTTTCCTCCACAGTAAAAAAGGCTTATTCCCTGAAGAACCTACTTCAGTTTGGAGAGATCATTCTCTTCACTTTTCATTTGAGAGTGGGAAACTCCTCTCAGGTTCTCACCACTCACATCTTCTGAACCATGCTAAATGTGCACATCAAGGTCACTTTGTGTTCTTTTTTTTTCTGTCCTTTTCCTCTAGCCTTCTATAATGAAGTTCTCTGGAGAAGGAGTCAGTTTGTATTCCCCTTAGGAGCTATTTACAACCAAGCTCTGTGTCTGACCTCACGTCTTTTTGATCAGTAGGAAAAACATTTGGAATGCACCATTGACACTGAGCAAACTAACCCTGAGCTGGAAATGCTGTAAAATATGTGTGAACCCACAGAAGAGACTCTACCCTTTGCCTCTCTGCCTGCTGAGACCAGCGACAATGGGCTTGCACATATGCTCATTATGACTGCCTTTTGATCAATGGCTTCAAGAGCTCAGGGAACCTCTTCCACAATGGAACACCCCAGAGTAACATGAATTCATGTTCGAGCCATGGTCACTCTTAATTGGTGCAGAATAACAGTTCTTATTACTGCAGGAGCAAGATCTGTGTTTTGCAAGTTCATAGTTCAACAGCCCAGGGCCTCTTGACCCATGAGCCTCTTTGAGTTCTGCAGGGCACTTGGAGGGAGGAAGACAATGTGCATCTGTATGCAGAGCTACAGAAGCCAAGGAAATCTTACAGAGTCGTCAACTCCTTCTTAAGAATAACCTTACAGTTGAAAATTCCTCCCTGATGTCCGGTCCTGCCAATTGACTCCATGGTCAGGAGAAAGTTGTCACTGTCGCTGTGGATGAGGAACATGCTCACATTACTGTTGTCTTTTCTGAGTCCTCAGGGATACACAGGAATAGGTAAAAGACTTTTAGATACTATAGGGACAGACATATGTGATCTCTGTATTTGGGGAAAATCAAGTGCTACCCAGGTGACCTGCAGATCTTGTAATTGAAGCAGACTCTTTCGGGAATTATGATTATTAAATAAACTTACTCTCTGTGTGATTGCTTAACATATTTCAGACATGAAGCCCTGTATTTTCCTTGATGGTTATTTTTAATGTAATTTTTTTATGTCCATATAATGGAAAAATGTTCTGAAGCAGCTCCATAGGATCACCTAACCCATATAATACATATTGCCATATTGTATTTTACAATTAGACTTAATAACTCCCTTTCATTCGACAGAATTTGAGAACCAAGAGACTAGAATGGAAGGACTGAGACAAGAACCTGAGGTTAAGAGGGTTCATGCTGAGATATCTATCCTGAACACATGACCAGACGATTTAACACACACCCAGCTTATACAGGAACATCTGGTTCTTGTGGGAACTAAAAGTCATGGTGTTCCTCACAGCTGTGCCTGAAGACACAGCTGTGTACAGGACACCATGCAAACTACAGACAGTCAAGTTTGTCAAGCTTCAGGATTGAAAGTGGGAACACGACCAATCCCTGTTCTCTGTGCTTACTGATTTCTGTATTGCATCCTACCCACAGATGTAGAAGACACAATAACATATGAAATAAGGGAGGCAGTGGTCCCGATAATTTGGCCAGAGGCCTAGCCAAATTGGTGAGCTTCAAGGTCAGTGTCAGACACCTTCAGGAGGACATCAGGTCCAAATGAGAGAACCTAGCAGCTACCTTTCAATTCCAAATGCACATATACAGGCACAGGCAAGCACATATAAATACACACACAGAGAGAGAGAGACTAGTGTATCATAAAGAAAATCCTAGTGAAGCTGTAGATGCTTGCACAGTCTCTCCATTCTATGTTTCTGTGTGAAGTTACCATACCCAGCACTATAGCTCTGGAGAACAATTTCAATGTCCCAGAATGTCATGGAGTCTAGTTAGTGCAGATCCCTAGCTGCTGTGAGGAGATGTTGAGAAGCTAGAACTGCTTCTGTGATCATTTGAGATAAGTTATCTTTATGGATACTGAACCATACTGTATGTAAGAATAAACATAGCTTACTAATTAAAATAATTATAAAATTAGGTATGATTTTTAACAATACACACAACATCTCTGGAGATCAACTGTCATGGAGACTGGTTAGTGTCATGTTGCCTAAGCAGTGAGGTCTTTGACACACATGGGAAGTGAGCATGCAGTTGGGACCAGAGGAGAAGCACTGCGCTACTCTCTATGTGTGAACACCGACAGGCAAACTAGCTTCTTACCAATGACCATGGTTTAATGTCAGATAATTGTTTGCAATACCAAAATTACACCTCTAAACAATTATCCTAAGTAATGTCATCCTTTGTCACACAGAACTTCTTTAGTTTCATTATGTCTCATTTAGCGACTTCTGGTCTTAGCGGTTCTGCTTTCAGCCTCCTGTGCAGAAAGTCCTTTCACTTGCCAGTGAGCTCAAGCCTCTTCACCACTTTCTCTTCTATCACATTCAGTGTAACACATCATATGTCAAGATCTTTGATCCTATGCAGTCGAATTTTTTACAGGATGATGAATATGGATCTATCTTTACTCTTCTACAAGCAACCATTCAGTAGGACCAGCACCATTATGGTTTCATATTCCAGGGTGAGCTTTTCTATTCTTAGTTTAAAAACAAGATGTCAGTAGGTGTGTGGACTTATGTTTGGGTCCTCCATTCCATTCCCTTGATTAACTATCTGTTTTTCTTCTAAGCCCCTGCTGGTTTTATCTGTGGTTCTGTAACACACTGTAATACAATGAATTCATTGTAATCATTTTGTGAATAATAAATAAATCTAATTTTAATTAACTGCAATATATAATTGTATTGTTTTAGATGATCTAAGCCCTATTATATACACATGCCAGTGTGCTTTCATTTTCATGTGCATATAGTGCGACCAGATGTCAATCAATGTCTGGTCTTTACCTCAGTCACTAACAACCTAGTTTTATATGACAAGTTCTCTCACTTAAGCATTTAGACTGACAGCCTTTGAGCTTGTGGTGGTTATTCTTGGTTGTCAACCTGACTACCTGTGGAATTAACTGAAAAATCTCAAAATGGAGGTGCATACCTGGTGAGGCAGTTTTGCTTAGTTTGGAGTAATAAGATCCACTTCTAATCAGGATCTTTAAGATGGGAAGACGCAACTATAATCTGGATCTTTGAAGAACAAAAACTTATCTCTAATCTGGGCCACACCTTCTGCTGGAAGCCTATATAAATAGATTAACGAAGGAAGCTTTTGCTGTTTGTCTGGGTGTCCTCATCTTGCTAGCAAGTTCATTCCTTCACTGGCATTAGAGCATACTTCTTTTGGATTCTGACATATACTGAATACCAGCTAACATATCCAGCCTTGTGGAATGAACAACTACTGAATTCTTGAGCCTTCCATACATAAGCAACCATTTTTGCATTAGCTGGACCACAGCCTGTAAGTCATTCTAACACCACACACACACACACACACACACACACACACACACACACGTGTGTATATGTATATTACATAAATTATATATATATATAGAGAGAGATAGAGAGATCCCTTCTATAAATTCTTTAACTGTAGAGAACACTGACTAATACAGTGCTCCAAGTACATGCCCGTGTCTTCTCCTCAGTGCCACGATTACAGGCATGTTCTCATGTACCTGCTTTTACATAGATTCTGGGAAATCAATCAGGTATTTCTGAATTTACTGCAAGCATGCTCCTGACTGATAATCTCCCCAGTGTCTATTTTATTTATTAAGTAAGGCTCCAAAAATTTACAATATTTGTGCATAAGACATTAATAGCCATAATGACTTTCAGCAAAGAGAAGTGACAGGTGACAAATATGGATATTGGTAAGGAACTTAAATAAAAGGGGGATTATACTGTTGACTTAAGGAAATGAATAAGCAAGGCAAAGAGACTCTGAGTCTTCTTTTACTGTGCATGATTTTCAGCCATGTTAAATGACACGAAGAGAAAGGAGGAAAATGAGGGTCTCAGAACAGACACTGTGGTGTGGATAATACTGAGTTGGAATTACAGATGTTATTTGTAAGGTGCTTTGTAGTCATGAAAATGAAGAAGACTGATAGATATCTGAGAGGAAAAGGAAAGTGCTAAAATGCTTGAGAAAGATTTGAAAACAATAGTTAGAGGCACAGGGAGCTCCAGGATCATGTACTAATGTAACAAATAAAATCAGAGTATCCCCCATATCATGAAAGAGAAGAAAATCAGTGAAGAGGCACTGTAAGACAGATACAGAAATCTTAGAATTGAAGACTTCAAAATGCCAAAGGAAAACTCATAGAGAGCTTCAAGGCACATATGAGGTGCTTCTGTCACAAGTGAGTGAACGTGTGACTCTGTGTCTGAGAGAGAAGTGGGGGGGGAGAGCAAGCACGAGCTTGCAAATATTGTGGTTGGAGACCACGTTACATTTGTGGGTTCCTTAATGTAACCACGGGTTCCAGGAATCAAATTCAGCTCACCAAGCATGAACAGCAAGCCGTTTTAACATGTTGCAACCTCATGTTGGCATACCAATCATGAGATAGATAGTTAGTATACAATGACGATTAAATTAACCTCATATACATTTACACTACAGTTAATGAAAGAAATTTGAAGAACTCAATTTTAAGACTTAAATATTGGACAAATTTTAAAGTATAGCATTATTTTTAAATATTTTAATTTAGAAAATTTGCATCATGCCTTATATTATGATGTAAATGTTTATGTAAACAAAACAAAAAAATTAAGTGTAAAATGAATTTCAATAACTTCTATTGGAAATTTTACAGGATATTTTGTCTTTGTAATAAGTGTGTAAATTTCAATCAAAGACTGTATACCTATGGTGTTATTTTTAATACCTATTCTAATTAGAAAAAGAAAACCTTTAAGACAGCTATAGCAGAGCAACAGTGAAAGAAGAAGCAATAATGAAAACAAAATGTTCTTTAAATATGCTCAGAAACAAACAGAGAATGAGTTAAAGAAAGTGAAAAGACAATTATAAAGTAAGGAGAGGGCATTGAGAAAGTAGAAACTAGTGTTTCCCCTATTTAAGACACATCCACACAGGATGGTGTCAGAGAATCTAGAGGGTAAGGCCCAGAGAACTACTCGTATCTGCACCATCCACAATGGCTAGGCCCTGTGCTTTCCTGGTGGCCCTGGTGGTGATGAGCTACTGGTCAACCTGCTCTCTAGGATGTGA
>CAJQZJ010032443.1:2365887-2390186 GCA_907164525.1 Lophiomys imhausi
CCTGCCTGAAGGACAGAAAGGACTTTGGATTCCCTCTGGAGAACATGAATGCCCAGCAGATCCCAAAGGCTCAAGCCATCCCTGTCCTGCATGAGCTGACCCAGCAAATCCTGAACCTCTTCAGATCAGTGGATGCATCTGCTGCTTGGGAGACAACCCTGCTAGACACATTCTGCACTGACCTCCTCCAGCAGCTCAGTGACCTGCAAGTCTGTCTGATGCAGCAGGTGGGAGTGCAGGAACCTTCTCTGACCCAGGAAGACTCCCTGGTGATTGTGAGGAAATACTTCCACAGGATCACTGTCTACCTAAGAGAGAAGAAACACAGCCCCTGTGCCTGGGAGGTGGTCAGAGCAGAAGCCATGAGAGCCCTGTCTTCCTCAGCCAACTTGCTGGCAAGACTGAGAGAGGAGAAGGAGTGAGTCCTGAGCCCAAGTGGAGAAGACTGTCCTGGACTAGGACACTATATCTCACTTCATAAGCTCTCCTTTAAAGCCTCTCATTCATTTTGGTATGAATACAATCAACCTGTCTAGATGTTTCAGCAAAACTGAGCAAATTTTGTCTATATGTAAAATCAGTTGTTCCTGAATCCATTTGGTCATATGTATGGATTTATTTATTTATTTATTTATTTTAATATAATTTAAGGTATTTATGTTAAATCTTGTAGTCTTATATTTTCTTTAATGTAGCAAACCATCCTATGCAATTAAATGATTTTGTGTTCAAATAAATTTACTTTATGAGAAACTTTTAATTAACTAATTTGGTATCTCTTCAAATTTTCCCATTGTTTTTAACATTATACTCTATACTATAAAAATTACAAAAATAAACAGTGTCCAAAAATCAGACTGGATTCACGTCCACACTGAACAGTGTAGACAAACTCTAAAGCTTTCCCTCTACTTCTCTCCAGTATACAGTATTCTTCTAGAGCTACAGCCAGCAAGCTGTGCAGTGGAAAGCCAGAGAATCTTGCTCTGGTCACAATGTGTCTTAGTCCTCTTTGACCTAATATTCCCCAGATTAATCTTCCATCCGACTTCCCTGTCCTCTGGTATCATCTACTCTCAACTTTGATTATTTAACTGTTCAAGGTTCTAGATATGAGTGAGATCATGAACAGCAACACAAGATAGATCAAGAAAAATGACTAGTCTACATATATAGCACAGATAAACACACCAAGAAAACACTGGGGAGTCAACCCCATTCATAGTAACCTCAAGGACCAGCCCTTGGAATAAATCCCACCAGCAAAGTGAAGTGCCTCTAAAACTAATCCTTTCAAATACCAATATTTCTTCTCAATTTCATGGGTTTTGCTCCTTCTCCTTGTCGACTTATTTTCTTTCTGCTTCTCCTCCTCCTTCTCCACCTCCTTCCCCTTCTCCATTTTCTCCTTCTTCACTTATTTCCCTCCTTTCCTTCCTCCTCCTCCTCCTTCTCCTCCTCCTCCTAATCCTCCCTTTTCTCCTTCTTAGTCCTAGTTGTACATGAAACAGCACCATCTCCTGGAGCTTGGGTATCCTCTCTCATAGGCTCCATCCCTGAGGATAACTGAATCCCTCTCTCCCAGCAGCCATTAGTTGCCATAGTTACTCAGTTAGTGATGGAATTGCCTCCATTTTCCAAAATAGAATTTTGTCCCACTTGGTCTTGTTCATTCAGTCTTAGCCACTCTCAGTTCATTTCTGCAATGACCCTGTTATGTCTGAGAGCACAGCACAGCTTTGTTGTGCTCATCCACTGCCTCTGGCTGTTACAGTTCTTCTGCTCCCTCTTCTACAATGATCCTTGATGCAAGAAGTCAGTCTTTCATTTTCTGCTCATGACCAGGTATGGGTCTCTGTGTTTATCAGCATGGACTGCAGGAGTGTTCTGTGGTAAGGGTTGGCCTTAGATGCATAGCTGTAATTTGAAATCAGGTATTGTGACACTGTGAACACAATACTGGTTTTATTCCTTGGTATGAACATGGTTCCATATTTATTTTAAATGTGACAATTCTGGTAGAAACATTGTTGAAAGTTTCATTTGGATTTCATTGAACTTAAAGATCATTTGAACATAGAGTCAGTTTCTTAGCATTGCTTTATTTAAGGACCATAGATCATGCCCATTTTATCTTAGTAGTTAACACTGTTGCTACTACTTTGTCATTTGAATGACACATCAGTTCCTTTCTTTAGCTTTCATTTCCAATGACATCACCTTTTTTGGTTCACTGCCACAAACCAACAGCAGAGGTTTCTTTCTAGGAAAGTAGAAAAGAGAAATAAAACCGAAGAGGAGACCTCCACCGTCAACCCAACACCTCAAGGAAAGATGAAAGATTAAATGGAGAAGTACAGACAATGAGGCACTGAAAGCCCTTGATGTCCGTCAGAATTGCTTGAACATTTCTGCCATAGGACATTGGACACTGAAGGTTAATCACTGAATTCAATATTCAACAAGGAATTGATGGCTGAGAAATACTTTATATAGGGATCATGTTCTATGCAGAAACTGAAAATGCAGTTACAGCTAAACATAAATTATACCCGATGTACTTTATAACAGCAATACAAATTATATAAAATTATGTACATATGCACACATACACAGCTTTCTTTCTGATATACTTCCAGTATCTCCCTGTTTCCCAGACCCCATCTTTCAGTCTCATAGCCTTGTTTACTCCTCCCTGGTGCAGAAAGCCCAGTGTGTGCTCCTTGTTTGCTCCTCATTAACCAGCTCTGCTCATGGTACAACTCCTTTCTAATATGTCTTGATTCCTGACAGGAATTTATTGTGAAAACGTATAGACACCAGTTGAAACAAAAAATGAAGAAGTTCAAAGTTTATAAGAATCATTCATGTGAAAGAATTTCCTCCTATTTTTGGAACTTAGAGAGTGTATTTCTAATGAGCTGATGCCTAATGTGTCTAAGAAGGGGGGTTGGAAACTCTTATTGTCTCTACACAGTTATGTATGATTACCAGCTCCAAACTTACAACCTTGAGACTTGAAAAACTCTAGCCAGAGGGAGTCCATGTTCGGCAGCAGAAGTCTCTGAAACAGTCCTTTGCAGTGGGATTCGCTGTCACTGTTTTCAAGGTCATTCCTCTGCAACTCTGAAATGTCACCTTCCTCCTGTAAACCGAGGGCTTTACCAAGGGAGGAGTGGGAATCCTGAATCCTGTCTGTGGCATTGGATTTAACATAATCACAAAAGATACATCTCAGATCCTGGAGAAATCCTGCTCTGCCACCCACAACAGAGAGTAAGTCACACATTTATGGAACATGTTGTACATCTTCATCTATTCACAGTAATTCATGATCCATGTTTTAGGGACACAAGTCTTCAAGGATAACATCAGGTCCTCTCTTTGTCAAACACATTTATTTTTCACACTTCATCACCCCAAAATTACTACAGTCACCATTGGGCTTAGTATAAACCTCATAATATATTGTGATTCTTCAAGCTGAGACCCTAAGAACAGCTTAAGTTAAAAGCAGAGAGTTGTGACAGGACAAAGTGTTAAGCGCTTTCGGCTCAGAAGTGGGTTCAGACTGAGGAAGTAGCACTGTATCCAGACCTGCAGGACACCATACAGGATGTAGGAGGAAAAGGAACAAAGCTGTGGGGTTTGGAGACAAAGCTCCAGGGAAACTTTGGCTGCTAGAAACTGTATCAGACAAAAGTGTGGTGCACATTAAGAAGATGAACTTTCAGATGTTTATCTCCTTAGGAGTGGGAAGGTTTGAGCAGAGGAAATGCTGTGGCCCAGGTAGACCTGGGAGGGGAGTTTCCAAACAGAGAATGGGATTCCCCTCTCGCTGAGGATTCACCAGGGAGGGCTTCCTAGAAGGGCTGAGGCACATCCAGAGCTGCTGGCATCCAGGAGGAGTCTGAGAGTGTAAATTAGCACTTGTCCTGATGGGCCATTAAGGACACTTTTTGGAGATTACTAAAGTGTTTTTGAGAGATTTTGAACAAAAGCCTGTAACATGTCTTATCCTTGGCCTTGGGACGGCTTAACCTACAAATTCCCCAAGAGGACTGGCTACACTTGTCTTGATAGGCTATGACAAATGTGACTGCCTTCATACCCGTGCCCAAGGACAGCCACAGGCTGTAGGTCAGTTTCTCTTAAGTCTGCAGTGAGAGAATGCTGTTTAATTTTTGGTTGGTTTGTAGTTTGAGTTTCTGGTTTTGTGATTTTATTTTTTCTTTGTTACTGTTTTTGATATTTGGCAAAGACTATTCGCTGTTTTATTGATTACCCTCTTAAAGCCCTTCTTGAGAAAAAAGACCATTTTATAAATAAAACAGCAATTTTCACCTCAAAAAAAAAAAAAAAGAAGGGGGGTTGGATCCAAATCTTCACTGCTGACATTTAAAGAAAAAGAGAGCCACCTACTGGCCAATGCCTGCAAAGAACAAACAGAGTCCCCAGAAATGAACCCACACACCTATGGTCACATACTTTTTGACAAAGAAGCCAAAACTGTACAATGGAAAAAGGACAGCATCTTCAACAAATGGTGCTGGTCTAACTGGATGTTGACATGTAAAAGAATGAAAATAGACCCATACTTATCACCCTGTACAAAACTTAAGTCCAAGTGGATCAAAGACCTTAACATAAAGCCCGACACACTAAATATAATAGAAGAGAAAGTGGGGAAATGCCACAAACTCATTGGCACAGGTGACAACTTCCTGAACAGAACACAAACAGCTCAGGATCTAAGACCAACAATCAATAAATGGGACCTCATTAAACTGAAAAGCTTCTGTAAGGCAAAAGACACTGTCATTCGAACAAAACGGCAGCCCACAGATTGGGAAAAAAATCTTCACCAACCCCACATCTGACAGAGGGCTAATATCCAAAATTTACAATGAACTCCAGAAATTAAATGGCAAGAAACCAAATAATCCAATCAAAAAATGGGGAAGAGAGCTAAACAGAGTCCAACCCTAGCAAAGTCTCCGTAGAACTGTTTTCCTGGCAGGTTCTTCTACATTAAAATGGGCTTTTTTCCAGAAGAACTGACTTCATTTTGGAAGTCTCCATTCCCTACACTTCTCATCTGACAGAGAAAAATTCTCTCAGGTCCTTGCTGGTCGTGTCTTCTGAACCAGCTAAACATTCACATCGAGGTCACTATGTGTCCTTTCCCTCTAGCCTTCTGTAAGGAAGTTCTCTAAAGAAGGAGGAGTCTGTGTGTAGTCCCCTTAGGAGCTATTTACAACCAAGTTAACATCTTTTTGATCAGTAGATAAGGCCTTTGGAATGCACCATGACATTGAGCAAACCAACCCTGAGCTAGAGGTGCTGTTAACATAGCATGTAAACCACAGAAGACTCTCCACCTGCTGCTCTCCTGCTGAGACCAGCAACAATGGGCTTGCAAATGCGCTGACATGGTTGCCTTTTGATCATGACTCCAGGAGTTCAGGGAAATTCTTCAACAAGGGAACATGGCACTTGGGGTAACACAAACCCATATTCCAGGCAATGGTCACTTTTAATCAGTGTACAATAACTTAATTCTTATAGCCATTGAGCAAGATCCTCATTTTGCAGGGACATAGCTCAACAGCCCAGGGCTGCTTGATGTATCAGCCCCTTTGAATACTGCAGGACACTTGGAGGGAGGAAGACAATGTGCATCTGTGTGCAGAGCTGCCATGGAAATCTTCGAGAGTCATCAAATTCTTAAGAGTCAGCTGTTAATTATAAATTCCACCCTGATGTCAGGTCCTGCCAATTGACTCCATGGTCAGAAGAAAGTTGTCACTGTCACTTTGGATGAGGAACCTACTCACATGAATGTTGCCATGTCTGAGTCCTCAGGGGGAGCACAGGAATAGGTAAAGGATTTTTAATTACTATAGGGACAGACACGTGTCATCTGTGTATTTGGAGAAATCAAGTGATAGCAAGGCAACCAGCAGATCTTGGAATTGAAGCAGACTCCATCAGGGATTGTGATTATTAGATAAACTTGCTCTCTGTGTGATTGCTTAACATCTTTCAGATATGATGCCCTGTATTCTTGTGTTTATTTTTTTAACATAATATCCATCACCTTCATAGTTATATGATAGGAAAATATTAAAATATTTCCACATATCACCTTTCCCATAAAATACATATTGTCACATTGTGTTTCACATCTTAGATTTAATAACTTGTTTTTATGCAACAGAATTTTATAACCAAGAGTCGGGAATGGAAGGACTGAGACAGGAGCATGGGGTGAGGAGAGTTAGTGCTCAGCTATCTATCCTCCATACGTGACCACACTTATTGAACACACAGCAAATCCACACAGGAAAATCTGGTCCATGTGAGAAAGGCCCTAAGAGTCAGAGAGCATCACACAGCTGCACATGAAGACATGGCTGAGTACAGTACACCATGCAAACTGGAAATAACCAAGTTTGTCAAGCTTCAGGATTGAGTGTGAACATGGCCACACCCATGTTCTTCAAGCCTGTTGATTCATGTGCTGCACTAACCAGCGCCCAATGATGTAGAGCAGGACACAGAAACATAGTAACTTAGGAAGGCAGTCAACCCCAATGATCTGGCCAGCAGTCTAGCCAAATCAGTGAGCTTCAAGGTCAGGGTCTTCCTACAGGTACTGTAGGAAGGCATCAGACAGAGAGTACTCTGGGTGGCCACATACAAGTGCATAGGCAAACACATCTTGTGCTGGGGTTAGTGACAGCATTTAATAGCATAGGGATATTGGAATAGCAAAAGCCTGGACTTTAAGGTGAAAGATTTACATCAGATGTGACATGTCCTTGGGAACCCACCAAGGATGGATGACTTTTTTGATCCTAGGATTTTAGGCAGGGACATGCCCTGAGGCACCTGCCCCAGGATCCATGACAACAGATCACACAATCTCCAGACCACCTGCTCCTTCTCATCCCTCTGCAAGAAAGACTATAGAGGGACATTGCCCAGGGGCATGACTTGGAAGCACGTGGAAGCTTCTGCCAAAAATCATGTTGCCAATTCACTATGACAGGTGAAGATATTTAAGTCAAAATTCACATGGACAGATGCTCTCTCTCTCTCTCTCTCCTGCTCCTGTCTCACCTCCTCCTGGTCTGGCAGAGAAACTCGAATCACAGTCTCACCAGGAGGCTTCATCCTCTTGTATCGACCAGTTGTCATCTGGGGATGGATTCTCCCTGATATTCTGGAGCGCCTAGGCGGGGAGTTGTCTCCCCTTGGAGCTCAGAGGCTTCGGATTGGACAGAGCACTGAAGCGAGACCCTTGCAGGCCTAAAACATCTGAATGATGAGCCTAAGAAACTTTTCATCTTGTAAACAATTGGACTCTATAAACTATCTTAAGATCTGACAAATGAAATTCAGAGACTTTAAGACTGAAAGATTTGATGAAGAACAGTCATCCGTAGGGATCCAAGCTCAGAGGAAAATGTCCTTTTGAAAATCCTTAGGTTAGTGTTAAATGTTTGTATTATAGGTATTAGGGTGTTATAGATTAGGTTTTACAGTCAGGGTTGGGCTTTAGGATTTAGGAACTTTATAGGCAATTGTCAGGTAATTGTTAAGAATTAATAAATATATGCATGATAAATAAAAATTTACTGTTACAACATCTAAACACAACATGGGGTGGGGGAGAGAGAGAAAGGGAGACAAACAGACAGTGGGAGACAGAGATTTCTTGTTTCATAAATAGAACCCTAGATGCTGTCCACAGTCTGTCCAGGCTGTGATTCTGTGTGAAGCTAGCATATTCAGTGCTACCATCTAGAGAACTATTTCACTGTCCCAGACAGTCATGAAGCCTGGTTAGTGCCATGTTGCCTAGTCAGTGTGGTCTTTGAGCACATGGGAGGTGAGCACGCAGGGGCCAGAGGAAAAAATCACTGCATGATTTTGTATGTGTTTGTGAACTCTGACAGGCAAGTTGGCATCTTATCAATGGTGTCTTAGGGTTTTATTGCTGTGAAGAGACACCGTGGTCAAGGCAACTCTTATAAAAGAAAACATTTTATTGTGACTGGCTTACAGTTTCAGAGATTTAGTCCATTATCATCATGGCAGGAAGTACAGTAGATGACTCCAGACATGGTGCTGGAGAAGCCAAGAGTTCTACATTTTGATCCGAAGGCAGTCAGAGGAAGACCACCTCCACACTGGGCATATGACTTCGAAGCCCTTCCTCCAAAGTGACACACTTAACCTGACAAGGCCACAACTCCTCCAACAAGAACATGCCTCCTAACAGTGCCACTTCCTATGGCCAACCATTTAAGCACCTGAGTTTATGGGGGCCATTCCTATTCAAAAGACCACAGATAGCCAGGTTTTATTTTCAGATAATTGTGTTTGTAAAACCAAAATTGCATCTTTAATTTTTTTAAATTTATCATCAATGTGTGCAAGTGTGTGTGTGTGTGTGTGTGTGTGTGTGTGTGTTTGTGCACATTTAAAAAGTTTAAATAGAGTTATCCTGCATAACAGACTATTTTTTTCCAGAAGACATCGGCTGAAAAATGAAAAGCCCAGTATGGCCAGGCACTTAACACCAGCATTCAGGTGGCAGTGTCAGCTAGATCTCTGTGAGTTCAAGCCCACTGTTCCATATAGTGACTTCCAGGCCAAGCTAGGCCTACTTAGAAAGACTCTGTTAAAAATTTAAAATAAAAAGCCCAGTGCCATGTTTAGAGTATGTCTTCTTGAGTTATTGGTCACTTTCAGTTTGCTGACTCTGCTTCATACTTAAGGTAAAGGATGTAAACTCTCAGCTTCCTGCTCCTGTCGCCACTTGCTGGCATGCTTCCCGTCATGGTAGACTCTTATTCCTTGGGAAATAGCAAAATAAAGTCTTTTCCCTACAGGTTTTTTCTGCTTCTGGCATTTTATCACAGCAGTAAAAAAAAAGAAAAAAAGAGTCACTAAGGGGGCTGGGGCAGCCAGAAGAAACACACTCAAGTGCTCACCCTTGCTGCACAGAGGGCACCACTCAGATGAGCGAATGTGTGATGAAGTCATGGGAAAGATGAAGAATGCATTGGAGAGATGAGAGAGAAAGCAAAGCTGAGTGGTTTGTTCACTGTGGAGAGAGGTGGAACTGGATATCCAGGCCTGGGTTGCTGCCAAGGCCCATGTCTGGGTCTATGGCCCTATCACATCCAGGGTCTGTGCTGACGTCTGTGGCCTGTGGTGCCAGCAAAGGCCATGCAGATGTCGGTGGTCATGGCTGCTTGAGACCATGTTGAGGACCAGGAAACATACTGATCTGAGTGGCCTGCACTGCTACCTGAGGCCATGTTAACATCTGGGCCTGTTTTACCACTAAGGGCCATGTCTGGAGCCATGTTTGGGTTCTTGATCCTATTGCAGCCAGGATCTGTGTTCATGTCCAATGCCTATGTTACCACCAAAGGTCATCCAGATACCCCTTGTCTGGGCTGCTGCCTATGGCCATGTTGATGTCTTGGTACTGTTTTGAGCTTGCCCTTCTCTATGCCTGTGGAGCATGGGAGAGCTGGCTTTGGTGGTATGTATGTGGCAGAGCTGGCTCCAATGGCGTGAGTTTGGGAAAGCTGCCCCTGGCCCTTGTCTGGGCAAAGCCAAAGAGCTACTGGCCTACAGGCTCAGGAGTGGTGAAGGGCTCTCCCACTCAGCTTCCACTCAGGCCCAGATTCAGGGCTTTGAGCTGACCCACCTCAACATCTACCTTACCTGTGAACTGCTGGAGCACATAAAGGAGCAGGCCCTGCAGATCCAAAGCTGCAAGATCTCCCTGATACAGGGCAACCAGAGGATCTCCAGAGGAGTCCCAGTGAGGATCCAGTATTTGGTAGTGTAGCAGAAGCCAGAGATCTTTAACCAAACCAATGACTAAGTGGCGCTCACAGGGGCTCACAGAGACTGTAGCGCCAGTCACTGAGCCTGCAAGGGTCTATGCTAGGTCCTCTGTATATATGTTATGGTTATTGGCTTGGTGTTTTGCAGGGACTCCTGACAGTGGGAATAGGTGGTCCCCTTCTCTTGGGAGCCTTTTCCTCCTTAGGGTTGCCTCACCCAGCCTTGATGTGAGAGTTTTGGGCCTGGTCTTACCGCAACTTGATATACCAAGTTTAGTTGATGTCTCTGGGAGGCCTGCTCTCTGAATCTGGGGAAGAGGAGAGAAGTCGATGAAATGGCAGGAGTGGAGGGAGGGGAAGCTGTGGTCAGGATAGATTTTTTTTTTTTTTTTAGAGTAAATGATTTCAGGACATTAGATTTTCTTCCTCTTAATTCTAAGTTTCTTCTCAAGTTAGTGTTTTCATTGCCTGAATGGACTATTCACTAGGTGGATTTATTCCTTTTCTCTTGCCTGATTGGGTTAGTGTTCTAGTGACTGGAGTGGGGTGGCCAGTCTCCTGTGAGGTGGTTGTTTTGACTCCTCCCTTCTGTCTTCAGAACAGATCACATCTAGATTAAACCAAAGAGCATCCACTGGCAGATTTTATAAGACTGGGGGCTGACCACTGATACAGAGGGTGGCTTTTCTTTGGGCCTCTCACAGGAACAGTTACTTCCCTACCTTTATGTGTGTCAGCATTAGCCTTCCTTCTTTCTCTCTAAAATACACCCCCTTTTTTCTTCCAATATTTAGACATTTTCAAGGAGAAGTAACTTCTCTTTCATTTTCAACACTTTTAGACTCACATTTGTTGCTATTTTGTCAACAAACAGCTGTGGTGTTTTACTTTCTAGAGAAGCTGAAATAAGAAATTTTAAATTTTTTATCTTAGCTAAATTTGGAAATGCATGACTGTATCCCAACACCTAGAAGACTAAGGCAGGAGACCTGTGATTTCATGGCCAGCCTGAACAATAGAGTGAGACTTTGTCACAAGGCAAAATCTTACTCCTTAAAAAGTTTGGAAGAAAAGAAATGCTGCTACCATCTGGTTTGACTTCCTTTGGTTTAATTCTAACCTCAGGATGAAGCAGAAATTAATACCAGATGAGCAAAATACACCTTTATCAATAAACTACAATGAAAAGAGAAGATATAAAATGCTTTGTTGTGACTGTTTAAATCTAAAATTAAAAATCATGAATAAGGAAAATGTGTTACTCTGACAGATTAGCTTGTGTCCCACTGTAGTATTAGAGTGAGTCATGGACAGGAGAAAAAAAAACAAACAGAGTCGAGCTAACAATGGAAACCGAACTGAAGAATACCATCACCAATAAATTCCATGGCAAAATCAGAAAATTTGAGGATGATAAGGGTTCAATAGTGTAAGAGTTGGACAGTAAAAAATTATGATTAGAAAAATAAGAATGAGTTTGCTACTGAAGGAGGTAAAGACAATATTAATATATGTTATCATCACTTGAGGACAGTTAACACTTTTGATATGTATGTATCTGGACACAGGTCACCATTGAGAGCTAAGGACCTTCATTAAGGCACTCAATTGGCAGCAGTAAAGACCTTGGGGAGCTTATTATTTTTGCAAAGAAACATCTCTTCCTCCATTAAGAGTACTGTGGTCATGAAGATGTGGGAAGCCTGCTTCCGAAAGGGAGTCTGGTAAGTGTAGACTGGGGGGTGCTTTGCCATCTAGAGCAGAGGACATAGATGAGGAAGTGAGGTGGTGCTGGGCACATGACATTAGAACTATAATCTATTGCGGGGCTTTCAAGGATCCCACTTAAGATTTATGAATAAAGACATGGAGACATCTATGCAGTTTAAGGCTGTTGGCCTTTTGCTGGGAGAGCCCCTGCCAGCTAGCTACTAACTTAACCTGACTTGTCCAGTACTCTATCTCTCCACGAGGCTCTTGCTGCCTACCTCCCTTCCCTCTCCTCTTCCCTGTACAAGTGTTTCAACATTCAGTTCTTATTCATCAGGATTTTCCAACTAGGCTAGGATAATGTAAACTGTTTTCTCTTAGTGTCAGCAATTCCTGGAACCTTTTGAATTTTTCCCATGTTTTAGCAACCTCTGGTACATCTTTCCAGCTGATAACACAATATTTTCCTCATCATCCCATTTCTTAGTGCGGCTAGCAAACATACTCTCTGTTAACTTAATGCTCATCATTGAAAGTGTCTAGTCATCCCTATGTACATCAGGTAATGTCAAAAACTACTTTTTTACTCTTTTATTACCATTTATGCTGGCTAGTTTTTTTTTTTACTTGTAAATCATATTTATGCATGATTTATACATTTTTGTCTAACAGGGTTAATGATGTGAATGTGATACC
Organism: Lophiomys imhausi; assembly: GCA_907164525.1. Classification (NCBI taxonomy): domain Eukaryota; kingdom Metazoa; phylum Chordata; class Mammalia; order Rodentia; family Muridae; genus Lophiomys; species Lophiomys imhausi. Next base: position 2,378,169 of record CAJQZJ010032443.1, read on the forward strand.
AAAGCAGAGTGCCAAGCTTAAAGTGTAAATTCTCAGGAAAATGACTAAATAACAGAACATAGATGCTAATAGTTGATAATAGAGTCTTAGTAGTTAAAGAGTTTCATCATTAAAATGCTCTAGATAAGCATTACAACTAGGTGGATAGGAAAAGCTTTCACATCTTTGGTTAGCACCTCTACTCCTGCATACAACCCACATGCCAGCTCTCACTGTGAAATTGCTGCTCGGTTTGAACTCCCCACCCATAGAACAAGCCATTCTGATGAAATGAAAGAGAAAGAACATGCACCCCACTATGTTCCCAGCAAAACCACACAGCACAGACTCATGCTGCAGGGTTCCAAATGGTCCAGGCTATTTTAGAACAACAGTATCTATTTTTCATTCTGAATTACTGCAATTTCAGGCACAGCTGTTACACTGAAAATTATAATGGTCAACATTTAATCAACAGAATCTGTACTTCCCTCTCTCTTGTCAATCAATCATTTGCTTCACTTAACCATAAAAAAAAAAACCCTCAAACTTATTTGGCAGTTAGTAACTTTAAAAGCTTTGATTTATTTATTATTATTTTTTTTTATAAATACTTTATTTTTTTTTCTTCAAGTTACATCTCAGTAACAAACCCCTCCCTATTCCCCTTCCTAACCCGCCCTTCCACCCTCTTCCCTCGCTGGCTAGTTTTATGTCAACCTGACACAAGAGAACTTCAACTGAGAAAATGTCTCTATAAGAGTGGGCTGTGGACAGGCAAGCCTGTCAGGCATTTTTTAAAATTAGTGATTGTTGGGGGAGGGTTCAACCCATTGTGGGTGGGGAGTCCTCTGAGGTGACAGGCCTGGTTGTATAATGAGTCAGGCTGATCAAGCTGGGAGCCTCCAGTCAGTGAGCAGCACTCGGCCATGGGCTGTACAGCTCCTGCCTCCTGATTTCTGCTTCTTTGAGTTCCTGCCTTAGCTACCCTCAAGTCAGTACACTAAGCCAGATAAACCTTTTCCTCCCAAGGTCCTTTTGGTCATGGTGTTTCATCATAGCAATGTCATAAATAAAAATCACTAATATTAAGAAACACCTAATAGTCTGTCCAAGGCTCACTCTGATAGAGACATTTTCTCAGTTGAGGTTCCCTTGTGTCAGGCTGAAGTAAGACACCATTTTAACCGTGTGACTTTAGAACTGGTGTGCAATGGGGAGTTTTGGTTTATCATTGCCTATTGCACCTGGCTAATTGTAAGATATAACAAGGAATGATATATGTGGTCAAAATAGATGAAAGAAGATAAAAAAATCTTCACATATTACTGAGCAAAAGAGCATGTTAAACACAAAGTACTGGCATTACTCAGAAAGCACTATTATACACACTATATAACAGCAACCACTGACAAATAAGATTATCAAGAAAAATAAATTAGTACTCATAAAAATTCAGACTTAAAGCAACTGTTAACAGAATTCCAGGCGGACTATGTTAACATACATCTGTAATCCCAGCAGTCAGGAGGCTGAAGCAGAACTGACTAGAGCTCAAGACCAACCAGGGCACACACGATGACCTTGTCTCCAAAATCCAAATCCAAGCAAACCAAAACTCCACAAGTCCACAATTATGAAGTTTAGGAATCACTCAACCCATAAGATTTCGCATCAGACCTCCACTATGCGGGGTTCACAAGTTCATTACTGTAGAACTAAGATTCTTAAGTGTAACCTAGACTGGATCCATTCGGCTGCTGTGTTAAACCAACACACATGTTCTTAGAAACGGAGCAGTCAGTGTACCTTCTACCGAGTGCTTACTGATGGAGCATTGCAGTCTGTTGTGCTTGTCCAAAAGAGAAATCCCGTGGACCTTTCAGACAAGTCCTGGAAAAGATGCACCAAGGTTCTTCCTCTGTCCTAGGAGCAGCTCTGGCCGCTGTCCCTCCCCCTTACCCCCTCCAGCGTCACAGAATCCACTCCCAGGCCACGGTAACTTCCCTGCCTCCACTCCGCTCATTCCGCAGGTGTTTCGCTTCCCTTTGTGGTTACAGTTTCCTGTCTCTACGAAAAATGAAAAGCAAAAGTTTTACAAAACTGCTCTACGCAGATTTGAATTTGTGTCTCGAGGAATATTTTGGGGGTGGAGTGAATGCCCAGTCCCAGTGAGTGACGAATCTGAAAGTGAAGGGAAAATGCGGCGCTTGCAGGGTCAACTGAGCGGTGTGGGGGAGCGCGCCCCCTGCTGGCCACGCGTGGCCGGACCTAGCCCACATCCTTGTATGAGTGTCAGTCCTATTCCCCTCCAAAACCGGCCTGGTGCTAGAATATCACTGTTCTCTGAGATTATATTGTTATAGAAAAGATCAAGTCTCCAGCTTCAGGCAGCATATGTGTTCTTCGGGCAATGAGCAGCTGAAAGGAAAGAATGAGGTTTTGTGCCTTCGGCCTGTTGCTAGGTTGTACCTCCTGACACCATCCCTTATCCACACTGTGGGGCAGGCCCTGGGCAACTCTGGGCAGGGCTGCAGTGATAATGATAGGGAAGTGGGTCTGGACTGGTAGAGAGTTAATTCAGCTTAACAGTTCATTCTAGTTATTACATTACCTCTAACTTTCACGTAAGTGTGAAAATACCTCACACCGCTGTAATAAATAAATATGGGCAGCCCTTCCCATGGCCGTAGAGGTTTCACAAGTACTTACGAACTTTTAGTGTATTCTGATGTCAAATGACAGACAATGAGGCTTCCTCATTGAGCCGTGTGAATGTTGGCAGAATTTGGTTGTAATAAACATAATTTCAAATTTGAGATCGTTGCCCTGGGTTTGTGTGTGCGCCTGAGGACATATGAACAATGATCAGGTAGAAGGAGAGGTGTCAGTTTGGAAGGGTGTCCCCTCCTACCCACCCCATCTCCGACCCCCATCCAAATCTCCACACATGGCTGGAAGGGTTTCTTGAATTGCCCCAGGTGATCCCTCTATAAGCTGTGGATGAACAGGGTCCTATGAACTTTTTGACAGATTCTTTTTGTCTTTTGTTTTTATGTTAGTTTTTGTTTGGTCGGTTGTTTTGGTCTGGTTTGGTTTTTTGTTTGTTTGTTTTTGTTTTGTTTTAGTTTGTTTATTTTGTTTCTTTTGGACTGTATGGCATGAAGGTGCCTGCCTAGGCCAAGAGTTATAGTGGTTTTGGGGCAGTCCTATGTGGTGATAGGGAAGCAAGTTCTCTTAGCTCTGAGCCTCTCAGTACTTCTTCTTTGACTTTTGTCTTTCTGTCTTCCACTATTGTTTTACCAGCAGGGGGTAAAGGGAGGGGAGGCTTGGCAATTCCTGAATTCCTTTATGTGTTCCAACATGATCTTTTTTGTTACTAGGGTATTCTAGAAGATAAAGAGCTAATATATAATAAGAAAAACTAATTTTATACACACACACACACACACACACACACACACACATATAATGGAAACTGAATTTGGGTGATGTGTGCACTTTGTATTGCAGGAAACTTTTATTTCCAGCATTTATTAAATTTCTACTGTCCCTGCCCCTAGAGGCATTGCAGATGTGGCTGCTATGTCACATGTGCATCAGTAGGAGGGAGAGAGGAGAAAGGCTATATTTACATTCAGTGTTCTGACCTGTGAACATCTGAATGAATAGTAGCATAACATTCCTGGAAAAAAAAAGCAACTTGGATACCAACACAACATTGGCACCATGAAGTAGCCTGTGATGACTATCAGACCAGTACCAGGCAAGCACCAGATGGGCTCCCAGGACAGGAAACAAGCCAGAAACTAGAATTCTGTCTGGTCCTGGATGTGGAGGTTGTGGAGACTCAGCCCTGGAGTGAGAGCTGGTGAAGATGGGATCACAAGAGCAGGAGAGCTGTCCCTGCCCCTCACGTGCTGCTGTACTCAGGAGAGCAGGCCCTGGACCTTTCCTGGATAGCACACTACAACTGGTCCTGGATTGTGGGGTTGTGGGAGAGCCAGCCCTGAGGGAGTGAGTGCAGGAGAGCCAGCCCTGCCTTTAGTCTGCTATGTGGTGGTGTTGGCTAGGGAGAGATGCCCTCCCCTCCCTTTTGCCCTCACCACCATTGGCCGACGGGAGATCTGGCCCAGATTGGGTCACAAGAGCAGGAGAGCTGTCCTGCCCTTCACATGTTGCAGCACTAGGGAGAGCAGGCCCTGCACCTTTCCATAGTAAAACTGGCCATCCAAGTGGGGGTTTGCCTGTCCAGAACCAGGGCTTTGAGTTGGCCCACCCCATCATCCACCCCATGGATGAACTTCTGGAGTGCAAGAAGAGGCCAGTTCCACAACCCAAGACTGCAGGATCTCCATGACACAGGACAGTAAAGCATATCTGAGAGGAGTTCCAGTGAGGTCCCAGTATTGACAAAGTAGCAGAAACCAGAGGCTTCGTACCAAGGAGTCATTGTAATGAACATTTGCAAGCAAAATGTGTGGACAAAAGGGAATATTTGTGGGACACAATGAGACACACTGCAGCTTCCACAATGAGATTTTATTTTTTATTTTGGGACAGATTGCAAGGGTGGGTCTTCAGAGAGGTGGGAGATGAGAGGGAACAGGGTGCATGATGTGAAATTCAAATAATAAATTTTTTCAATTAAAAAAATCACTCATATTCACAATTAAAAAAAAAATTCTATTGTCAAGCTAGGAATAGTTCCTCCCAACAACTAGCCAGCCTGTCACTCACACTGCTCCCTCCTGTGTATGGAAGCAGAACTGTAATCTTAGTGCCTACCATGGTCTTTATACCCTGAGTCAGGAGACTCCTACCTTGACCAAACAACACATCTAGATGCAGCCACATTGACATCTATTTAATATGTGAAGCAAATTGCTACCAAGTGTGCCGAGTTTCTGAGTGTCTGGCTTGGTCTTGCTGCTAGCCACCCTTGCACTCATCTACATGCTTTTGGAGAAAGGAGCATGAGGCAGTTGCAGCCTGCTTCCAGAGGATTCAGAGCCCCTCCCCTCTCCTTTTACTTCCAGTCATGTGTGTCTTTAAATGACAGATGAAAAATGGAGGGGGGGGGGTTCATTTATTGAAAATGTTGTGATCATCACTTTTTTTTCTTTGTTTTCCTTTATTTCAATTAGATTTTTTTTCTCACACAATGTATCCTGATTATGGTTTCCCCTTCCTCTGTTCCTCCCAGTTCCTCTCTATCTTTCCTCCCATCCAGATTCACCCCTTCTTTGTCTCTCATTAGGAAACAAAGAGGCTTCGAAGGGATAAAAATAAAATGATAAAATAAAGTTTAAAAATAAATTTGATTTTAAAATAAGATAAATTTTTTAAAAAATCCTTACATAAAAGAATGAGACAAGGACCTTCCAAAAATGCCACTGAGTTTATTTTCTGTTGCCCATCTACTGCACATACAAAGATGCTAGCACATATGGGTGAAGACTATGTGGGCACCAGCCTGACTTCTCCATGTTCAATGAGTTGTGTAGGTGTTGTCTTCAGCAATGGGCTTTGCCACAAGTTTTTGGAGAGCAACCTATAGTCTCAGCAACAGCCTGGATTGCTTGAAAGTTCCCATAGGACCCCTCTGACCAATAATTCAGTTAGATGCAACCCACTCCCAGTATTGAAAGCTTAATTTAAGATCCTGTCTCTCCTATTATTTGGTGATTTCATTTAGACTACCTTCATATGAAAATATTTTAGAAAGTTTTTACGGCATTGTTTCCACACTACTTATCAAATGACCCTTAATTTTAGCTATCTTCTCACCATACCCCCTCCCTCATCCTCCAATTTTCCCCTCCCAGACTTGATCTTCCCATTCCAGACATCCCCCATCTATCCATAACCATCCTATTTCCCTTTCCTAGGGAGATCTATACATTCCCCTAATCCCTTACTTTATCCCTACCCTCTGTGGTTCTACAGATTGTAATAGTTTGGTTATTATTTACTTGACAGTGTCGTATAAATGTATACTTGTCTTTCTGGGTCTGAGTTACCTCACTCAGAATAACTTTTTTTTTAGTTCTATTGATATATATGCAAATTTTGTGATTTTATTTTTAATGGCTGAGTAATATCCCATTGTGTAAGTGTACCACAAAATTGACATGTCTTGTTTTGTATACTTTTAATCCTTTTAGTACTGTTATCAGTAGATTGAATTTTTTAACCTTTTTTTAAAGATATACCAACTTCCTATTGTCATTCAGTTCATGGATTTGATAATTTCTTTCTTCCAGCTGTGCTGGCTTCTTTTGTGGCTGATGGTACTTTCCTAGTTAGGTTTTGTAGTATTTTTATTTCTCCTTTGCATCTCCCTACTGTTTTATCTTTGTTTTTGGTTACCACAAGGCTTATAAAAAACATATAAAAGTTATGATATGCTCACCTAATGTAACAGATCCTTAACTTTAATTGTCTATAGAGATGCTCTGATTTTGCATTAAATCCTAAGTTATGCCTGATATATTTTATATTGATATATTGTATGTCTGTTTATACTGTGTGTCAACTAACGATTATAATTATAATCATTTTTACTGACTTTCCTTTTTTAACATTTTAACTGGAGTTCAAAGTGATGACTGTTCACTCTAACCTACAGTACCAAAATATCTTGACCTTGGACATGTATTTATTGTTATCCTTATCAGTAAGTTTTAAATTTTCATACCTTCTTACATTTTAACTTGAAAATCACTAGTTAGTATTTCCTCTTAGGTTGTTCCATAGCAGGGCATTCCATCAGCTTTTGCTTGCTTGGAATACTGTTCTTTATCTCTGTTATTTATGAAGGACAACTTGGTCAGGTATTGTATTCTTATCTTACTTTGTTCTTTCTTTTGAAACCTTGAGTGTGTCCTCCTACTCTTTCCTGGATTGAGAGGTTTTGTTGAGAAGTACACTGGTATCCTTATGGCGCTTGTCTTATGTGAGACAAGTGTTCACCCTCAAGGAAACAGTTGCTACAAGATTCTCTTTCTGTCATTGTCCTGCTGAAATTTTAAGTATAATGTGTCCCAGAGACATGTTTCACCTAAGCATGGGAATACAACCCAAAGGATGCATAATTTGGTGACTTTTTTATTGTTCCAAACATCGCAGAGTTTGGGACTTACTTACACAAACCTAGATGTTAAAATCCACTACACACTGAGGATACATGAAGTGGCCTCTCACTCCTGGGTACAAACCATGACAGACTGCCACACTGAAGATTGTAGACAATTGTAATATAATGATTAGTACTTATGCTAATACACTTAAACATACTTCAAATAGAAAATTACATTAAATATAACTATAAAATGTTAAACAGTACACAGTGTAAGGTATTTCCCATGAATGAGATGTTCAGTAACACAAGTTGATCTGAGATGGAGAAGCTGTGAGTGGAGGCCAAGACCTAAATGTCACTGTGTGCTCCTGAAGACTTTCTAACACTGGAGATGTAATCTGCACTCTATTTGTTTTTCAATATTTTATTACTTTAAAAATAAAGCAGCTGAGCTAACCCAGACTCAGAAGGATGCACATGGTATCTATTCACTTATAGTTGGATTTTAGCCATATAGTACAGGGTATCTATACTACAACCAATGCACCAAAGGGAACATGGACATAGACTTTTTTTTTCTCTCCCTGTCAATGAGACACTTTTTCCTAGTGGTACTGCCTTGTAGGCCCCCAGTGTATGAGGAGGCTCTTGGCCCTCATTGCTGAACTGGGGCAGGGGACTGTTATGTAGGGACACTCCACTCCAAAGGAGTGGGATGAAAGGGTTAGGGGGTAGAGGGTGGGTGGGTGTGATGGGATGGTGTTAAGCATTCTAAATGTTAATTGGTCCTGTTTGCTGTCTGTTACTTAATTGATTCTGATTGGTTAAATAAATGCTGAGGCCTGGAGATTGGACAAAGACAGAGGTAGGCAGGACTGAGGTTCGCAGGCTTTTTAGAGATACAGAGCATCTTGGGAAGAGGAAGGTCACTGGAGAAGAAGCCCGGAGTAAACAAGGAAGACAGGCCATGGGGTAGATTAAAGAAGATCCTTCCACATGGCCTAGAACATCGGCTTAGCATGGAGAATAATAGTCCAAAGGGACGTATGTATATATGGGGTCATATTTGGGTATTAGAATTATGAGCTAGCTTAGATGGGCTAGGATTGCACAACACAGGCCTAGACTTATTAAGATCCACCCGGTGTCTGTGTGTATTCATTCATAATGGCCGGATTTACATAAGGATTTACACTGCTAAAACAATTAAAGATAATATAAATACTGGTTAAACAGTTTAATTAGCTATATTTTTTTCTACAAGGGTGGGACTGGGAGGGGTAGAAAGAGGACACTATGATGGAGATGTAACCTGAAGCAATAAATAAATTAAAAAAAAATAAAGCACCTAAAAAAAAATAAAGCAGCTTAGTTTACTATTACATCTTTACTTTATAAACATTTTTAAACTCTTTATATCTTTTTAATAGCACTCAGCTTAAAAGAAGCACAAAATACAAAAAAAACCCACTCTATGTATTTCTCCTACAAGCTTTTTTTCCAGTTTCAACATTAAAATTTTTTTTACTTTCAATTTTTTTATAAAAATGTAGACAGGTGATCAGGATGCTCATCCCTCCCCCATCCTGGCCCCCTGGAAGTTCTGTCATGATCCCTGGCAGCTGTCTCCTGTGCTTCCTCTGGCATCACCCTGAAGAAGCCCCTGCAGTTCCTCTCAAGGACTTGTCGGTCCCTCCAGAAGTCCATCAGTGTTTGTTTGAGGTCTTCTATTTTTCCTCACAGATTCCCTTTAAGTAGATAGGGCTCCATGAGCATTCCTCTGCAACAAAGAAATCCTGGCAGCAATGAGGTCATGATTTCAAACATTTTTGGAGTTGACACATGAAAATTATCCATGTTATAGAGTAGCAGGTGATGTCTTCATCTATGTCTACCTTGTACAATGTTTAAATCAGAAAAACAAAACAAAACAAAAAAACACATGTCCTGGGACATCTAGCATTTCTTGGCAGTGAAAGTATTCAAAATGTTTTTCAAATGTGAAGTATATTATCATTACGGTGTTTAAACTTTTTAAGGAAATTGGTGGATTTCTCTTCTCTGTTTGCTTTTCTTTTATTTCCTCTTCAGTTATGTGTTCACTGAATAATATGAATTTTTCAGCTTTGTTATGCTCTATGACAACACCATCATGTTTGTGGTTTTTTATTAACTGAAATGTCATGTGCAGAACATAGTTATATTCTGCTCTTATCTCTCAAAACTGCTAGAGGTGTCTCCCATAATTTGTATATCCATGTGTTTGATTCAGTACCACAGCTTCTTGTGCTTTCTTCTTTTTTCTGATCACATTATGTCCACTTCTAAAAGTAATATAAAGAGGATCCAAGATGGCGCCGACCATAGAGCAGTGCATCTGAGTAGTAGGTGAATGAGATTAGTCATTGTGGAGTGAATGTGAGGTCCCCTAGCCTACAGTGAAACACAGACGGTGTCTGAATTCCCACAGCGAACATTGAGACCGGTCACCAGGTAAAAGAGCCCACGCAGTTCCCGGGAACACAACCCTGAGATCAGCCAGCTCCGTCACCGGTCTGGAGAGGAGCTCTGGCTAGAGATCTAGCCCAGGAGCAGATCCAGCCCACGGCTCCAGCCACAGACCAGCGGCCCCGCCTGTCTGCCTGATATCCAGCCTGCACTCCAGCTGCACCACAAGAGCAAAGGTAAGTGAGATTATTTTTTTCCGGAGTTTCCAACATGGTGGCACAGTGTGCACTGTAGCCGAGAGGCAGAGACCTAACCCAGTCACAGCAAAGCAATTAGGAGCCAAGACTGCCTGCAAACAGAGCCCGGGACAGTGTGTTCTCCACAAATACTGGGGCGGGTGGGTCACTCACCCTAGCACCCAAGCATCTGAGGCAGTCAGCAACAGGCGCATTGAGGCCAGCATCTGTTGTGGGTGGAGCTCCCTGCCTGCATAGTCAGCCTAGCTGGGGAGCCAGAAGGACTGGGTCAGTGAGAGGAGAACACAGACCCAACCACAGCTCTACCTGCCTTTCTGAGGAGACCTGTCAGCTCCCAGGTCCTCAGAGGCTAGCCCTCTCCCCACTCCAATCCCCTCTATATTGGTCCAATTGGGTCACAAGCAGTTGAGGAGAGCAGCAGCCACCCTCCTCTCCGAGAGCCAGTCAGTCTATTACAGGAATCTGCCCGCCATCTGGAGGTAAACACCAGGATCTCAGGATCAGCCAACCCCCAGGGCAGGGAGTTTTCCTGAGCACCAAGGTCAGGTAACAAAAGAAACAAACAGATAACACCTGGGTCCATCTGATGACAAAAGGTCAGCGCAAGAACATGGTAAAAAAAAAACCCAAAACAATAGGATGTCTCCAGATCCTAGCAATAATGCTACAGACAACTCTGGACAGCTGAACCCAATTGAAGCAAAGGAAAATGACATTAATCCTACGCTTATATTAATAATAGAAGGCCTAAGGGAGGAAATCAAATACCTCAGAGAGCAACAACAAAGTACTGCAAAGGAGGTGATGGAAATGAATAAAGCACTTAAAGGAATGGAAAACCTGAAAAGGGAAGTTGAAGCAATGAAGAAAATCCAATCTGAGACATCCATAGAACTGGAAAACCTTAAGAAAAGAATCGGAACTACAGACACTAGCATCACCAACAGAATATAAGAGATGGAAGAAAGAATTTCAGGCTCAGAGGATAAAATTGAAGAAATGGATACATCTGTCAAAGAAAATGTCAAATCTAAAAAAGTCCTGACACAAAACCTTCAGGAAATCAAGGACACAATGAAAAGACAGTATCTCAGAATAATAGGAATAGAAGAAAGAGAAGAGTCCCACCTCCATGGACCAGAAAATATCTTCAACAAAATCATTGAAGAGAATTTCCCAAATCTAAAAAAAGAGATGCCTATAACCGTACAAGAAGCTTACAGAACCCCAAATAGATTAGACCAGAAAAGAAAATCTTCCCGCCACATAATAATCAAAACACTAAATGTACAGAACAAAGAAAGAATTTTAAAAGCTGCTAGGGAAAAGGGTCAAGTAACATATAATGGCAAACCTATCAGAATCACACCTGACTTTTTCTTCAGAGACTCTAAAAGCCAGAAGGGCCTGGACAGACATCTTGCAGACCCTAAAAAACCACAAATGCCAGGCCAGACTACTATTCCCTGCAAAATTGTCAATCAACATAGATGGAGAAAACAAGATATTCCATGACAAAGCTAAATTCAAACAATATCTATACACAAATCCAGCTCTACAGAAGATGTTAGAAGGAAAACTTCAACCCAAAGAGGTTAACTACACACAAGAAAGCACAGGAAGCAAATAGCATGCCTGCAGCAAAAACAAAAGGAAAGAACCTCACTCACACACTATTTCTACCAACATCAAGATGGCAGGAAGTAACAATCACTGGTCATTAATATCTCTCAACATCAATGGACTCAATTCCCCAATAAAAAGGCACAGGCTAGCAGAATGGATGCGAAAACAGAATCCCACATTCTGCTGTTTACAAGAAACACACCTCAGCAAAAAAGATAGACATTGTCTCCAAGTAAAGGGCTGGAAAAAGATATACCAAGCAAATGGACCCAAGAAAAAAGCTGGAGTAGCAATTCTAGTATGCAACAAATTGGATTTTCAACCAACATTAATCAAAAGAGATGGGGAAGGACACTATATACTCATCAAAGGAAAAATCCACCAAGATGAAATTTCAATGCTAAACATCTATGCCCCAAATGTAAAACCACCTACATTCATTAAAGAAACACTACTGAAGCTCAAATCCCACATTGAACCTCACACATTAATAGTGGGAGACTTCAACACACCACTCTCACCACTGGACAGATCAACAATGCAGAAACAAAACAGAGAAATAATGAACCTCACAGATGTCATGAATCAAATGGACCTAATTGATATCTACAGAACATTTCACCC
>CAJQZJ010032443.1:2418203-2436413 GCA_907164525.1 Lophiomys imhausi
GGAGGAGGAGGAGGAGGAGGAGGAGGAGGGAGGGAGGATGCTACCTGGTAAATGACACAGAAAAAGACATGGACAGGAAGGTTTAAATAGGATGCAATCTTATCAAAATCAGAATGAGATACCACTTCAGACTCACTAAGAAAACTATAATCAAATAAGGAGATAATACATGTCAATGAAACTGTGGAGAAACTGAAGCCTCATCCATTTCTGGTTTACTACTGTGCTAACAACAGAGAATTCAGACTCAAGCAGCCTGATGTTCTGGGAGAGAAAGCCAATGCAAATCCGCAGAACAGAGCTATGGATTTTCTGACAGAATCATTTATATTTGCAAAGACCCATAGGCTCAGGACAGGGAGTAAAATAGAGAGACACCCACAAGTAACCATCATGTTAGAACTAATAGAAGTGTGTGAGAGATGTTGAAGCAAGCCCTGAAAGAGGGATTGGGGCATGCAAGCAAGAGCTAAGTCAAAGGATTGGCAAATGGATGTTTTATGAGTAAAACATAAGGGTTGGAATGAAATCAAAAATTTCTTCCTTGGTTTAGGAGTGGAGGATGAGAAGCCCACTAGGTACTGAATGTTCCTGTTGGAAGTCAGAACTAGAGGACTACATTTAATGTCTTAACACGGGAAAGGAGCTAGATTTCTGTGTAGTCAGTTTCCTTAGCTGTAAATTTTAAGTGACTATGTGGTACTATGTCATAAAACTGTGGTTAATTGTTTTATTTAGATGATTTTCTCAGAATGGTACCTGGCTGCTAGTAAGTGATCCTTGTACCTCAACTTTTTCTAGGAAATTTTAGTAACAGTTAGAACATTCTAGATTTATGAACAAAAGCAAAGTCATTCCAAGAGAACTAGTCAGAGACTTTGTAAAGCTAACTTCATTTCTCACAAGGAAGAAGAAGAGAGAGTCATTTGCCAGATGTCTACAGCAAGCTTTTTGCCAAAACATCTGAGCTACAGATAGCACCATTGCTCTTGGCAACAAGCTGCCTGGTTGCAAGGCCACACCTTACTCAGCACTTTTCTGTTTCTCTTTGTGTTCATACAGTTAAAAGTTTGTAACAGAATAATGTAAGGCAGCCAGAAAAAAAAAAAATTCCATGTTCTGAGAAGATTGAAGGGTCCTTTCAGTCAGGCTGGAGGGGACTCCTTACTCCATTCTTCAAATCCAGTTTGACATCTTTGTGTTTGGTTTCCTTTTCTCCTGTTGCATCACCACTTTTGTTATTTTTGTGGTACCGGTTCACAGTTCATTACGAAACCCTTGGTGATGGAATCACTACTTGAATTCTAAGTTTAGCGATGCAGAGGGTGTTGCTTTGGCTCTTTCTCTGTGAAGGCTAGAAACTGAGACAGGAAGCTCTGCAGAGAATGAACAATGGAGCATGTGGGCTGGGGGAGAAGGGAATTATCCTCACCCATGTGGGGAAGGAGAAGAGAGAAAGGGGGAAGAAGGGGACTGGCTTTATTATGGGAATCATATCACGTGATTTTGGTAGCTGAGAGATCACAGGACAAAACAGCTGCAAACTGAAGATACTGGGATGTCAGAAGCACAGCCCAGTCCAAGTTTGGAAGCCACAGAACCAGGGAAACTGGAATGTAATTCTATCAGAAGACGAAGACCAAGAACTCCAGAGACCAGAGTAAACAAAAGGGCTAGCAGGTCCTGCAGTTCTGTACAGAGACAGAAAAAGACAAGTGGCCAAATGCAGGGGGAAAGAGAGGAAGGCACCTGTTCTTTGTCCTTTTTGTTCCACCTGGACCCCCCCAACTAACTGGTGCCTCCTGTGATCTTCCCCACTTAGTTCACTAACTCATCCATCATTTCACTCTGACAATACTTTACAAAGCATCCAGAAAGAACACCTTGTAGTTTATTCATTCAGCCAGGTTGATGCTTACAAGTACATGTACCCATCACCAACAGTGAATGTGATAAACAAGCTGTGCACCAAGAGCTGTCTGTTGCACCAGAGGAAAAGCAAACCCAGACTCAGGGCAAATTAGCATCTGGCAGGACCAAGCTGGATGGTCCAGTAGCCTGCAAACATGTAGAGAAAACACTGGATTAGCAGCCCTGTGTATCTTGGTGTTCTTAAGCCACTGATTGGAACATTTCAACTGCAGAAAGGAATGTAGAGTTGGGGAACATCTGCTCATTTTTTTGTATATAGAAGGAGAAAAAAAAATTCCTTACCAGTTGCAAGGTTTGTGACCAACACCCTGAAATAAGAAACCAAAAAGGAAAGATTAAGCAAAGTTCAAGCAAGGTTCTGGGACTTGGGAACCTTTAGAAATGAAGGTTCAAGCTAGGCATAATGGCACACCTTTAACCCAGCACTCTGGAACCAGAGGCAGGCAGATCTTTGAGTTCAAGGTCAGCTTAGTCAACAGAGCTAATTGCAGGCTAGAGAAGGCTACACAAAGAAACCCAGCCTCCACAAAACAAAACAAACAATCAAAGGTTTAAAGACTCAAGGAAACTGTTTTGATGTTTTGTGTAGCACTATGATTGGACTTGTTGAAATTCCTCCTGTGGTCTTCGTGTTTTCAATCCTTTCCTCCATGAGTGGATCAGGAGACCTCTCACATGAGTATCTTCTGACCTCCTTTAAGGGAGTAAAGTGAAAATTTCTTTGATGCTTATCAAATACTGAGAAGAAAATAACTTTCTTCTGTTGTTTTCTGAGTTATGATAGTTTGAGGTAATGCATCTTGAGCCGCAACGTAAGAGTTGGGCATAACCCATAGCAAAATGGCCTATGAACAGCTGGATCTGGGGTGGCCAGGAGGGAAACCAAAGAATGAGTCTGGTGATAAGCTTATGACAAAACATTCCTACTGTGGGAAAAAAAAAAAAAACAAAACAAAGAACAGAAAGTTTCTGAAGCCATCAACATGTGGTCCGTGGCTACATCACTGCCAGGTGGAAAGTCAGGATAAAGTTACATTATCTCCTACTACCTGGTGCTGCTGTGGCTACAAAAAAAAACCTATGCCTGGACAGTAACATTTTCATGCACACACACACAGCATGTGGAGGGAAGACTTACAATGTGGTTCCCAGGTTTCGCAGGGTTTCTGGGTTGCTAAGCAAAGTTTTCTACTATGAGTAGGGTTTTGGGTGAAACTATTATCATTGTTAGCATGGCGGGCCCTGATTTCTAGCCATGCTTTTCCTATTTTGTCCTTCTTGTCTCCCGTTCCCCAACTGTTTTTCTTCAAGTGCAGTCTGGAGATGCCCCATGATTGCTACCTTTTCAAAAAACAAAACAAAACACATTTGTTTTTTCTGTGCTTTGAAAAGGTAGTCAGTAAAGAAAAAAAAAGATTAATAGTATAAGCCCACAATACTCATCTCTAATTTACTATGAATACAGATACTTGCAAACAAGCACAAAACAAACCCAGTTTTGGGGCATCCTAAAATGTGGGTGTGCAAGAGCCAGGCTAGAGGATCCAGCAGCCACTATTCCTTTGGCACTAAGCGAGAGATGTTCTGATTATCTAGGAAACCTAGAGATTATTCCTCTGTATTTCTACATGTTTAAAATTTCCACATTATAATCTAAAATTAAAATGCTTTAAATATTCATTCAAAATAAAACCTATATACATGAAATAAAAATTATTCTCATTCAAAATTAGAGTATGAAATGGAAACATGACTTTGCTCAACTGCACAATACTGAAGTGTAAAATATGTCAGCACAAAATATGTTGTGGGAATAAACCCTGGGAAGGAGGCACAGATACATGACAATCAAGCCAATGGCAAAACATTACTAGAAGACATTTTCAGACAAAGCTCATAAAGGGGGTATAATTAATCTTTACACTTAATATAAGCTGTTAAATATTCAACTAATAAGATGGGCATTTTCTTTATGGCATAAATATTGATTGGCAAGTTAGTAGTAAATATTTCTTCAATAAATCAATGTGTATTTCTCAGGTAAAGAAACAGCTCTTTTGCCCTGGTCTTACAGCCACCTCTGTCAATGTCTGATTTTTCTCAATTATGTTCTTCTCTCAGGATATCCTTAAATGTTCCTCACACACTTTAAAATATAACAATGGTCTGCCCATGCTCCAATAAATGACCTACATTCATGCACATTCAGGAAGTTTTAATTGGACTAACTGGGACACATGCACACGAGAATACAAAGTTAGATGAAGGTTTCCTGAGGAACTTGGAGAAGGAGAATGGGGGTAGAGCATCATATATTGCATACATGTGTGAAATGCTCAAAGAATAAATAAATGGCTTAATTAATCCCCATTGTTGATCAAGATGGAAAAACCTTTGTACCAACTTAAAGAACAACATAGTGGTTTTCATGGTTTCTGATTACCTTATTTTTAAATTAATTAATGTCTGCCTTACTAACAGTGCTACCTTCAATAAAAGTCACACTCTGGGCAGAATATTTGATCACATTGTGAACACCAAGACTATTTCTGATTGGGATGGCTCAGTCTTTAACCCTAGAGCTTTCTGTTTACTGTAAACAAGTGGTTATGGTGTGGCTCAGCCCTAGCACACACCTTTAATCGAAGAGCTTTCTGTATTCAGGATTAAATAAAGTCAACCCTAGGTCAAAAGGCGGAACAAGAAACCAGCTGACAGGGATTAAACAGAAGGGAGGGACTTTGAGCTGAAGGGTATTTAAGACAGCATGGAGAAAAAGAAGGAGCTTTTTAGCTCTGGGCTTTTTTTCTTTTAGGATTTTCAGCCGAATAGGAAGAACAGCTGGGTGCTTTCTCTGTCTTTCTGAGCTAGCAGGTTTTCAACCCCAGCATCTGGCTCCTGAGTCTTCATTGGTAAAATCAAATGCCTGGGATATTTCAATTTTTTAAAGCAACAATACTCGCTCTAGAAAATTTTGCTCAGCAATCCAGAGAGCTTGTGAAACCTGGTAACCACAAAGGAAAAGCTATGTTCTGGGCAGGGGGCTTCTGAAGCCAGCTCTGTATATTAGAAACTTAAAAGGTAAAAATGAATAGACGCAAAACACAGCATGTTTCAGTGGATAAGAAATGAAAGCGTAAGTTAAACCTCTGCCCAAATGGAAAGACTGACAAGAGGATCCAGAGAGTGAGAACCTGATAGGCACTAGTGTGTGGAAGCTGCTGCGGAAGGGCACTGGGGGAGGAAAACGAGACAGTAGTTGATAAATGATTGACACAGAGATGATGAAGAATTCAAATTTCGGGGTATGCAGTCTCAAGATAGTCTACATTTTTCAAGCATTACTTGATTCTTACAGTAAACATTAGCTTCTAATTGGGGGAGGAGAAAAAAATATCATTCTGTAGGTCGCCATTTTTCTTAAGATCTGCCCTTAAGAGAAAATAGTTGTAGTTTACTACTTACTGTACTAACTGCAGCCCTAACGGACTGGATGTGGGGAATGTGTAACTGCTTCCAGTTCTGACTTTCCACGTGGCAAAAGGGAAATACCAACTCCAGCCTATCCTCATTTTCCACATGGGAAAAAGAAAATGCCTATCCACACTCAACTCACTATCTATCTCCAGTGGACTCTGACCATCCCATTCCATCTAATACGGTGGGAGTAGAGCAGTTCCTGAAAGTTCAGTCTTGCAGCAGAGCCTCCTGGTAAAGTTAGTGAGAGGATAGAAAGAGAACCAGTGATTCTGTGACAGCATTTGTGCAGGAAGAGGTCTACAGAGGGAAGTTCTCAACTCCAAGAAACCAGAAATCCTGCAGTGTACTTACAGGCTAGGTAACTATATGGCAGTAAGGAAGCAAGGGGAGAGAGGAATGAAATTTTCTCTTTTGGCCTGGTGGCTGGCTCTTGCTTGGAATAGACAGAGAAATAAGGGGAATGGCCACTTAAAGAATTTCAGATGATTAGCAAGCCTCTCTCATGACCAGCTACTACTGGAGGGTGACAGAGCCAGGAGGGCAAGAGTCTGGAAAATGCGTTATTTTAGTTTCAGAAATTGTTATTCTTTAATCAAATCAGGAACACTTTACAAAATGGTGCAGTCATGAATAACATTCATGAAAAGACTGAAAAATTAAAGACTATAAAATTCACCCCTACCCAACTTACCAACCCATTTTTTTTCCACTTTTCAAGTCCTAGGTACAACAGAAAAACGTCAAGGCATACTAAAAAAAAAAAAAAAAAAAAAAAAACAAAAGAAAGCCAAAGAATTTGAAGAGACAGAGAAAGAAACAGATATGTCTGTGATGTTGAAATTACCAGCCTGGAAATTTAAACAGCAAAAGTTCATCATCTATGGATAAAATAGTATTCAGGAATAAGTCTAACAGATACCCAAAAAGTAAGAAAAAAACAAACAAAAAGACAAAAACAGTGTTTTGGGAATGAAGAATGCCTTCCACAGGCTTTCTTAGGAGAATAGACAAAGCTGAAGAAAGAATCTCTGAATGGGAAGACACACAAACAGAAACTCTGGTGCCAAAGAACAAAGAAAACAAGGCCTGTGGTGGTGAGGAGTTGGCCAGAATAGCCAAGGATTTACAACCTTGACATAAAAATGAGGATACCAGAGAAAAGAACAAAAAGAAAGAAAAGAAAAAAGAAACACAATAATGCTGACATAATCTCCTCAAATTATTGTCAGACATCAAACTACATGCACAAGAAGCTTAGAAACTCTCAAGCAGAACAAACCAGAAAAGCTATAGTAGCCGTCTGATTTTCACATTGTAGAATTCCACTTTATTGAGGTACACCATCCTTTTGCTATGTTGCTGAGTTTGGTTTGCTGGCATTTTTGCATTTTTTGTTCATCAAATATGTTAGTCACCAATTTTTCATTTTTGTCATATTCTTGTATGTCATAATTAGCTTCAGCTGTCAGCTTGACACAACCCAGAATTACCTAGGAAGAAGAAACCTCAAGAGGAATTTCCTCCATCTGAATGACCTGGGACCATGTCTGTGGGGGCATTTTCTTAATTGCTAATTGACATAGGAGGACTTTATAGGTGATACTATAAAGAAGTGGGCCTGTGCAATCAAGAAAGGTAGCTTATGCACCAGTAAGCATCATTTCTTCAATGGTCTCAGCTTCAGTGCCTGCCTCTAGGCTCCCACTTTGAGTCCCCCTGCCTTGCTTCCCTCATTAATGGACTACAAACCATAAACCAAATAATACTGTTCCTTCCCCAAAGTTGCTTTTAGTTGTGGTGTCTGCCGCAGCAACAGAGAAGCAAATTAGGACAGTGGTTTTGGCCTCATAAAGTACATTGAAATGTTCTATCCTCTTCAGTATTTGGAAAGGCTTGAGTTCAGTATTCTCTAACCGTTCATGGAGTCTTCCAGCAAAGCGCCTCCCCATCCTGGGAGATTTTGGGTTATGTTTGGAGTCTCTTTCATCAGCATTTGTCTGTTCTTTTTCTACTTGTTCACTACTCACTCATCATGGGTCACATGGTGTATACAAGCAGTTTCCCATTTTGACCATTTCATTTTGGGCTATTTGCCATATTCCATTTTTCGTAGTAGTCCCTGATGATCCTTTGTACTTCTGTTGTCAGTTGAAACATCTTCCTCTTTTATTTCTGAATTCATTTCTTTGTGCCTTTTTCTTCTTAGACGCTCAACCCACAGGTTGTCCTTTTCAAACTAACACCAACTGATGGTTGGATTGGTTTTTCTTTTTCCTCTTGTTTTGGTGGTTTCTATTATATTTATTATGCTCTGATCTTTGTCATTTTTTTCTTCTCTGCAACTATGGAATTAACTGACTCTTCTTTTGCTCGTTCCTTGGAGTTTAAAGTTAGGTTTATCGTTTGAGATGCCTCCTTTTCTTGTCACATTTATTGCAATAAACAAACTTCCCTTAAAGAGCCAGTTCTGCCACATTTCATGAGTTTGGTGTGCTGTTTCCATTTGAACCTCAGAGCAGTTTTTTACTTTCCTTTTTGATTTTTTTGTTGACTCATTGACTGTACAGGAATCTTAAATTCAATTTCAACCTCTTTTCCTGGTTCCCTCCTGCTCTTAACTTTTACTTTTATACCATTAGAAGCGATGCTTAATATCGCAATTTCAGTCTGCCTAAGTTTATTAAGACTTGCTTTGTGGGCTAAAATATACTCTTCCCAGAAGATATTCTACGTTCTTTGTTTATTCTTCTGTTGTGGAATGAAATGTTCTAAAAAGAAAAATGAATCTTAATTCAATTCATCCTAAAATGTAGCTCATATCCACCATGTTTTTTTACTTATCTGAATCATCTTTATGTATAATTATATTTCAAATTTCTAATTATTGTAGTTATATTTATTTTCTTCCTCACTACTGTTCCCCTTACCACATTGTTCAAAATGCTATAGACTTGTTGACTATTATTAGCATACATGCCATCTTCCTTTCCAATCTACTACTATATTCTTGGTACTCTGGTGTTTGAATATATATTTGTATTTACATATATATATACACACACACAATAATCACATACTGTATCTTTGTACAGATGTATTATGGGTACTTTTTATGCTCTGCTTTTCAGTATAACTGGGTGTTTAGTGATTTACTGATATATGCACAATATCTGTACATATTTAAGGGACAGACTGAGACAATCATATGTGTACACAATGTGCAATGATTAAGATAATGTAGTTAGAGGTCCATCTGCGTTAGTATTCTATTCCTGCAATGCACACTTGAGAGAACAAACTTGCAGCAAGGGAAGTTTATTTCTGCTTCTCAGCCCATGACTAGTTGGTTCTGTTGCTTTGGAGCTGTGATGCAACCTATCAAGGCCTGAAGGAGTACTTTGACAAACTTCACCTCATGCCCAGAATGCAAACTGAGGATCAGGCAGCCAAACTCCCTTCCAACAATGAACTAATGACCTCTTACTGGGCATTATCTCCTAAAGACTCTATCAATGGGCTCTCCTGGATATTGCATCTTCAGAAGAACATTCAAACTGTCAGACTACTTCTTGGATGTGTATAGTGCCTTCATCTGGGGACTCTTCTATCTCCTTAGAGTAAGTTGTGATGTGTCACAGTCTGCTGTAACTATAGGACACTACACTCTTGCATACCTAGGTCTATGAGTCCAAAGTGAGGAGGGAAAGATGTTCCTTTTAGTCCTTTTCACATTATCTCTTTGTAATATCTATTGATATATGATGGTATGTATTTGTCAAAAAAGCATTATATTCATACACCAACATACACACACACCTTTCTCTTAATTTACCACATAAGTAAGATTGTATCTATTAGTATACTCATTGTTCTTTTCATTAAATATGTTTGTAACATAGTCCCATTAAATATGTTTGTAACTGTCCATTTGGATGGCTCTATAGTATTCCATTTTGTTTGTAATATGGTATTATTTAACTAGTTTCCAAAGATAAATATTTGTTTTTTTTTTAATTAGAGAAATACTGTGATGAAAATTTATTATTGATGTACAAGTGAAACACACACAGAGAAACACTTCCACAAAGACAGTCATGGGTAAATTCCTAGCCATGGTATGTCACAGAAAAGGGACAATTCCATTGTTTTATATTGTTAAATTAGAAATAAATTATCAATTTCCACATGGTTTCCTTTGGTAAGCTTATTTGGGCTTTTGTTTCTTTGTTTGCCTGTCTTTTTCTTTGAAATAGGGTCTCCAAATGCACCCTTAGCTGGTGTCTTACTTAGGGTTACTATTTCTGTGATGAAACACCATAACCAAAGCAAGTTGGGGAGGAAAGGGTGTATTCAGCTTATGTGTCCACATCATAGTCCATCATCAAAGGAAGTCAGGACAGGAGCTCAAGCAAGGCAGAAACTTGGTAGCAGTAGCTGATGCAGAGTCCATGGAGGAATGCTGCTTCCTGGCTTGCTTCCCATGGTTTGCTCAGCCTGTTTTCTTGGGACCTAGGACCACCAGACCAGGGACCACAGTGGACTGGGCCTTCCCCCATCAATTACTAATTAAGAAAATATCCCCAGCTAGATCCTGCGGAGGTGTTCTCTCAATTGAGGTTCCCTTATCTCAGATAACTCTAGCTTGTGTCAGGTTGACATAAAATTGTCAAGCACTTCTGGCCTCAGATTTGCTGTGTTGCCCAGACTGGCCTTGGTCTTTCAATCCTCCAGCCTCAGCCCCTCAGTTGCTGAGATTACAGGTCTGTGCCTTCATGACCAGCTTGTTTGGACTTTTTTAT
Organism: Lophiomys imhausi; assembly: GCA_907164525.1. Taxonomy (NCBI): domain Eukaryota; kingdom Metazoa; phylum Chordata; class Mammalia; order Rodentia; family Muridae; genus Lophiomys; species Lophiomys imhausi. Next base: position 2,428,415 of record CAJQZJ010032443.1, read on the forward strand.
TCAATAGCTTATATGAAGTTGTTGAAAACCTCAAAAGCAAGAATCCCAGGTAACAAAGTAGAAGTTATGTTCACCTTTCTGGTCTAGCCTCCAAAATCATCATTGGCTCTTTAAAAAATCTGCCCAGACCATAAAGGTGACAGAGACCTTTCAGTGGCTGAGCCTAAAGTCATGAAGAATAAGGATCCCTGTTCCAACTGGCTTTGAAAAATAAAATCTATATTATTAAAATGTTTGAGCAAGCTTAAAATTTTTGAGTTGATACAGAGTTTTCATTGTTCTGTGTCCTTTGAAAATCCGTTTACTGAAAATGGTTACCTTGGCCAGTGAGATGGGTCAGCAGGTAAAGGCATTTGCCACTAAGTCTAAGTCCTGAGCTTGATTCCAGGAATCTACATGATAGAAGGAGAGAACCAACTTCTACAGGCTGGTTCTGATCTGCTTGAGCACTGTGGTGCTCACACTCCCTCATTCCTGCTCCCACCAAATAAATGTGCATTCAAAATTAATAAAATAAAAATGGCCCCTTTGTCTTTTGTTTGATTTGCATTTTTTAAACCCAGTAACATTGAACAGATATTACCTTTATTAGCCCCACAAGTTTATTTCCCTAGTGTCTGGCTACTTATAACTTTTCCTGTTGAGAACCTCTGGAGAAAGTGATGCCTTTGCCTGCAAGTCCTCAGCATGCATCTGACACTGATCTTCCTCTGACTTCCTGGGTGGCTTTGACATACTGAAATGTATGATTTGTCTACAGTCACATTATCAGTATTTTCTGTTTTGCCTTGGGATTTCTATATTGATGCAATATATCACCCTTGTTCCAATGTTATTTTTCATATTCCTTTATTTGGTCATTTACCTTCTAATCCATTTTGCATCTTTTATGTATCTTTTAATATTGAACGAACTTCAGTTTGTCCTTAGTCAATATATAATGTTCATGTATTCTTAGACTGTAGTTGTTCATATTTTTCAAAAGATTCAAGGTTTTTCTCCATTATTTCTCACAAAGAACTCGTTTTTGTGACTCAACCAAATCTAATTTAATTTTTTTTATTTCTGCTTACTTCCTTCATTTCTACAGTTTCTCACTCTGGCTTATACTACTCTAAATAATTCCTTACTACACCAAGCTCTTTGATGAAAGAATTGCAGCTAATATCTGTGTTCTCTACATGTGATCCTGCACTATTTTCATTATTCTTGAGTCACTGTGTTACTAATAACTCTGTATTTGGTCCTATCTCAGTACTTTCTTTCCTCTGCTCCTTTAGAAGTGGGCCAGAGTGGTTTTTCTCATTTCTCAGAGCTCCCTCTTCTGTTGCTTTGGTGAAATGCTGTGTAACGCATACCGTGGCCACTTCTCTTGGTTACCCACCCATAACCTTTCTTTCCCTGGTTTCTTTTGTTTCTACACTGCTCAAATTGGATCTGATTTTGAGCAGTTTCTCCAGGATGTGGGGTCCTCTCCCAAAGCGGATGGCTTAAAGATGTGAAATTTCTCCTATACTATTGTATACTCTGGCAAGCCCCCCTTGGAGCCCACAAAGGCCCTCTCCCACCAGCCCACTATCTCAACGGGCAGAAGCCCTGCCATCCTGAATGAACTGCTATCTACCTGGCTTTTCAGTTGACACCTTGACTGTGTGAGAGTTCTTCTGTCTTCAGGGCTGTATGGTTTCCTTTCTTCTCTCCTGGATATTTCTTTTCCTTTGCTTCAGCAATTAGTGAAACTTCACAAAACTCTAGAAATCCTTACAGTTTGTGTATATTTTCACCCAATACATAATGTATAAAATAGGCAAGAGCTTAAGTAAAATGAATATTAGAAGCTGTTAAAATAAGAAAAAAAATGACATAGGAAAACTGAAAGGGAGAACTGAAAGTGGGAAATTCTGAAGCAGAGAGGACAATCCCTTATAAATAGCCCAGACCATGGAGGAAGAGCATTCTCATTGCAGCCTTTGGCAGTCTTTGCCTCATCTTGCAGGTAGCAACCAACACCAGCCCAGCTTCCATCATGACCAGGAGGTGGATCCTTCACGTTGTATTCCTGTTGGGCCTTTCCGGCACGGTTCTCTCCATCAACTACAAGCAGCTTCAGCTCCGGCAGAGCAGCACCACTTGGACATGTCAGAAGATCCTGAGGCAGCTGGACGGAAAGCTCTGCCTCAATGACAGGATGGACTTCAAGATCCCTGTGGAGATGAAGCATCCAGGACAGATGGAGAAGAGCCACACTGCCTTCACCATCCAAGCCATGCTCCAGAATATCTTTCTTCTCTTCAGAAGCAATTTCTCCAGCACTGGTTGGAATCAGACCACCATTGAAAGCCTCTTGGGTGAACTCCATGAGCAGATAGAGTTTCTGGAGACAATCCTAGGAGGACTACCAGAGAAGGAAAGGTTGACTTGGGGAACCTCCACAACTATTCTACGCTTGAAGAGCTATTACTGGAGGATGCAAAGGTACCTTGAAAACAAGGGGTACAGCAGCTGTGCCTGGGTGGTAGCCCGAGCAGAAATCCTCAGGAACTTCTCCATCATTCAGAGACTTACTAAGAACTTCCAGAACTGAGGCCTGTCGACCATCGCCTCTGAGACTGGATGATGGTGGCAGGCAATCTCCAAGCATCAGAGAGAGACTGCTTCTGTGACTGGCAGCGAATGTGCTGCATTTGAAAGGTCAAAGGAGGACTTTACAATTTTATTAATTTATAACTTAAATTATTTTCTACTCTTTATTTAAATTTTTAACCTCAGAAAATAAAATATTTATGGTACAAAAGTCAATATGGCAATTTAATTTCTACTGACTTGTATAGCCATCTCTGTTAATAATTGCTGGACAATTTTTACAAAGTGTTCTTTGAAAGCATTCCTAAAAATGTGTGTGTTCTGGTTCCTGCCTTTGAGGGATTTAAAATTAAAGGACAACACATGTATTAAGTGTAAGAGATGATGGGAGACCTAAAGCGTCTAGGGAAATGATACTGGCATCACCTGCTGTGGGATTGAAAAAGGAAGTGTCAAGCAGGACGTTCTGGAGACAGAACCTGAGGTACCTTCTGCTTTGGCTCTATTTTGGGGGTCCTGTGCTTATAAAGCTAGAACCTGGCTGGACATTTGGGGGGGTCAGAGGAACATATCAGCTTATGTGTTTGCCCCAAAACCTTTGCTAACAGAGGAATGAATGGTTTGTTCCAGCAGGTTTATAAAATGTATATGTGCCTCCAAGGCTCTTTATCTTGCTCCTCATGATTTCTCAGGGAACCTAAGGGTATTTGTCTGTTTCCAAGGAAAGGTATAGAAGAGAGAGAAGACCCTTCTTTACCCTAAACATCTGAGTAGTCTTGTCCTTCAGTCACCTCTCAGAATTATCTGCTCCTGGTCCCTCAACTTTGTTCACACAGAATCCTGGGTTCATCCTTCTGGCTTCCCTCTGCCCTGCAGCTCTAAAGTGACATGCTCTTGGAGCCAAATCCAAGACAGACTGATCAAACCAAGCCTGGTCTGTAAGTGGAAAGCAAGAAACTATAAGACAAGGGGACATTCGGGAGAAACAGAGGACACTAATTTTTCCAACTGTCCTGGGGGGAAAAAAAAAATCAAGCTCTTAAGGAACTGCTCTGTTACCTGGTCAGCATGTGCCAACTGGCTAGGTTTTTGTTCCTGTACCTAACACTTAGGAGCCTGGGCTTTTATGACTCCTACTGCTACATGCAGCAGCTATGTCTTAGGAGATTCTAATGAGGTGGGCACTGTTCAGAGCACCTGTGGACACACTGATTTGATTCCCTTCATATATGCCCCCTTGGATAGAAATAATGCTGTTACTTCATGTTACAAGGCAGGCAGGAAACTAAGTCTCAAAAAGATCTAGTAACTGCTCCACATTCTTTCTGTTGCTGACCGGAGGTTTTCCAGAGGCAGTGCAATGTGAAGACTCGTGGAAGTTATTACTGCCTTGAGGCATTTCTCTGACAGCTAAAAGAGTGAGTCCTCAATAGAAGAACTCTGTTAGGGGACAAGCTACTACTGCGCTGACAGCACAAGGCTCTCCATTCTGACCAAAAGTGTAAAACTAAGAAGGGTCATCACCATGAGCCTGCACCCATGGACCGAAACAATGAAGTGCTCTGAAAACAGTCCTTACTTCCTGCAATTGCCTACCCCAGCCCTTCCAGAAGCTCTTCTTCAGCAGGGCTGCCTTCTGCCTGGGAGTCAAGTACGAGTGCGGCATATAGACATGTATGAAGCTAAACAGTGTCTAGAGCAGCCAAGAGAATGATGATGCACACAGCTCAGCAACAGGTATATTTTACTCTTTTCTCTGGGTCGCACAGATAAACTAGGAGGGAGATATTTCTGCATAATTGAAAATATGGTCCTGGCTGAGCTTAACTAGCTATCCAAAATGCCAAAAGTGTGCCCATCACCAGTGGAGAATAACTGAAAGTCCCTAAAAGATCAAATCGCATCTCAAAAGAACCCTAACCTAAAAGGGGAGCACCTGTGTGCTTAAACAGGCAACTGTGCACGGACGCTATGGTAAGGTAACACTAGCTTAGCTGGATCAGAATACTCATAAGGATAATACTCTGGGAACATATCTATAGCAACTTGAGATAGAAAGGCAGACCTAGAAGTTTCAAGTACAGCAACACAAAAGACAGAAAGGCATCTATGTCGTGCTGTTTCTGTCTCCATGAATGGGACTTCAGTTTCTCAGTTTAGCTATGTGAAGAGGTGGGACCTGGTGTTTGGCTCATAGGTCTAGAACCCCCATGTGTAGATTAATGTGTTTCTTAAAAGCGTGAGTCGAGTATAGCAGAAGTTCAGCACCATTTTTCTCATGTGCATACCTTTTCTGCTTTCCATTATGAGACTCAAGGCTGAGAAAAATCAAGAGCCTCCAGAATTGGGAGGCAAAATAAATGTCTTTTATTTACAAACTACTCACACTTGGGTACTACATTACAGAAACATAAGATGGTTCAAGACAGCATGTTTCAGGGTGTTAATTTCTTCTGAGAAGAGAGACAGAGGAAGCAACCCACAAATTGCCTGGACATGTGATGCTCCCTGGGGTAAGTCAGAAAGTAATAACTTCCTGGTGGAGACAAACCAGACTCTTCAGAACAGGCAGCCTCTCTCGAAACTTGACATTGTATATACTGATATCATGACGTTCTCTATCATCTCCTCCAACCCTCCAGCAAAAACAGCTATTCAAGCTGGGCATGGTGGCCAGCCAGAGTGACATCGTGAGACCCTGTCTCAAAATAAAATTATTCAAAGCCCTTCTGTGTGCAGAATATACATAAATCACAGAAAGAGCCCAGGTCCACATGTCAAATAGTATGGGGAAAAGACCATAGTGAGGTGACCAGACCTTTGTAATGAGCTAAGCTAGTGAGAACAAAAGACTGAGCAATTGTAGAGCTCCAGTTCTCCCCTTACCTTCTGTTAACCTCAGGCCTCCAGGTAAAGCATGAAGACATTGTTTCTACTGATGTAGATTACCAAGGGCACACATTGTATGGAGATCCTCGAAAGCAATAGGCTAACGTGTAAATACAGAAGTGTTGCTTAGACACAGGGGCAGTGGAGGCATGAGGATGCAGTCAGTGGAGCATAGGCACATGTTTGTACTGTCTTTCTTGTAGTTAACAAAAAATTTGGTATTGAAATATTTAAGTAGCATTAAGCACTTCCAGGTACCCTGATAACGGCTGATTGTAGATTTACTCATAAAATACTTTAAGAAAATGAGTGTGCCATGAACTGAAAGAAAATATTTGCCAACAACTTTTCTGATAAAATACTTGCATCCATATACATATTTCAAAATATCCTGAAAATTCGATAGTTAGAAAATAGGCCGATAAAATAGCTAATATATGTAAACAGTGGTTCCAACAAGATACATGAGAATCTAATAAGTACATAGAGAGAGATAGTGAAGCCATGCTTGGAGACTTGGAGTGGGTCAGGCTGGAAAGAATGAAATGCGAAGTGGCCAATTCCACCACGGGAGCCTGCTGCGGTCTCTTCCCTCCCGTGAACTCTCCACCTGATCTTGGCTGCATCTTTGTGTGGACCATGGGAGATTTGCCTAGTAGAGATGACAAGGTCCTAACCAATTTGGATTTCTGCCTTTCTCTCCAAATGTGGGAGTATAGAGGTAGCTAGCAGTTGGGAGTAGGTCAGAACTACACCCTTGCCCATCACAGACACTCTCTCTAAGTTTGTTGGAATGCTCGTTGACCTACGAAATGAACTCTTTCCTGAATCCTTTTGTTCTCTATGTTGTTTTTAAAACATCGGTTGAATTGTCTTAAATCCCCTAGAATTAATAGCTTTAAGGAAACACCACTGTAGGACTGGAAGTGTCATACAGCTTTCTCCTAATTAATGGGATCAAGCTAATTGCTTAACTCATTAATTGATTTGATGGAGAGTACTCCAGAAACTTGTTCCCACCAAACACGCTCTCTGTTCATCGTGTTCTGCTTCAGTTGCCATTGTTTGAAATCCCTGCTGTTTAACAAATCCCTGTACAAGTGCTCTTAGAATGCCCCCAAACACAGTTTAAATTATGCTCCCTCATAATTAACTTAATTTAAAACAAATACAGCTCACTCCAAAATGAAAAGACAGAACACACCGAGAGAATACATCTTCCAGGCACATATAACTGATAAATGATTTGTATCAATGAAGACTCTCAAAACTCAAGAAAGCATTATGGCCCCCTAAAAGATGAGCAAAATTTTGAACCACTACTTCACCAAAGGAGACATTTAACAAGTAGAAAAAGAGGGTGTGAGGCTTGATCAGGCTCAGCTAATTCAATCTAACCCACAAAAGGTACAGCTACAGACTTCTTATGATAGCCAAGGTTGAAAGAAGAATCAAATATTGGCAAGAATATGCAGTGACTGCATCTCTCGTTCACTATTCTCCAAATAAGAACTGCAAGATGCTTTGGAAAGCCATTTTGGAATTTCTTAAGAATGTAAATATATACAGAATATCTGATTCAACAAGTCCTCTCCCAAATAAATGCTGTATCTATACACAGACTTGTATATAAATATTCTAGAAGCTTTATAATAGTCTGAAACTAGGAATGAATAAGCTACATATCACAAATGGATGAATAAATCGATCCATGTAATGAAATGCCATTTAGCAGGGAAAAATAAAACCAATAGATGCAGCCACATTAATGAATCTCTAAATAATCATCCTGAATCTAAAAAGGTGGTCCAACTAGAGGGCTGACCACTCTTCAGTGATGGCCCCGCATCCGAGTGCGTTTTAAAAAAAAGAAAGGACACAAAGTTGGGTGGGTAGGACAGTTGTATATGATTATATGAAATTTGAAAAGATGGGATGTTATTTTTAAAAAAAAGAGGGTGGTCTAAAAGGAGTAAACTGTGCCACTCTATTTGTACAAAATTCTAGAAAGAAAAACTAATCTACATGACATAAAGCAGATTGATGGTTACCTGAGGGTTGTATTCAGGAACGAAACAGTGTGAGAGATTACAAACTGACACAATAAGAGCCTTAGGACATGGATGGTCACTGTATTGATTACGGTTATGGTTTCAGAAAAGTACATTCTTGTCAAGACTTAAAGATTTGTCTTCAATACATATAGCTTAGTGTGTCAGTTTTACTTTTTACTAAATTAAGTTCCATTGTGCATGAAAATACACAACACACACACACCACACACACCACACACACACCACACACACACACACCACACACACACCACACACACACCACACACACACCACACACACACACACACACACACCACACACACACACACACACACACACCACACACACACCACACACACACCACACACACACCACACACACACACCACACACACACCCTTCTGCATCTCAGTCACACCACATACACACCATAAATACACCACACACACACCACACACACACCACACACACACC